>CM029595.1:117320870-117653861 GCA_017311375.1 Mytilus coruscus
CAACTATAGGTCACCGTACGACCTTAAACAATGAGGAAAACCCATACCGTATAGTAATCTATAAAAGGCACCGACATTGCAAAATGTTAATCAATTCAAACCAGAAAACAAACGGCCTGATTTATGTGGAAAACAAAAATCGAAAAAAGCAAATATGATACACAGCAACCAACGACAACCACTGAATTACAGGTGATGGAAAGTAGTGTTGTGTCCTAGGCCTTTGAACAACTGCCCAACTAAATGTTGAAAATGTGTAACATGTAAACCAAATTTTGCCCCAATTTCAGTCCACCAATTGCATCATTTTGACCTTATGGCATCACAATCATTCATAGGGAATAATCAAACCAAATTGGTAAAAGTCGGAAATATGGTTCAAAAGATTACGTCTTCAAATTCAGTTCTTGTCATTCTATAAATAGGTGCTATAACTTATAACCTCTAATTCAATAGTGGGGTCTCTTCATCCCATAGCGCATTATAACACCAAGTTTTGTAAAAGTTGAACATAAGGTTCGTAAGATAACATTCGGAAACATAATTGTTACACAAATTTCAGTTTAGTAAAAATATTGTTAATTGCTCACAAGATTTTGTACGGAAACCAAAGCGTTGGTGAACAGGTGTCAGACACCCGGACATCATTCATCATATATTTATATGTAAGACAAGTTCGACTTCGTTTCGTCTTAGTATTATGTACAATATTAAATTGGTTGGATCTAATTTGTTAAACAAGAACAAAGTTGTATCTTGAATTTAATGATCCTTTCAGATACACAAAATTAACTTACTATTTTTTTTAAGTTAAAAAACTTGTTAGTTAAATCATACATGACAGAATATAAATAGAAGTCGGAAATAAGTGTATGTTTGACATAGTTGATTGCAACTACTGAATCAGTGTAAATTGAGTGTTTATATGGACGATATTTACAGGTAAATACAATTTTCACTTACTATAAAAATTATATACATTATACAAGAAATGAGTCTTAACTCATAAAGTTAATACGAGCGAAATCACACTGGCTGAATCGAAAATTATTTGGCTGTAAGGTACCTTTTGTCAATCGGAAGTGACTTTTGAAAACCGGAATTGCCTTTTTGGTTTCAATTGATAGCTTATGCCCCCTCTTAAATCCAAGTATATGGGTGTTTGGTATTGTTCGGAAGAAAAACTACTTCCACTTTGACAAAGGTTTATTACCTTTATTAAGTTCACATTTCACGGAGTCCAATGATGAAAACACAAGATCCCTACGACTTACAGTTTCTGAGTTAGGGCCACTTAAGACATTTCTGGAAACTTCGACGGGGATTATGCTGTCGACGCTCTTCCAAGAAAACATAATGAAATTGCGGCTTGATATCCTAATATTAAAATAAGAAGATGTGGTATGATTGCCAACGAGACAACTCTCCACAAGAGACCAAATGACACAGAACTTAACAACTATAGGTCACCGTACGGCCTTCAACAACGAGCAAAGCCCATACCGCATAGTCAGCTATAAAAGGCCACGAAATGACAAATGTAAAACAATTCAAACGAGAAACTAACGGCCTGATTTATGTACAAAATAATGAACGAAAAACAGATATGATATACAGCAACAAACGACAACCACTGAATTACAGGCTCCTGACTTGGGACAGGCACATGCAGAATGTGGCGGGGTTAAACATGTTACCGGGCACCCAACCTTCCCCTAACCTTGTACAAATGTGTAACAGTACAACATATGAACAAACTATAAAAATTAGGGCTTAACTCATCAGATAGGTACAAAGCACAAAAACAAGTAACAAAAACACAGAGTGGACGTGGCAGGGTATTTATACATCCCCACAACAAAAAGACACTAAGTACAGATCTGAGAGTACTCGCAGTTACTGACAGCTAGTTCAAAGCCAATAACAACTAATAAAAAATCATGCATCTAAGACTAAAATATCAATCAGTACACATCCAACATCCAATAGATTAAGTGTAAAGACGTCATAAACAGTCAGAGAAAAACATGACCTTGTGCAATGCCAAGATACAGGTATCGAAAGATTGTAGAGCCATGAATATGCATATGTATATAAAAATGATATTTAGTTTGATTTTAATTTATTGATAACAAAATCAATTTTTATACCAATAAATACAATATTCAAAGATCTAATTACAGTGCTGATTGTGACCTTTTAGAATAAGTTTATTTAAAGGATCGATAAGTTTACCCGGATGGTTTCTAAATTTCCGGGCTCGGTAAACAACATCTCCGTAAAAATTAGGATGTGCTATTCCGTTTGAAATAAGTTTTCTACAGGTACAACCAAACTTCAAACTAAATCTTTATATCTATAGAAGAATTTATTAAAGGTTTTAAGTAATTGTGGTAACGAAATCCCTGACTTAATAATTTTCCAGTAATTCCTAGATTACGTTCATTGAAATCCAAAACGTCACAACAGACACTCTGGCATAGCGGACGAGTTGTGATATATAAACACCGTAAGATGGTGCCGAAGGAACATCGCCGTCCAAAAAGGGAAAATTAACAATAGGGAACGAAAAATCGTCCCATTTGTCGTAAATTTTAGTGTAGAGTTTCCCATGTGAAACCGAAATATCTAAATCTAGGAAAGGACAGTTATTACCGTTTATATTTGATTTATTCAAAGTAAGTTCCTTTGGGTAAATTTTGGCAGTATATTTAGAAAATTCTTGATTATTTAACGGAAAAATATCATCAAGATAACGGTAAGTGTTGTTGAATTTATCAATTAAATGCCTTTACTGAGTTTGGTCATAAACTGTGATTCATAACAGTACAAGAACAAGTCTGCTATTAAAGGGGCGCAATTGGTGCCCATAGGAATACATACAACCTGTCGATAAACTTTATTGCCGAAACGTACATACTAGTAAATATTATCAAGGAGAAAATTAACAGCTTCAATCATCTCATCACACCTCCAGTATGTATATCTAGCATATTTACATTTCTCATTAGAGAAGAAGGCTTTAAATGAGTTGCAGCAAATATATTGGCATTCAGATTTACCAAACGACCATTCAATTAAAGAGGAAAACTTTTGTTTGATAAGATTGTGTGGAAGTGTAGTGTAAAGAGTTGAAAAATCACTATTGTCAACAGAATCAAAAGGACCATCAAAAGCACGTAATCTATCTAAAACATCCAAAGAATTACTTACACTTAAAAAATAGTTAATTCCACTATTTTCATATATTTTATTACAAAAGTTAATGATAAGTTCTTTGATAGTAGTTAAGGAACTAGTTAAAAGCACTGAAAGATTAGTTGTAGAACACTTACTGGAGGCCGAGATGAAACGATATTTTACTGGTTTTTTATGTAGTTTAGGTAATTAATACATAGTAGGGACCTTCAGTTGTTCAGAAAAGGCCTTAAGCTGTGATGTGGATATGATATTTTGTTCGAGCATATTGTTTTCTTAAATTGTTTAATATTTCATACCGATATAACATGTTACTTTATTATTCTTCCTTAGTTTATTTATTTTGAATTTGCATTGTATCATAGGTCAAATTTATTTGTTCAGTGTATGTTCAATGGTGTTACTATGTCCTTTGATTGAGTTAAGCTATTTCAGTTGATATTTTATAGTGTGTCTTTCTATGTTGTGATGTTACACTATTGTTTCAGAAAAGGGTGAAGGTTTGGTACCATTAAAACGTTTAAACCCGCTGCATTTGTTTGCACCTGTCCTAAGTCAGAATCTGATGTTCAGTAGTTGTCGTTTGTTGATGTGGTTCATAAGTGTTTCTCGTTTCTCGATTTTATATAGATTAGACCGTTGGTTTTCCCGTTTGAATGGTATTACACTAGTAATTTTGGGGCCCTTTATAGCTTACTGTTCGGTGTGAGCCTAGGCTCCGTGTTGAAGACCGTACTTTGACCTATAATGGTTTACATTTATAAATTTTGACTTGGATGGAGAGTTGTCTCATTGGCACTCATACCACATCTTCTTATATCTATATATGATATGTTTGTTAACTATATGACTCTCTGTGGAGCGCACGGACTTGAATGTAGAAGAATTTAAAATTTCATTCTTAAGAACGTCCGTGTAGTATTTACGGCATACCACCACCACATTGTTGTCTGCTTTGTCGGACAGTACAAACACAAACCGCTTTGAAAGAACTTGAAGTGTGTTTCTTATTCTAGAAACAGGCGTAGTATGTACTCTTTTATTAATTTCTGAATTATTTTCAAAATGTGATATTCTAATATCCACAACATTGATAAATTTATTTGAATAAGAATCAAGAGATTTTTTATCAGATTTCTCCCGTTTACACCATTTTTTAACATATTTCATCATTAAATTTTCTGTATCTCTTACGGTTTCCGACATATATTTTATAAAAATGTCTTATATGGAATGGTCACATTATAATGAGTCCAATAGTGAATACCTTAGGTCCCTTCGACAAATACTTTCCGAGTTATTGCCATTTACATTATACTGAACCCTTTGATGGGGATGGTGTCCCTTACGAAGAGTTCAATCACGAAATTAATGAATGAATATATAAATTAGTAACATACACTCACTGTAATTTTTACTCAAGCATTTATATAACATCGGTATCTTAGAAGTGAAAACTATATTATTTTATGGTGACTTTGTTATTAAACGTGTTATACATTCCTAGTTATGTTAAAGTGGGCAATCTGAAACTACCAGAAAAGTTCAAAAACTTATTTCATTAGAAAAAAAAAGGTACTCTAAGGACTTATGTTGGTATATATCCATGAAAGAAAACAAACTGATCTCTTTTGGCTTTTGATATACCTTCCGAAAGCGTAAGTCTCCCGTATTGTTCTTGTAAAATTGTCATCCAGATATTAATACAAAACAAGTGATGAGGCTTTTTGAAGGTTGTATCTCCCAATAAATGTCTAGTAGACTATATGTTTTAAAAACACCAAAGTCGCCTTGTTTACTAATTTTAAAGAGATCAAAATAGTTAGAGCAAATATTTTGCCATGGGAGGTTCAAATGAACCTGTTGACTGCTCTCCATATTTTCATAACACTTTTTTATCAAGTTGAATGTGATATATCCATATCAAGTTTTTACCACAAATATGAATAAAGGGTGACAGCAAACTTAAAGCTAAAAAGAAAAAACAAAACAACAATATATATAAAGATACAGTATTTTCCCTTTTATTCGATCTTACATGTTATCTATGCTTATTTTCATTATTCCAGTTAACGTAAACTTGTCTTTCATTTCATGTTTAAAATGTAAAAGTTTGCTTAGCTTTCTTGCTTTGTTAATTTCATCGAGCTTTTTATGGCTCAGTATTGAAACATGTATGATACATGTATGAACATCAATGTTTATTTGGATTGTGTTCTTCGAGTTATAATTACCATGCTAATTATGATCTGAATCTCAGATATCAGTATATGAGCATCAATGTTTATTTGGATTGTGTTCTTCGAGTTATAATTACCATGCTAATTATGATCTGAATCTCAGATATCAGTATATGATAATTGTTATATTGCCTTTATTTGTATGTATCGTGTTTTGTCGGTGTGAGCGAATAAAAGACTGTTAACTATAAATCACATACTGTATGTACGTTTTATATTGTTAAATCTGAAACTATGTATTTATTCACAATTAAATTCTTTATTCTCTTAAACCATTGTTACGTTCATTTGAACAGAGATACTATGTACAATACGTACAATAAATTGAACATTAGGATAAAGCATAACGATTCTGATAGTAGCTAAGGGGGTACATGTTTTAAATGAATTGGTAAATCTTTTGTAGACGAAACGCCAGACGTGCGGCGTACAAAATTTTAAGCCTGGTATATATGACGACTTTATATCCACCAGAATTAATATGAGAAGTGGATGTAAGCGATAATTTGTCACTGTATGGTCTTCGACAATGAGTAAAATATATACCGTATAGTTAGCTATAAAAGGTCCCGACATGAAAAATGTGAAACAATTCAAAAGAGAAAACTAACGGCATAGTTTATAACAAAACAATTTCGAAAAACAAATATGACAGACTGAACCAACGACAACCACTGAAGTACAGGCTCCTGACTTGTGACAGGCACATAAAGAACGTTGCGCGCTCAATCCAACCCCTAACCTGGGACAGTGGTGTAACAGCACAACACAAGAACATACTGTAAAAATCAGTTGCCATTGGCATACCTCAAATGATCGGTTCGAGGCACAAAAACAACTTACATAAAAACAATAGACACAAAGCACTGAAATCAGAGTACTCGCAGTTACTGAAAGCTAGTCCAAAGCCAATTACAACTAATAAGTAAATTATGTTCTCCCAGACGAAATATCAATCAGTACACATCCAACGGATTTAGTGTAAAGACGTCATTAACAGTCTGAGAAACGCATGACCTTGTGCAATGCCAAAATACAAGTTAACAGTATCGACAGGATGTAGAATAATTAGTTCTCATAAATGTCCATATATAGCAATATAAATTTAGTTATGTTTTCATTCTTTTAAAAACAAATCAATGTTAGTACCAATAAAACAATATTCAAAGATTTTACTACCGTGTTAAATTGATAACCTTTAATCAAGTTTATTCAACGAATCAATTAGTTTACATGGATCGCATCTAAATTTTCGGGCTTTATAAACAACATCAACTCAATTTTGAATTGTTTGATATTCAGGATTATTTTTTTAAGTATGTTAGAAAATGTGTATGAAATAAAAATATGAATATTATACAAAAGTAAACATTTTGCATTCATTTTCTCAAATTTCACAGTATGCCTCGTCAATCATTCTGGCCATTTTCTTTCCACCAGGAAATCGAAGCGGAAAGTGCGGTAGGAGAAATGTCTTATGTTATGTGGTTACTGTAAGCATTCGTAAAAAACACACAACATAAACACATAATACAGCGAAAAGAGAATGCAAAGTCATATTACATCTAATTGGACTAAGGAAATAAAATCATAGAGATTATTTCGTGCAAAAAATGATTTAATTCCGTAACAAATATTCATTTTGTACATACAAGTAGGTCTACGGATAGATAATTTATACACTAAACTCTTTCATTATACAGTGCATGTCAAAAGATCTCTTAATGTAATTGACACTGAAATATTTTAGAATTTAGATTAAAAGCCTGCAGCAATATTAAAATGCCATACTATTTACATATCGTTTTAACTCCATCAATGTTCATGTATTTAACTTACAGTAGATGTTCAATTCATACAAATGCTGATATTTTATTGGCTGAAAGATTCGGTCATATGTTACCAATTTTTTTGAAAACATGATATATTTTTTCAGTAAAGCTCATATCTAAATAATGATGACAAAATCTCAAAATATTTTGGCAGATTTTATTGTTTTCCACTAAACGTATAAAGTGTAAAGCCCTTATACCAATATGTAAGACAAAATTGAAATTTCGAATTGAAGGGGCAAAAAAGGTGTTCTTACCATACCTTCAATCTCGTATTAATTTGATTTGATTTTTGATTTTTGGTGTTTTAACGCCATTTTTAAGCACCGCTTTTGGGCTATTTCGTGGCGGCCAGTTTTTATTGGCGGAGGAAGCCGGAGTGCCCGGAGAAAACCACCGACCTTCGATAGGAAAACTGACAATCCTAGTCAATTAAGATTGGAGTCGAGTGCATCCGCACCAGCGGGGTTCGAACTCACAACCTCAGTGTTGACTGGCTAGTGATTACAGTAGTAACTACTTAGACCACTCGACCACCGAGGCCCCTCATATTAATTAGAACAACTAACTGACATTATATATCTATATAATTGTTTATATGAATAATTGATACAAAAATGTAAAATGGTAGATTATTATCCTATGATCTATAAATGATGTTTTATAATTATTTGAATTTAATTAATATTTTACGAGCTATTATTTATTTTGAAATCGACATCTAAATCATTATGCAAATTTCAGCTATATGACGTGGATTGCTACTGTTTATAACGAAGTTTTTCTATTCAAATTCTGAGTAACATATATACTACTATTTCGAAGGTCTGTACAAAATAAAAATAACACTTTATAATTGCCAACATTTTGCAGCACTTTTCTGGAATTACCTTCAGGAACGCTCAAAGCCGAATATATGATAGCCAAGAATTTACAAAAACCAACACAGTGGAAGAGCAACATGACCAAAAAGGACCTGAAACATATAAATACGAACGTAAATTAATAATTGTATGCTGGGTTTTTTTTTATCATACGAAATGAAAGCAAGTTACGCAAGAAACAGCATTCAATAATATATTAATTCTCTAGGAATGGTAGCCCTAACTCATGCTATAAACATGCATAAGCATGTCAGTATTTGATTTTTCATAACTGTAATAATGAGAATAGAATGAACATGTCTTCTCTGACTGTTCATGACGTTAAAATACTAAATCCCTAGGATGTGTTTTAGTTGATTTTAGTCTCTGATGCATGATTTTTTATTATTAATTGTTTTTGGCTTTTAACTAGCTGTCAGTAACTGCGAGTACTCTCAAATCGTACTTTCTTGTTAATTCGACCTGTTGATACTATTTGTAATACTTTTTTTGTTATTTTATATTTATATGGATCTTGTCTGTATACCAGCTTTGATTATTTGGAATATCTACTAATTTTCACTTCTTCATACTACATTTGTATGAACATCAAGATTATTCTCCTTAAATCTGTACAGGGTAGTTTTATTGTTGATATTTACCCCTTATGTATCTAGTGTTAAATTAGGTATTTATATGACAGACCTTTCTTGGTATTCCTAATTATTGGAAGATTTTATATAGACAGAAGTAGTATACCTAAAACGACAAAGTTATTTTTCATTTACCTGTATATATTATGAAAACCGGTTTTTTCAAAAGTGATTATTTTCTAAGGGTTAAATATTTCGCGGTGGTGTCTTGCCATGGCTTTGTTTGGACCTGTTTGTTTGCTTTTGGCCTTGAATATATGTTTGTCCCTAATATTTTATTAACTATGTATTTACTTTCAGGTATCACAGATCGAATTTATTCGTTCATAGTGTGTTAATTTACGTTTTTGATTGAGTTAAGCCTTCCAGTTGATATTTTATCGTGTGTTTTCTAAGTTGTGATGTTATACTATTGTTTTAGAAAAAGGGAGAAGGTTTGGTACCATTAAAACGTTTAATCCCGCTGCAAATGTTTGCACCTGTCCTAAGTCAGGAATCTGATGTACAGTAGTTGTCGTTTGTTTATGTAATTTATACGTGTTTCTCGTTTCTCGTTTTTTATATAGACTAGACCGTTGGTTTTCCCGTTTGAATGGTTTTACACTAGTAATTTTGGGGCCCTTTATAGCTTGTTGTTCGGTGTGAGCCAAGGCTCCGTGTTGAAGGCCGTACATTGACCTATGATGGTTTACTTTTATAAATTGTTATTTGGATGGAGAGTTGTCTCATTGGCACTCACACCACATCTTCCTATATCTATGAACGAATGAATAAAGGAACGAACGAACTTACAAATATATACAAACAAACAAACAAGACTCCAAATCAGACGTCCAAATCAGACGTCATAATAAAATAACATTCCAGATCGACGGCCAGTTTTCTGATCGTCTAATCGACGTCTTTTTGTTGTCCTCAAATCGACGTCCAATTGTTGGCTTCTCTAATCGACGTCCGTTTTATGGACTTGTCGCAATGACGTCATAACTTTATTAAATAATAATGATATTTTATTTAAAGAGAGTTACACATTTAGCTATAAAACTAATCTTCCATGACGTCCCCTGTCAACTTTTGATAAATCAACCTTTGCATGCAGAAAAGTTTTATTCAGATAAAACATATAACTAGCCTTGAATGTATAAACTAAAAATGTTTTTTTTTCAAATTTATTGCCGATGTTACAGGTTGTGATATCAATTTTTATGTAATTTAAGAGATTATTAAAAAAAAAAAATGAGATGATGTGTGATTGCTAATAGGACAAATATGCACCAGAGTTCAAATGAAGTGAATGTCAGCAAATACAGGCAACCGTATGTCCTTCGACAATGATAAAGTCGACAATTAAAGAGCGCGACATGAAAAATGTAAAACAATTGGAACTTAAAACTAACGGTCTCACTTATAACAAAACAATTCCGAAAAACAAATATGACAGACATAAACCAACGACAACCACTGGACTACAGGCACATAAAATATTTGGCTGAGTTAAACACGTTTGTGAGCGCTCAAGCTTGCTGGGTCGTCTTAATTAAAATCCATAGATTTTTTTAATAATTTGTCAAAATGAAGTTTTCAGCAAGCTTTTTTCAAAAATATAATATAAAGTATGGGTCACCGGACTTTTTTTCACGCTACAGGTTGTGCAAAATTTTCAGATTTTGTAAAGATTGTGCATGGAAATTCTAATTTTGTGTGATAAAAAGAAAACTACATGATAGAATTTTAAGATAAAATGTGAGAAGATAGCTCTTATAACATGATTCAGATAAAAAAAAAAAAAAAAAAAAAGAAAAATGAGGTCACCGAACTTGTTTTATTGCTGCATATTAAAATAGGTAAATTCACAACACTTTCTATTATAAAATTACTTTATCTCAGGTATCTCCCTTAGTATCTGAGTTATCTACTATTATTTGGCAAAGTTGGAAAAAAAATCAAACACAAATATGGTGTTTTTTTTTAGAAATTACAGCCGTAAATATGATAAAACATATAATTTTCTATATTTACATCAAAAGTCTTACACATGAATTCCATACTACTCTCAAAATTTGCACATTTCATTAAAGATCTAGACCAACTGTTATCTGCACTTTAAAATCCAAGATGGAGGAAGACACCCGAGCCACCTTAACCCTCTCCTAACCTTGAACAATGGTGTAACAGCACAACATAAAAACATAATGCCAATTTATGTTGTATATGTTTCACTTCAGGTATAAAACTAATAAATTTTTTGAAAAATATCTTACCGAGTTCAAACTATAATACTCTCAAAACACTTTGCTTTACTTCTTTAGTTTGTCCATTGTTGAAGACTGAGTGTTGCCCTCTATAAGTCGTTTTGTTTTCTTTGTTGTTGGGTTCTCATTAATGACATTGACGTATATTCACATGTCATTTATCAATATGATTATGAATGAAATTCGACAACGTAGATCGACTTGACTATTTTCTATCAAGATAATTATCAGTATGCAATTTACCTATTTAGGGTTAAACAAAATCTCTATGGAAAGAATGTATAACTGTTTGAAAATTAAGTTGTCATAAGAACCCTACAAATCAGACCCAGATTTATCTTTTGTTTCGTATTTGAAAGTTTCAAAATCAGTCAACGTCCTATGCATGTACATGTATAAGTGTAAGTGCAGCAATTTATTATTTTATTATTTATTGATATTGGACATCGATTAGAAAAGACTACAATCAATCGGACGTCGTTTTGGCAACACATGACGTCACATTGGACGTCGATTAGAGGATCAAAATATTAGACACCGATTTGAGAATGTGACGTCGGATTTGGACGTCGATTTGAGGAACGGACGTCGATTAGAGACCGGACGTCGATCTGAGTCTAACATATATACAAACAAACAAACAAGCAAACAAATCATCCAATCAATCAATGCGATTCCTTCAGACAAAAATATAATTTTCACTTTGGGATAAATAGTAATTATTTTGCAAATGACTATTTCTCAATGAATAATCGTCCAAGAAGTGCTTCTGTCATCTGATGCCTTGATTGAAAAAATATGACGGATAAGCGTCACCGTGCAATTTGATGGTTTCTTGACAGTGAATTATTACATTTTGCTAAACGTTTCCATTTTGTTGTAATATATGAATGCGATAATTGAACTTGGAAAGTGTTAACGAAATTGATGTATTTATGTTATTATTTGATTATGGAAACTCCTTTCAGCAAAATGGACTGTGGGTTATTAATAGGTATGTTTATAATTGAAATAACGACTTATGACAATGTTTATAATTGAAATCACAACTGTCATAAGTCGATTTCTCCAATTTTCTTTTTGATCTTCGTGCGATTTGTCACGTTTTTACATTATCTTTTATCGAAATTGGAAATAGATTGCTTCATGGACTTCTTGAACAATAACACGATTCACAGCAAGTTTATTTAATTTAACTACAGAGTAATGGATTTCCATTATAAAGTACAAGTGCTCATATTCAAACAACATGGAGATAAATACGAATGGATTCACATCTGTTTACAATCCGAGGACATGTTCGAATAACATGCATATATGTAGATTCGAAAACTGTATGATAATTGTTTGATTTATACAGTATAAACTTTATACTTTAATAATTGAAGCAATGACAATAAGTGATATTGATGTAGGTTCCAGTCTGAGATTAATTGGTTTTGGTTAATATTTCAGAATCAAAACGAGCATATTAATATAAATTTCAAAATATTTAAACAAATTCTAAATGCAACTGAGGAACTTTGGTTAACTAAACGTACGTTTGCATGGATTACACAAAAAAATCAAAACAAAGTGGTTGAAATCTATAATATATGTATCCTCTGACATTTTATGTATCCCTAGGCACCTTTTCTACATAGCATATGACGTGTGTTTGCTAAAAGGAAGATTTACGTTGTACATCTTCATTTTCTACCTGTTTGTTTTCACTGCTTGTTCAAAGACCACGTGTGTAATTAATGAATCTTGACAAAGCTTCCTAGGAATTGCCATAAAGGAAACGAAATATAATCATTAATTTACTACTGTATGATTTCATATGACATCTGCTGCAGGTAAAAATGGCACTGGCCGCTGATCTGATGATACAACAATAATGGCTAGTGAGGATTTAATACCAAAAACAGCTAAGAATGAGACAAAATCTTGTAAGTATTTCAAACTTATAACTCCATTTTAACTGAAATTATTTTTTTTTTCTAAAGCCTACGTTTGATTGAGATGTAGCAATGTAATTAGTATATTGTCTTTAATAGTAATATCTTACAATGAAGTTTTTAATTGTCAAATAGACAGATTTTCTGCATTTTATTACTAAGTAACAACTTTGTTAATCTCTATCATGTCCTTGAGAAATAACCATTAAGTGATTACCATTTTAATTTGAATGAGATGAGATTTCGCTGAGATAAGAGAAAATGTTGATTTCTTTAAATGATTAGATAACAAATAACAACGAATGTTGGTATTATTTTTATAGTGATTATCGTTTTATTTCGGGTGAAATGGCGTGTCCCTAAGAAATCAGTGAATGTTGGTATTATAAAGTGATTTCCGTTTTAAAATCCAATGCAATTGGTATGGAAGGGATTAGCCCTTACGCGAAGACGGCATTGTCAAAAGTTCTCCCAACTTTCTCCAATTTTGAAGATAGAATCTCTGTTTCCATTGCATAGACACTTTACCTCCTTTTTCTATTATTATTTTTATGGGGAGTGGTCCAAACCTGTGGTATCGAGCTTACCAGATGAATGTAACATATATTGTTAAATTTATATAACCACCACTGGCAGCTGCTGCTAATAGATTAACATGACTACTTAAATTATTTATAGAGGTAGTTGCACAAAAATTAAGGTACTAACTCCCGAAGGCCCTTTATTGTTTTGATTTTAATAGATATTTTCTTAATCCTAATCTCGAGTGAACTTGGTAAGAGTTATTAAAGAAACACGTATATAGCCCTTCCTTTTATACGTGTCAGTTTATAATGATATATGTTATTATTTTATTAGACATTTAATTTCATGAAAACAAGAGTCCAAGACTTAAAATATAGTTTTGATTAATCATGTGTGCATTTCAAATATGTTATTGCCGTTGGTAGTTTTCGAAACCAAATATAGAAAAATCCCTGAGTATCAAACACTGAAGTAAAATTAACCCGAAATAACAGCTTTTATACCGATCTCCATTATCATCCATCTTGAGGAACATTTGGGGAATTACATTATAATCAAAAACATGTTATGAAGGAGAATATTTCTCAACAAGCAATATATATATGTAACATTCTTATACAAACACTGAAAACCAAGCTAGTAGTACCCCTGATCCATCAGTAGTGGTATTGACCCAGAGGTATTTATGCACTACTGACACTATGTTAGAGAAACCCAGGATACACCAGCAATGTTATCAACTCGTTGGTAAAAATGCAGTATTAATACCCAGGATCCTTCAGCCACCGACAACCATGCTATTGATACATCCTCTACTGAAAACCATGCTACTGATCTACCAGCCATTACCAATCGTGAAAGTGATATACCGGAACCATCGACAGTGTCATTGAAACCAGTAGTATTAATGCAGCATTGACACCTAACCTAGTCATAAACCGGATCCAGCAGCAACGGACAACCATGCTAGTGATATTCCGAATCCATCGGCAACTGACAACCATGCTAGTGATATTCCGAATCCATCGGCAACTGACAACCATGCTAGTGATATTCCGAATCCATCAGCAACTGACAACCATGCTAGTGATATTCCGGATCCATCAGCAACTGACAACCATGCTAGCGATATTCCCGGATTCATCAGTCACTGATAATCTTGTTAGTGATATTCCAGATCCATCAGTCGCTGACAACCATGCTTGTGATATTCCGGATTCATCAGCAACTAACAACCAAGCTATTCATATCTGGATTCATCAGCAGCTGACAACCATGCTCTGAATAAATTCATGCTAGTGATGTACCGGATCCATCAGCAACTGACAACCATGCCAGTGATATTCCGTATTTATCGGCAACTGACAACCATTCTAGTAATATTTCGAATCTTCAGCAACTGACAACCATGCTAGTGATATTCCGGATCCATCGGCAACTGACAACCATGCTAGTGATATTCCGGATCCATCGGCAACTGACAACCATGCTAGTGATATTCCGGATCCATCGGCAACTGACAACCATGCTAGTGAAATTTCGAATACATCGGAAACTGACAACCATGCTAGTGATATTAAGGATCCATCAGCAACTTACAACCTTGTTACTGATATTTCAGATCCATCAGTCGCTGACAACCATGCTATTCATATCTGGATTCATCAGCAGCTGACAACCATGCTCCGAATATATTCATGCTAGTGATATACCGGATCCATCAGCAACTGACAACCATGCTAGTGATATTCCGTATTCATCGGCAACTGACAACCATGCTAGTAATATTTCGAATCCATCGGCAACTGACAACCATGCTAGTGATATTCCGGATCCATCGGCAACTGACAACCATGCTGGTGATATTTCGAATACATCGGCAACTGACAACCATGCTAGTGATATTTCGAATCCATCGCCAACTGACAACCGTGCTAGTGATATTCCGTATTCATCGGCAACTGACAACCATGCTAGAAATATTTCGATCCCATCGGCAACTGACAACCGTGCTAGTGATATTCTGGATCCATCGGCAACTGACAACCATACTAGTGATATTTCGAATCCATTGGCAACTGACAACCATGCTAGTGATATTTCGAATACATCTGCAACTGACAACCATGCAAGTGATATTTCGAATCCATCGGCAACTGACAACCATGCTAGCTATGTTAAGGATCCATCAGCAACTTACAACCTTGTTACTGATATTTCAGATCCATCAGTCGCTGACAACCATGCTTGTGATATTCCGGATTCATCAGCAACTGACAACCAAGCTATTCATACCTGGATTCATCAGCAGCTGACAACCATGCTAGTGATATTCCGTATTCATCGGCAACTGACAACCATGCTAGTAATATTTCGAATCCATCGGCAACTGACAACCATGCTAGTGATATTTCGAATACATCGGCAACTGACAACCATGCTAGTGATATTTCGAATCCATCAGCAACTGACAACCATGCAAGTGATATTCCGGATTCATCAGTCACTGATAACCTTGTTAGTGATATTAAGGATCCATCAGCAGCTTACAACCTTGTTACTGATATTTCAGATCCATCAGTCGCTGACAACCATGCTTGTGATATTCCGGATTCATCAGCAACTTACAACCAAGCTATTCATACCTGGATTCATCAGCAGCTGACAACCATGCTCCGAATATATTCATGCTAGTGATGTACTTGATCCATCAGCAACTAACAACCATGCTAGTCATAGATGAAACCCCTGAATCATCGGCAGTGGCATTAACCCATTTGAAGTAACGCAAAACTACAAGATCCCGGAATAAATTTATTGCACCATCGCTGAAAATTTACTTCTCGTCCGTGATGCTCATAATCCCACCGTAATGTACAATAACCCCCACAATAACATCAATAATGAACGTTGTGTCATTTTGTTATGTGTTTTCTAATGAAAATGTATGTTCTATAAATCGTAAAGGGGAGGAGCTAGCCTATTCTATAAATTCCACTAAGTGACGTCATACCGTACAAATGACATCCATTTTACGGTGATTACAGGATAGGAAGTTATAGTGTGTCCCACTGAAGAAAAAAAAAGACCAGGACGGACAAATAAAAAGATATGTCATATGACCAAAGTGTGTCAAGTTCTACCCCCGTCTTGAACAAAGGTCACTTGCAAAAATAAAAAATATTAACCATATACCTATTTTTCTCCAATCTGTTAACAATTAACGAAAATTAGCAATGGTATTCATCATAATTACGTCTTTGATCAATTGATTTAATACATGAGGCTGTCAAATTACAGCAATCCCACTTAAATGTCAACATAAACAAATTTAACCGCCATTTCGTCACCAGTAACAACATATAAAATATGAAAGCATTGGTTGAACGGTGCTCAAGCTATTGCACAGAAACAGGTATTGTCGACAGCCCTTCGTACTACCCAAAATCAATAACCGGATTTTTGGTCGGAAAACTCGGTTAAAACTTGAATTTTGGGCATAGCGATTCTATAGATTGTGAAAAGAAGTTTTCTTATAAAATTTTGTATGACAACTTCCCCTGAATTTCTTTCACTCAGTCACGTTGCCAAATCCCGAAGAATTAAAACCTAATGGAATTTTACTTCAAAAATAGTTTAACAATAATTTTCCCGTGTGTTCAGGACATAAATTTCAATGATTGCTTAGATTGCAACCATTTGGTTTTTTGTTGTGGGGAGAGGGCAGAAGTATTCTGAAAATAAATTACTAGGCCTGGTAAAAAAAAAAAAATTGCGTAGCAACAGATGAAAATAAATGATCAATCCGGAACCCCCCCGCCCGAATAGCAAATGGTCGTCCCCTAAACATTGCTGTTAAAGACAAATTGAAAAAAAAAATAAAATGGAACATTTAGTCAAATTTGCATTCAAGTATTGCTGGATTGACAAATATTTCATGTATTTTAAGAACGAGTATTAAAGAGTTCGTCAAACAAAGCTAATGTATCTATATCTAAAAGAGCAAACGGAGGTTGAGGCTAAACCTCTTTACAATAAATTCTCTTACTTTCCGAGCAATATCTCCTTGTTTGTCAAATCCCCTGCCATACTGTTAATTTTACCAAGAAATAAGGTTGCAATTCTCTCGGGTAATGTGGTTTGATGCTTGCGAATGTTTAATGTTTCTGGCTTTCCAAATTTAAGTCTGGAACTTTCCTTTTAGAACTAACCGTCCATAAGTACTTTCAATTTTTTGCCGTTAATTTTATATCAAAAGGATGGTGTGACCACCATTTTATTGTTGAATTTTTTAGAATTAAGAAAATGGTGAAAATTGATTGATTGAGTGTTGTTTGTTTTACATCCAGTGGCATATATTTCATGCATGTTCAAGACGAGAACAAATTAACAATTCATACAATAGGTCCAGCAATAGGGGTTCGATCAGGATGATGGGCAGGAAATTCTGAATGCTACTGGAAAATGAGGGTATATTGGATAGGAACAGAAATTTAGCAGTGCAATAGGCAACCTACAGACCCCTCAAAGAGTTGTTGCAAGAGTTTTTAACGCACATATAGCGTGAATCTTTAAAATTAATAATTTGGAGAAAAATTAAACTCCACTCATAAAAGTTCGGAACTAATTACATGCACTATTTAAACATATAGCCTAATATCATCTGAAACTTTTGTAGCAGTCATTGATGGTTTTCTTTGTATCGATCTGATGAGTGAAGCCTTTTTCAACTGATTTTTACAGTTTGTTCTTATGTTGTGCTGTTACACCACTGTCCCAGGTTAGGGGAGGTTGAGCGCTCACAAACATATTTAACCCCGCCACATTCTTTATGTGCCTGTCCCAAGTCAGGAGCCTGTAGTTCAGTGGTTGTCGTTGGTTCATGTCTGTCATATTTGTTTTTCGTAAATTGTTTTGTTATGAATTAGGCCGTTTGTTTTCTCACTTGAATTGTTTTATATTTTTCATGTAGGGGCCTTTAATATCCGACTATACGGTATGGGTTTTTCTCATTGTTGAAGGCCGTACGGTTGCCTATAATTGCTTGCATCCACTTCATTTGAACTTTGGTGGATTGTTGTCTCATTGGCAATCATACCATTTCTCCTTATTTTTATATAAACTAACACTTAAGTTGGCATGGGAGTATAAACAAAAAATGATAGATTTTTTTCATACTTTGCAAAAATGTATTGTATACTGTGATATGTTCAAAGATGTAATAAAAATAATAAGTCAACGAGCTTGTTTTCAAGCTTCAGGTTGTGAAAAAAATACACATTTTTTATGGATTATGCAGAAAAAAGCATGATAATGTGAATAGAAGATATTAAACTAAATGATAGAATTTTAAAATAAAATATGAGAAGATAGCTGTTATAAAATGCTTTCAAAATATCAAAAGAAAAAAATGGGGTCACCGTAAGGTTTTCCTGTGATAACATTAAATATAAAAAAAATTCCTGAAGATTCCTTTATAAATTATATTTTTTTTTCTGACGAAAGTCTAAAAAACTTTGAAATCAAACAAAAATTCGACTTTTGTAAAAATATGAGTGATAATAACCTAAGATCGCATTATTTGTTTCTTTAAATGAATATTCTTATTAGTAAGTTGCATTCCTGCATTGAAATATGCTGACCTAATCAAAATTCTATTGTGTTCTGCTATTTTACAATCCAAGATGGCGAAAGACACACATCTCTAGTCCGGCCAGGGCCCATCAAGTCTTCAACAAAGACTATCGGACATCAAAATAATCCCGGCTTACTATCTAATTGAACTGTCTATCTACTAGTATAAGTAAATAAAAAAAAGTGCTTTGCTTGACTGATTGTGTAATGTTTAAGTTTAGTGGCAACTATTACGTGCACATTCAGGGCGATAAAGATTTCAATAACATTCATCCAATAGGTAGGTTCTTCCGGGATTCATGGTGGGAAATGTATCTGCCGTTGGAAAAAGCTAGGATGTTGGACAAGGACAAGAACTTTTTCTTGCAAGAAACACTCTCTGGATCCCTCAAAGAGTTGTCATTCGGGTTCTTTAACGTGCACGTAATAGTTGCCACTAAACTTAAACAATACAAAATTTGGTGACCAAAACAGCTGTCTATGCTAATGTTTTTTTTTATAGATTAATACTATTTAATATCTCCCTCATGCAAAGTTCTGACTCCTTGTCCGGCTTTGTCTATACTGTTTGTTCTTTTTGGTTTAGAAGCTCTTCATTTTTTTTTTTTGAAGAATATTTGGATTTTCAAATATTTTGGCCTCGAGTATCGCTGAAGAGACATTTATTGTCTAAATGCGCATCTGGTGCTGCAGAAGATTGCTACCGTTAATGATATTGATGTGAAGAACTGTATATGTGTATCGCTCGATATTTTAATTTGTATTTCGTGAAATGTTTACGGGAATGCATATCTAGAAATTCTAATCATCTGAAAGAAATTTCCGCCAATGATAAATTTTTATATATATAGGCTGTTTAAAGATGATGTGGTAGAAATGACAGCAAATAATGCATACTCATTAGTCGCATTATGTATGTCTAAGATTTGATTAATGTTACGCTTCTTAATGTAATATAGCATTAGCAAATACGGACCATAAATCAAATGTCGCTTGTAACATCTGCTATTATGTTGTCATGCGACATAGTGTATATTCTATTAACACGGTTTACACAAAAATGTCAAGAGAAAGAAAAGTGAAAATTAAGAAGGTCTTAATGTAAAATGGACTGAAATTAACAAATGGGTGGAACAAAGGATAATTGTACCAATAAGACTGACACTAAGGAAAGTGCCTTTAAAGGTAAAGAAATAACTATCTCGAAAGTGTTGGTTGTGGAAAACGGTTAACTAGTGTTTTCTCTTGTAGTGTTGTGTTACAGCAGTACATACACCAGTCAACCGTTTTGTCAATAAACTCCTACTAGTGTGTGGTGGGGGGGGGGGTGATTTCGATGACATTTAGACTTAGTTTTACTGGTTGCAATATTATTACTGCTGTCCATGACAATTCTATAATATCTATAATTAATAAAACGCTTCGAAAGTTGTTATGATCATAAATCGTGACCTAGAAGACTATGTGTTATTGTATATATTCATTACAGTTGTATGGTATAGTACTATAACAATATGTTAATTATTGATTATTATTATTTTTATAAATGTGTGTATTTTTGTTACTCAGTTTATCGGTCAATTTTTCTTTGTTTTGTTTTTATTTTATTTTTCATTTCATGTGGCTAATTAATATGGGATAATGTATTCTTCTTACATGTATATGCAGTTCTTAATATATAAAAGAAAATCCGAACTATGGCTCTTATGGGGCATAACAAAGCTAAAGTAAATAAAAAGATTAATACGTTTTAAAAACAACTGTGTCATTAACTTCGCTATCAATCATACTTATAAAATAACTAAATAAAAAAAAATGATCAAATTGTTAGAATAAGCATTGTGAATAAATATATATGTATCTAAAAATTAGTATTAATTTGGTATTTTTTTCGACAAAATCAAGATGTCAATAACATAATCAATTCGGCTACAGTAAAATCAAAGATACATTTATTGATACATTTGGCCTTTTAACTTTTTTCGAGCGTCACTGATGAGTCTTTTGTAGACGAAACGCGCGTCTGGCTTACACAATTTTAAGCCTGGTATCTATGAAGAGTTGATTTGTATCATCATAAGCTTTGTTAGAAATTTGTTCTAGCAGTTTTATGAACTGTTTTCTATCTTACGGAAGATGAACAATTAAAAGAAAGTATCTTCAACCTGTCAATTATCTTTTCACCAAAAAATAGTGCTTAAAGAAAATGGAACAAATGTACTTATGAATTGATGAATGAGAAGGTATGAAAATCACAACGTATTATAAATCTATCAACTAGAACACTTCAGATATACATGTACAAAATTTACTTAGACATCTGTAAACTCAAATTTGAAAATTATTTCGCATATTTTAGGATTTAGATCTTCTTGCATTTAAGGAATAGCTTAACAAACCGCCGAAAATCCCTCATTTTTTGATTTTCTCATCTTAATCGTGTAATTTATTGATGTATTTTCACATAGTTTTAAAAGAGATGTAGAATTTTATTATTTTTGCAAATTCAGGGACCAGATAATGACTTAATCCCCCCTTCTCATTTTATCGTCCAGATTATAAGTGATACTGAGCATGACTGATACTAAGTTTGGTAAAAGAGGACAAATACACACAATCTGTCTTGTTATTGCTTGTATAAGACTTGATAAATACAAATATAATAACAAGTCGAATACTATTATAGTACCTATGACCATCATTATTTCTATTTTTCGACATTGATTTCATCCCCATTGTTCATATGGCACATCTCGCTAGGAAAAAAAAAAACAATAATGCAATTATTTCTCTGAATGATTGTTCTTTTTTCAGCAAAATCAAGAAAATGTTGTGTCTGGATATGCCAAATCACATCGGAAGCATTCCTTGAGGAAGAAGATTTACTTCATTATATTGGTCGAATTGAATCAACTGTTAGCAAATCAGGTAAAATAGACTGTTAACTGTTGGACCCAATTGCAAGTTAATAGCTTAATATTAGATGTGCATTGAAAAAAGTACAGGATTAAGTGACTTATCAACGATGTCACCATTATAATTACCGTTTTCTCCTATTTTAAACGTTGATTTTTGTGACAATTGATCAAAAGGCAATACTTCTCATAGGTCGTGTTAAAGACATTCGTGGAGTAGCGCAAAAGAACAAGTTTCGTACGATTATCTTTAATTGTTTCCTAACACTTGATATGGTTTTAAACGTAGGAGATAACTTCTTTACGAAATTGGATAGTACAATACAGGATTTGTTGTATTAAATGTTTCGTGTTTTTTTTTAGCAAATGACGTGAACAAAATCAATCAAGACGTTTTCGTGTGTTGTAAGTGACGGGATGACAAATCTTTGAAGTGCTGTTCTGTCTTGTTTAATACTCTCTTTTTAATCCAAGACTTAATTTTGTTAACAATACAGATGTTACCACATGTCAATTTCGGACGATTCCTATTTTATTTGACAGAATCATTAATTGCAAATGATAGTTATAAATCAATTGGAAAAGCAAATCACAACAAATTTTAAATAAGCCGGTCATAGAAAGAAAGTGAATTGTTTTATTCTTATTTTGTAGCTATTGGTGCAGTATTGTTAATTATCAGCTATGCTCTATCGATTATGTCTCTTGCCATTGGTAAGTCTATCTTACTTTTTCAGAGTAAATCTTGAAAATTCAAATGCAAAAGTGAAGACGACAAACATATTTCAACAGTATAAATAATAAATATGTGAATCCCACAGAATAAATGGACAAAAGACATTTTACTTATTTTAGATTTATTATTGATGTATCAGAGAACGTCAGAAGTTCGATTACTATTTTCTAATGAACATCAATATTTCGAAAAATTCAAAAGAGTAAACGAGTGCATTTGTTTTTTAAACTGAGAAATTAATGCATCTAGTTAAATATGGGTACCTAAATTTAAATAAACTTGCTGACATGCAGGAATGTGAATTAAACATGGTTGAAGGCCGTACGGTGACCTATAGTTGCTAACATCTACGTCATTTGGTCTTTGGTGGAGAGTTGTCTCATTGGCAATCATACCACATCTTCTTTATATAATCTGTTTTAAATATTCTCATTTTCAAATGAATAATTACTAATGATGAAGGAGTTAAGAGCTTGGTTATCGTCAAGTGCAATAATATTTGCTCTGCTTGCTTACGCTTCAGTTGCTTCTAGCGTCACTGTATGCGTGACTTTTACTAAAGCGTTTCTTCACATAAGTATATTGAAATCTACATACCGATTCCAATTAAAAGACTTTTTAAGTCATCGCTGCTATAACTTCACAGTAGTATATTCCTAGAAAACTACCAAACATAATATTTAGAAGAGCAAAAAAAAAATTGAACCGATAATTCCTCTGTAATAACATCCTGGTAGTCCCGGAGCGGAGCAGGAGCTGTTTAACTTTCTCGAGTACTGCTTAGTAGGTTTGTTGTTCATTGTTGTTTTAAAGTGGCTGGGGTGTCTTCCTCCATCTTGGATTTTGAAATAGCAGATAACAATCGGTCTAGATTTTTATTGAAATGTGCAAATTTGGAAAGCAGTATGTAATTCATGTGTAAGACTTTTCATGTTAATATAGAAAATTATGTGTTTTATCATATTTACGGCTGTATTTTACAAAAAACAGAACATTTTTGTTTGATTATTTTTTTTTCAACTTTGCCACATAAGGGAGATAACTCAGATAAAGTAACTTTTATAATAGAATGTGTTGTGAATATACATATTTTATTATGTAGCAAGAAAACGAGTCCAGTGACCCCATTTTGTTCTTTTCTTATCTGAAAGCATATTATTAGAGCTATGTTCTCATATTTTATCTTAAAATTCTATGGTGTAGTTTTCTTTTTATCACACAAAATTGGGTTTTCCATACATAATCTATACAAAATCTGACAATTTTGTACAACCTGTAGCGTGAAAAAAGTCCGGTGACCCATAAGTTTTATTATATTTTTGAAAAAAGCATGGTATAAACTACATTTTGACAAATTATTAAAAAATTCTATGGATTTTATTTTAGACCCCCTATCTACCTTAACCATGCTTTTTTCTTCTTTTCATACTACTGTGTACTTTTGTTTAGAAATTGTGTTTGTTTTCGTTCATTTCGTTAAACACACTCTAGTAGTAGATTAAATAAGGAATTGCGTCTAAGATAAAGGTATCAAATTCAATACTATAGATTTGCCATTAATTGCAAAAGATAAAAAGACGTTAAACACACATTATTTGTTTCAGGTTTTTTACGCATAGGAACTTGTCAATGCCAACCAGTTTTGCCGATATTTCTTATTGTGCATGGATCTGCGATGTGTGTTCGTAGTTTATTTGAAACTGGAAAATTATGTACACAAACAAAGCGGGAAGATGCTTCTTCTAATGAATGTTCTCCGTTGCAAACATTAAGCAAGATATCGAGTGTTCTTGTTGCTTTCTGGACCATTACAGGTACGTAAAGCACAATAAACTGCAGTAATAATATTCACCAAACCATATATGTCATTATGGAATAAATTTTTAATCCTTAAGAAATAATTTTAAGATATAAAACGGTTAGAAGATACGAAACTACATTTTAACTATGCTGGAAAGGTAACCAGAAACCGAAATCCAGAGTCAACAACGGAAATCTGATTTGCATATTTGAGTGTTTCGTTATTTATATGATAAAAATGTACATAGTTTTTAATCAAAAGTTATATTTTTTTATTTACAATATAATGTGTCGCAGAATGTAAATGTATAAATTTATCATTGTAGGATCAGTATGGGTGTTTAGCATCGTTAGAGAGGTGAATGTGAATGAAACTAACAATATGAACTACTGTGATCCAATGCTTTACTGGTACTCCCTAGTACTTGTTTCCGTTATCTTAACAGGACTAATACTGAAAGCAATATTTTTATTGGTCATCAGTTTAGTGTATTGTAGATACGAAGATAGGTCATGGTACTCCGAACTAATGGCTGACAATTTGGGTGCGTTTGTATAACTGTATTCTTGAAATGTAGTATCATATATATATATATGATGATAACAGCGTGTTTTATTAATGAAACGCGATAAGATCCATTTGGAAAAACTATATAATAACTACTAAGTGAAATGCACAAAAATAACAAAATTCAGTCGCACGTTTCAAAAGCCGCTAGCATGTGTTTTTTCGTCGATAATTCGGACTTATTTCCTATTGCAGATGTGAATATCACTCTTTAAGAAGTCAAGTAAATCATCTTATTCCCGATCAAAAGACGATAATTGTTTACTTCATTTACAGAGGGAATATTTTTTATTGAATTACAACCTATATTCTAAACAAATTGTCATGTATTAACTGCAATAACATTTTCCATCCAGTAAAATGTCAAGTGGTGTGTGACATTTAGCGTGACGAATAAAATCTCTTCATGATCAAATCAAATTTATTTCATATTTACGTAGACATATGAATATTTAACAATTTGTAAAGAACGTTTTCAGCTTGAGCAGTCTTGTGATCTTGTTGATTCTAGCTTTCTTCAAAATCCTGTACTACAATGTTCAAGCCATATAACCTGGCATATTATATATTTATATTCTAGTATAGTATTTATAAGTTGATATTATTTGATGCTACATGTAACCAATAAATGGTGCTCTGATGGTTGTACACTTATGAAGAATTATCAAACTATTGATTATATAATTGTTGAAACTTTTTTTTCATGTTTTCTTATATTAATCATGTTTAATAAACGAAAGAACTGTAAACATTAATTTTTCTTGTCCAGATTATACAAATGAAAGCTGTTTGATTCAAGTATAGCGTTCTTTTTGTCATGTATATAGTTTATATTATACAAATGTCAATCACTCAATGACAAATCTTATTTGGTGTAATTCATCTTTAAGTTATTACGTTTTACGACTATACTTCTGGTTCAAAATTATTTTCATCAGAAACACTGAGATGTCGTCGGCTATCTGACATCTGTTTTTTAGATGAAACAGACTCTGATCGTACAGAAGAATTTTCATTATTGTCAATCGTTTTAGCTAGACTCGATTCGTCATTTGAGTCATTTGTGATGACAGATCCAGATCGACAAGTTTCATCCTTACTAAAAACAGGAGAAGGACAATGTTCTTTAGTACGGTCTTTATACAGTTCTTGAATATTTTCATCATCACTATCAGCACTTTTTTCGTTAACGTGTAAACTTTTTTCAAGGTCATCAGCATTTAACTGTGGTTCAGATTTGTACTCAAACTCCTTATCATGTATATCTTTATCGGACATATAATCTTCCATGTTGTCCTTGGTTTCTAAATTAACTATAGCAACAATGCCAGCGTTTGTTCTTTTATGGTCTTCCTCTTGTTCAACCGTTGATGAAGATTTACAACTAGTGCCATCTATATTTCTTTCGTTTTCTGTAGAGTCCAAATCATTCAGTTCTACTTTGTTGGATTTTGTGTCGTCTAGATTTTGATCGTCCTGACTCTCCACCATCATTGGCCTTATTCTTACTTTTTCGTGAAGACGAGTGAAGACCTGACACGACAGCATTCCACTTACTATCTGTAAACAAATTAAGTTTGGAGCATAACGTGAACAGCCATGACCTGTATCTGATATTTTTATCCTAACTCGACACAAAAGAATCAGAGCAGAGGAACCCGACGAACTTCGCTCCATTTCTACCTATTTGTATGCCTCTAGCCAAACAAATATAATTTCCGAGGTATTGATTGATCATTCCGTTATTCAACATGCAAACAGACCTACTGGATATAAATGTGAATAACTTGTAATTTTGTACATATTATAATTTATACAGAATTTGTGTACAAATTATCAATATTTTGCAATACTCTTTAACGTATAAGCGAGTTTTTTTAAAACCACTGGGTCGATGCCACTGTTGGTAGAGGTTTCCTCCCTGATTGTATCTTTGTACTACATTTGACCTTTTAACTTTTTTTATTCGACAGTCACTGATGAGTTCTCTGTATACGAAACGTGCGTCTTGCGTACAAAATTTTAAGCCTGGAATCTTTGATGAGTTTTTTTTTCTTAACAGAAGTTGAGCACACTGTTTTTGATTTATCCCATTACTATCATTATTGCATGAATTCTTGCTACAGCCTTATAGATAACACTGATACAAAGTAATTATAAGACACTTTTGGGAATTAGATTCTGGTATAAGCAAAACATATAACAAAAATCTAACATAATGGGGTGTCATCATTTGCACCTTATGCCAGAGAGGACAGTTTTTAATGTTTGGTTGAAGTATATCAATGTGTGAGTAAAACACCAAGATAGTAAATCTTTGTAATCTTGTATCACACGGTGAAAGAAGGTGGGCTCCAAAATACCGATAATGTGTACCGGTCTGTGAATTAACAAATCTCACGCATATTAATTATCTTTTATCTCTTTTTGTGATTACGTGAAAAGATTACAATGTGTTGAAAAACAACAAAATATAATAGTAGATCAGAAAATATTGGTATTCTCATACGGTTCTGTTCAGCTTGCTATAACAGCTGCCAAAGCCTTTATGTAGTAAACCTATCTAAGTTGTGTAAGTTTGCTATGCCATCTGACAAAGCCTATGTCTCTACTTGTATCAGCTATGTTATGCTTGCTATACCATGTGCCAAACCCTACTTCGCCTACTTATCCCAGTTGTATTAAGCTCGTTACATTATCTCCCAAAGCATTTGTCTTTTACTTATCTCGGTTCAACCAATATATAAGAAAATGTTTTCATTATGGCCCGATCTCACGAACAGAGCTATGCTCTAAAAGTTAACAATAATTCACCAAGGTAAGTAGGAAGAATAACTGACGCCATTGGTATATACATGTTTTCCGGTTGCCACCATGAAAAAGTTGATTCGTGTCTCAATTGTTCAATTTACCAAACAAAACATATAAATTCTAGCATAGATCTAACATGTTAACTGTCGTCTAGTGAGATGCAAGGTAAACGTGAATGAGGATGCAACCAAAATACACAAGAAAAAAACAAAACTTCTCTAAGTCCACATACGATCTTTAAACAATTACATTAATTATTTCTAATTATGAACTATACTAGTCATATTCAATAGATTATAAAGAATCTTGTTATCTTTTAAAATTTTGAAAGATACCAAAGGGACATTCATACTCATTAGTCGAAAATAGACTGACAACACCATGGCATAAAAAGAAAAAGACCAAAAGACAAACAACAGTATACAAACACAATATAGAAAACTAAAGACTGAACTTCTCGATACTTTAGCGTCGGTCACATCATTCACCAATAAAACAAACTAATTTGTTTTCTCAAGCCATGTTTAAAAGACTATAGTCTGAATTATTATGACATCATGTTATATTCCCTTCGTATAGTGTGTGATGGTAACTGTTTCATCACGAATAAAGGACTATCCCACATTTTAATTTTTAGCATAACAATAAATTATGCTTATTTGTTGTACGATAAAACGATATTTGTACAATGTTTCCTATAGTAAGAATTGTGTACTCGCACGCAACGGGTACTGGTTTCTAAGCCGAGTACAAATTATAATCAATCAACTACTTTATATATATTGCCTTTAAATTGTGATAACCATTAAACTGTTGTCTTTTAAAAGATTGATCGCAATGTTTCATGGCATGACATGATTTTGTTCACGTCTGGTTTAAATTTGAACTATTTAAGTTTCTTTTATTTTTACAAAATTTAGCCAATCTTAATTACGCTAATGATGAAATCATGGGGGGAACAGTGCCGGAACACATATAAACACTTGCTTTTCCATTAGCATCTAGCCAACAAAGTAAACTTGAATGAGAATTGTTACAATATACCAAAAAAGAATGTGTAGTTTGTTACTTTTTGGCATAGTTTAGACTAAGAGAAAGTCAGTTATATTATACGGAGTTTATTGTCATATCACTCACCAATAAAACAATTTTTATAATATTGAACTTAATTAATTTAAACAAGAAGAGTATGCCAATTCAAAATTATAAGCATGGTATCTATGATAATCTATGATGACTTTGTCCGAAAATGTTACATAACTTGTCAGTTGTAAGACCGTTATGGACGGATATGCTCCAATTGTCGTTACCAAGATCCCGTCCTCTGTTCCTCGAATGTAACCTACCGAATTAGACTTATCACTGGGTTTATACTTTCATGAGGAACACGACGGGTGCCACTAGTGGAGCAGCATCTGCTTACCCTTCCAGCGCACTTGAGATCACCCCCGGTTTTTAGTGGAGTTTCTGTTGCTAAGCCTTTAGTTATCTATGTTGTGTTATGTGTACTGTTGTTAGTCTTTTCGTCGTATTTCGTTTTTGCCATGGCATTGTCAGTTTGTTTTCGACTTAGGAGATAACTGTATTGTATTTTAAGCTTGGCCTTCGTAAAACGTAGATTTTACTGTCGCAAATTGAGTTTACCTAGCGACGCGTAGCGGAGCTGGTAAACGGATATTTGCGACAGTAAAATCAAGTTTTACCAAGGCCAAGCTTAAAATACAATACAGTTATCTCCATTCTAATGCAGCATGTTAAAATAAATTCCATTTAATAAATATTTTGGCTTAAAATGACATAAATGAGAAAGTCCGCGAAACTGTTGCATCGTCTTTAGCATCTAAACCATGTGACGTCATATGTATACTCACGATGTCAAACATAAACACTAGACGTATTTATACCTTTCGTACGCTTCAGAATGGTTTCAATGTTGACAAAAAGAAGATTTTGAGGCTCAAAATGTGACTTTCTTGTTTACTTTGTGAGAAATTACATACCAAAAAAAAAAAAAAAAATCGGAATTCAAAATGGTGGCTTTCTTAGTTACGGACTAGTAGAACGTTGAATCTAACCCTTCAAAATATCTGTCAACGTCCAATGAAAATTATCGTTACAAACGAATTGCATTAGAATTATCAGTTTTAATGTCCCTTTGGTATCTTTTGCCTCTCTTTTTGATATCTTCAAACCAATTTAAACAAGGATCTCTGACAAGCATGACGATTTTAGATTCCACATTGTCAACTTCCAATTTCTCAGTAGTACCACGTCTTCAGTCCCATCGTATAACGTTCTTATATATCAATTGAAACGTAACGTAAATGCATGTTTACAATATATAGACTTCATTAACAGGGGCGACCATATAATGAAAATCTGCTTCATCAGGGTTTTGAGGACGAACGACTAAAACATACACTACACAAGTTTTATGGTCACCAACACGAATTGCTGACCGATACGATGTGTTGGTGTCTCAACTCGCGAGAAACATGCTTTCGCAGTCTTGAATCTTTTAAGATACGAGAATAGTCGTCTGGTCAGTGAATCTATCGATTGCCTTATAAACCGTATCGTGACGTTTTGCCTGATTCCTAATTCGCATGACGGGTGATGCCTGCATAGCAGCAGACGATTACCCTGTCTACATACGCGGTCTCACTTCTTTTGGAGCTAGAGCAATTCCCTCAGTTGTTTGCACTTGATTTGTATATTTTGATTAGATTTACTTGAATTAATCATCAGTAAACTACTGTTTCTCATATTGACGATACCAAAGGGGACTAAAACACACTTGATGTCACAGCTCATATTAACGATACCAAAGGGGACTAAAACACACTTGATGTCACAGCTCATATTAACGATACCAAAGGGGACTAAAACACACTTGATGTCACAGCTCATATTAACGATACCAAAGGGGACTAAAACACACTTGATGTCACAGCTCATATTAACGATACTAAAGGGGACTAAAACACACTTGATGTCACAGCTCATATTAACGATACCAAAGGGGACTAAAGCACACTTGATGTCACAGCTGATATTAACGATACCAAAGGGGACTAAAGCACACTTGATGTCACAGCTCATATTAACGATACCAAAGGGGACTAAAACACACTTGATGTCACAGCTCATATTAACGATACCAAAAGGGACTAAAACACACTTGATGTCACAGCTCATATTAACGATACCAAAAGGGACTAAAACACACTTGATGTCACAGCTCATATTAACGATACCAAAAGGGACTAAAACACACTTGATGTCACAGCTCATATTAACGATACCAAAGGGGATTTAAACACACTTGATGTCACAGCTCATATTAACGATACCAAAGGGGATTTAAACACACTTGATGATACAGCTCATATTAACGATACCAAAGGGGACTAAAGCACACTTGATGTCACAGCTCATATTAACGATACCAAAGGGGACTAAAACACACTTGATGTCACAGCTCATATTAACGATACCAAAGGGACTAAAGCACACTTGATGTCACAGCTCATATTAACGATACCAAAGGGACTAAAACACACGATGTCACAGCTCATATTAACGATACCAAAGGGACTAAAACACACTTGATGTCACAGCTCATATTAACGATACCAAAGGGACTAAAACACACTTGATGTCACAGCTCATATTAACGATACCAAAGGGGACTAAAACACACTTGATGTCACAGCTCATATTAACGATACCAAAGGGGACTAAAACACACTTGATGTCACAGCTCATATTAACGATACCAAAGGGGACTAAAGCACACTTGATGTCACAGCTCATATTAACGATACCAAAGGGGACTAAAACACACGATGTCACAGCTCATATTAACGATACCAAAGGGGACTAAAACACACTTGATGTCACAGCTCATATTAACGATACCAAAGGGGATTAAAGCACACTTGATGTCACAGCTCATATTAACGATACCAAAGGGGACTAAAGCATACTTGATGTCACAGCTCATATTGACGATACCCAAGGGGACCAAAACACACTTGATGTCACAGTAACAACCATTCCTGCAAATGAATTTCATTCTCTATATGAATCGTACTTTTTCGCTCTAATATTTACACTAAAAACTTAAAATTAGTTCCAGAATATTTATATGAATTATCACATTATGGAAATATTTTTAAGTCCATTCATTACAATAAATATATTAGTCAATAAATAAGGTTTTGTCTGTTTACAAAGTGTGTAGTGATTTATATAATTACCTGTACTAGAGCGATGCCAACGAGAACAGCGATCCATATTGCCATATTGTCTGTCAGCCATGTTTGGATTGCAGATAAACACGATATCTAAAATTAATGTAAATATTTACTCTCAACACAAAATCTAATGAAAAAGTACAAATTTTAGTATTAAAATATAAATTCAATCGATTAAATCAAGAAGGAATATATACGTGGTTAAACAAAATAGATTGCAGTAAATTTTATGTTAATTTGCAATGTAGTATTTTAACCTCCTAATGTGAAGGGACTTATCATTTTTTACCTGGGAGATGGGGGGCAGGTCATTTTGAAATCAAACATGTAAGATTTTCTTGATCCCCAATAACATTTCACTATTTTTATTTTATCCCTCCCTTAAAAAACTTTTTTTTTAAATGTGACACCCCCCCTCTATTAAACATGCCAAAATTTTAACAAGCAAAACACTTACCTTTGACACACATATAGGATATACTTGAAGATTCAAAAGTTCACAAATGTTTCATTAGAGATAAAATTGATCCCCCCACTTTGAATTTATAAAAAAATTTGAACCCCCTTTTCCACTTACAGAAAAAAACTTGATCCCCCTATATTTTGACCAGCCCCCCTCCCAGGTAAAAATGACAAGTCCCTTATATGTATTTATATATTCCTGACTTTCAAATATATGGTTTTGAACGTTCCCGGTGATAGTAAATCAAGAAAAGAGGTTCGGACTCGTATAATTTATAAAATGTTATTTTTCATCCTGAAATAAGACAATTAAAGTATGACAACAGGACAAAAATATATGGTACATATAAAAAAGAAAATAACAAAAATATCGAATTTTAAGGAAAATTCAAAATGGAAAGTCCTTTATCAAATGGCAAAATCAAAAGCTCAAACATATCAAACAAATGGATAACAACTGTCATATTCCTAACTTGGTACAGGCATTTCCTTATGTAGAAAATTGTGGATTAAGCCTGGTTTTATAGCTAGCTTAACCTCTCATATGTATGACAGTCGCATAGAATTCCATTATATTGACAACAATATGTGAGGAAAACAAACAGACATAATAGGTAAAAATTCAAAAATTGGGGTACAGCAGTCAACAAGGTTCTTGCTTAAAACACAATAGAGTAAAAACATTTTTTTTCAATAAGTTGAGCGTTAAGATAGTTACAGTATAGATTATTACTTGAAATTAAGAGTTGATTACTATTTGAGTATATGCGAGTTTTTGATTCATACTTACAGTAATGATGATGATGGATAGTTGCTTAACGTCCAGCGGCAAATTAATATGCATATTTAGGACGAGAACATGTTAATGTAATATGAATATTTACCCTGTTTTGTACTAGACCGACACGCTGAGCCGGATTTTAACGTGCTAGCTCACAAGGTAACAGGAAGACATGTCACCTTACCCGAACACATCATTCTGACTCCGAGCCGACCAGTCTTTGCTCTTACTCCTTAATACCGCGTGATTAACGTGCTAGCTCACAAGGTAACAGGAAGACATGTGACCTTACCCGAACACATCATTCTGACTCCGAGCCGACCAGTCTTTGCTCTTACTCCTTAATGCCGCGTGCTTAGCGGTGAAGCATCAAATACCAGTTTTAAAGTCTTTGGTTTGACCCGGTCGGGGTTCGAACCCACGACCTCCGCACTCGAGGCGAACACGCTGCCACGAGACTACCGAGGCGGATACTTACAGTAATGCGTGCTGATTTAAAAACATAGTAAAACGCAATATGTTGTTTTATACTTCTAGTTAAACGTGGTGCTTTCATACTTACAGTACAGAGTGCTTATTCATACTTAAAGTAAATAAATAAAAGAAAATAAATAAATGATCTTTATTTCAAGAGGATAATCCCATTAGTTAAAACTAATCTTCCTGATAGTCCTCAAAATAATAATTCAAATGAAAAAACGTAAAAGATGTTGATTCATATGTGAAGTAAAAGGTGTTGATTCATACTTGAAGTAAAGGGTGTTGATTCATATACACATTCTGTATGTGTCTGTCACAAGTCAGGAACCTGTAATTCAGTGGTTGTCGTTTGTTGCTATATATCATGTTTGTTTTTCGTTCATTCACGGTCGCGAAACACGTGACTTCGTCGTGATCAGTTTCACGGAAAAATGGCGACCGTCAAATTATTATAGTTCGCTTGGATGTAAACTTTGAACGTAAGTATTTACATATCATCGTGTTCACACATAGGACCCCCCTCATCATATGTATATTTTTCTTGCGAACATTTTGATGCATATTAAGTTATATTTCACTATAGGTTTCATAGAGAACATTCACGAAATATTTCAGACCTGCTGAAGATTGTTTTGGATTGTGTACACGATATGACCGTAAAATCACTGTAAATCCATTTGTGTGTCTTATTTTCACCAATCGTGTACAGAAACTTACCCAAATTTACTAATTCATTCATATAAACTAGGTCAATGTATATTTTTGACATTATTGCGAGCTGAACGGTAAGAGCATTAAGTGATCAGTTCCACGGTTTAATTCTGAATCAGTATGATAAGATCACATTCTGGGAAGGTAACCGGCGGAAATCCAGTTGAAATTAAACAAAAGATACTGAACTCTTTGTCAGAGAAGGTAAAAAAGCAAAATTAGTATATTTTAATTGTTTACATCTACTTTTATGGGCTTAAAAAAAAAAGTTTAATAAAGGAGCATAATTTAGGATTTTATACATCTTATATAATGCTTTAACTTGAATTATACTATAGAGCTTCGAGATATTTGTAAACTTTTAAATTATAGACAAATTTTCATAAAACAGTCTAGTGTAGCCGGTTCAAATCAAAGTGGACCTTTTTTGTGCATAAGTATAAATTCAGCCAGAAAAAAAAATCAAAAGAAAGATAATAGATTTATCCTTCTTAAACATTAATTTGCATCTCTGCTCCCAAAAACATCATCTGGCTTCAGGTTCTATTATTTTTATATGATTAGGCTGCAGGTTGATTTAATAACATAAAAAATTCAAACTACTAAAAAATGTACATGTAGCTGCATAAAGGAGATCATGGTTTGTCCTCCTTCAGTCACATCATCATACAAAGTGTTAAATTTATAATTTCTTATGGTCAGGCGGGGGCATCATTTGTTTCTTACAGACAGTGTAACAATTTGAAGTTGTATACCAACATCACCGTTTGTCTAATCTAAAATATGTGAAACTATACTCGTGCATATGGCAGAGCAGAAAGTGGGATGGGTACATTGCCAATATCTAGTTTTCTCTTATTATAGGTCCGATTATGCGGGAAAAAACAAAGCTTTCACAGCAACTCCAAAAGTATCGAGAAATAAATGTCAGACAGCCAAAGAGTTAACCAAATAGACAATCTCAACGTTGCAACATTACAGACAGGAATTTAATGAGGATATTATCAAAATCGCCATACACAATACGAGAGAGGGACGAAAGATACCAGAGGGACATTCTCCTTCTCCAAAACGTGAGAAAGTACAAGGGCACACAAAGCGCTCACTATTCAGTTCAACCAGAGACATATATATGTCTGGTTCAACCAAATGTTCGTTAATAGTAATATATTCTCCTTCACCTACCGTAAATAGGGAATACAAAACAAAAGACAAAACGTGCACTCTGCAGTCCATCAAAATTACAACCGCAGACATTAAATGTGATCTTATCATATTGATTCAGAATTAAACCGTGGAACTGATCACTTAGTCTCTTACCGTGAACACTGATCATTTATTGACAAAAAAAATATTATTGCGTTCAGCTCGCGATAATGTCAAAATATACATTGACGCTAGTTTATATGAATGATTTAGTAAATATAGTTAAGTTTCGGTGCACGATTGGTGAAAATAAGACACACAAATGGATTTACAGTGATTTTACGGTCATATCGTGTACACAATCCAAAACAATCTTCAGCAGGTCTGAAATATTTCGTGAATGTTCTCTATGAAACCAACAGTGAAATGTAACTTAATATGCACCAAAATATTCGCAAGAAAAATGTGCATATGATGAGGGGGTCCTGTGTGTGAACACGATGATATGTAAATACTTACGTTTAAAGTTTACATCCAAGCGAACTATAATAATTTGACGGTCGCCATTTTTCCGTGAAACTGATCACGACGAAGTCACGTGTTTCGCGACCGTGTCATTGTTTTGTACATAAATCAGGCCGTTAGTTTTTTTGGTTTGAATTGTTTTACATTTGTCATTTCGGGGCATTTTATAGCTGACTGTGCGGTATGGGTTTAATGTTGAAAGTCGTATCGTGACTTATAGTTGTTAACTTTTATGTCATTTGGTCTCTAGCGGCGAGTTGTCTCATTGGCAATTATACCACATCTTTTGATTCATACTTGAATTAAAAGGATTTGAGTTTTACATATAGTAAACAATGTTGATTCATACTTACGGAATAGAGTGCTGATTCATACTTACGGTAAAGAGTGCTGATTCATACTTACGGTATGGAGTGTTGATTCATACTTACGGTATGAAGTGCTGATTCATACTTACGGTATAGAGTGCTGATTCATACTTACGGTATGGAGTGTTGATTCATTCTAACGGTATGGAGTGTTGATTCATACTTACGGTATGGAGTGCTGATTCATACTTACGGTATAGAGTGCTGATTCATATTTACGGAATAGAGTGTTGATTCATACTTACGGTATAGAGTGTTGATTCATACTTACGGTATAGAGTGCTGATTCATACTTACGGTAAAGAGTGTTGATTCATACTTACGGTATAGAGTGCTGATTCATACTTATGGTATAGTGTTGATTCATACTTACGGTATAGAGTGTTGATTCATACTTACGGTATAGAATGTTGATTCATACTTACGGTATAGAGTGTTGATTCATACTTACGGAATAGAGTGCTGATTCATACTTACGGTATAGAGTGGTGATTCATACTTACGGTATGGAGTGTTGATTCATACTTACGGTATAGAGTGTTGATTCTTGTTTTGCAGAAACTGTTCCAAATATCTCTGATACTTTGAAGCAGCTGTCTGGAAAGCTTGCATAGTCAGTGCCATATTCACTATAACTTTTTATTCCACAACATTTCAACTGAAAAGATCTATTACTATTTAAAATCTAATCTTCGTATTTTCCTAATTTTTTTATTATTTTTTTTTTTATTTTTACATTTACCAACATGCACTTTAAGTTTGAATCCACAACACAAATGAATAAATAAGAAACGTAGCATCGTTACCGGATGAGTCGGTGCATTTTAACATTTCCAATATTTAATGAAACATATAGCATAAGGAATGAAATTAGTAGACTAGATTCAACGTCAAAGGTACCCAAATTGCACCGAGTACCCAAATTGCACCTATTCAACATAAACAGCTGAGAAATTCTTGAAAGTTTTCTTTGAGACTAAACAATTTGTATTTTGATTATTTGACATTATACACTAGTTACAAAATAGGTAAATATATTCAAATATACACTAAACGTTCACAGTTCATATCAACACATGAACCTTTCACTGGAAAAGAAAAATGTACGAAAACGCCGCCATGCGACGTTCACAAAAAGTCATCTTTTAAAAATGACCAAAAAAAAAATGTTACAAGCATCCATTTAAAAAAAATGAACAGTGAGCATTTACTAATGTCAAATTGTTCTAAATATTTGAAAAAATAAAACAAAACATCTGTTATTTGATTTTTAATGACGTGAATTTGAGCATGGAGGCAATTTGGGTACTCCTCATTACGGAATCATGGACAGTTTGGAGGTCGATTCAAACCCATTTTTCTGTGACTCAATAGGGATTAAAAATCAAATTGGTGTACCTATAAAATTAAGAAGGATACGGCTACAAAATAAACACAGAATGGAAATTTTTGTCTTTATCATAAAAAAACGTAGGTGAAAAAAACTGTCAAAATAGGTGCAATTTGGGTACCGTCACGTTATATCTCAGAATACTTTAAAACAGCTGATATAAGCTTGGAAATTAATATCAAAATAAGATATTCACAAAACTGTAAGAGTTAAGGTTGTTTCATGAATATCGACCATTTGAAAACTGTAGCACCAACTTACACCAGTCTGTATTGTGTATCTTGCTTCATCGTTCACTTCATTCCATGTGGCTTCTAATATGGAAGGTATCTAAATGTTAACAATAAAAATCCCTATTAGCATTTTTATCATATTACTTTTTCACACAAATCTTTCGTATGTATTCTTCTCAGAGGATATCATATCAAGTGCTTCATTTCCTTCATTTCAAAAGTTGCTTATATTTCCAATTTGCAAATATTCAACTCCTTACAAGTGAATAGACAAATATGGCTCCTAATGGCACAATTTCTAGATGCCAGTATAACTGGTTTATACCCGTGTACCGTTATTGTATTATTTAATTCGAAGATGCTATTTGTTTCCCTTTATCATTTATGATCCATCCGCCATTATTTTACCTAAAACTTTTTTATAAACGATGTCTTTTAGCAAAATATGGATTTCATTCCCGTTTTATCAGTGATTGATTTCATTCAAAGTTTCATAGAGAATCTTTCAAACATTTACAAACTAGGATTTTATTTTACACAAATTGTCATAACATTAACGGTACCAGTTGTATGCTCGAAGCAAGAATATTTTAAAATCCCAAATTAAATACAAACGTTCAAGAGATGATAAAACCTGAAAGAAACAATAGTAAATCCATACAAAGACAGTGTAACAGAGCTTTGCATGAGGGAGATGTATTCCATTATTTCAAAAAGGTTTACAAAATTTTCATCACAGGAAATTTAAAAAACAATAATATCCGTATTTTCATGCCAGAGCTGAAGTACTTGCTACTGGGATGGTGATACCTTCGGTAACAAACAGCCCGCCAGCAGATGTATTGACGTCACCCAGTTGTAGTAGTTACATTGACGGTACACATTTTACTTCACCATATATACGAATTTCGTAAAGTAATGTCTCTACAGTGATGCTGGAAGACCAAATATTTTGAACTATGTTGCAAAGCGGCGTGCTTCAACTATTACCAGGTAAATTCTGAAACACGGAAAACAACTTTTATACTCGATTGATGTCCTAAAGATGTCTTCATAATCACAAAATTAATTGCTCATATACATTGAACTGACGTAACCCAGTAAGTGCACGGAGATGGATTTGACAAGATAAATCTATCTCTATAGGAAGATGACGCTACCCCAAATTATGTCGCAACGGCGACCCGTTAAATTATGATGGTTTTAATCTTAACTATGTTTCTGAAGTATATCGATGAATGAGATTGACGGTTAATTCCCGAGGTTGCCTCATTTTAAGTTCTTGCATGATCTTTGAATTTCTGAACATTCTTAATACAATCAAGTTGGTAATCTTCAAGTCGCTATACATACATTACTAAATTAAAGAAACCATACCTCATCTTTTTGCATGTAAACTACGATAATCAGAATAATCTCTATGATTCCAAAGGTCGTTGAAAGTCCAAGGTACTGGAATGTAAAGAAAATGTTAATATTTATATGCTATTTTGATAAGTGAGTAAATATAGTAAAACTCATAGATGTTATAAATGCTTTACCAATAAAATGGACAATCAACTTTAGATGTGAGCAGTCCGCCACATGAGAAGTTGGAACTGAAACTGTCCATCCTTCTGTAAGACGGGTTCATATACTTACTTCCTCACTTTTCGTGGATTTTTTTAAATTTTGGATGCGTCCGTATGAAGATATTTGAAATTATTAAAGAATGTGCAGTATAAAAAGTTGGAAAATGTGTTACCAGACATGGGTTATATAGGTCTCTCGTTGTTGTTTTATATTGATATTGTTTTGTTTATATTTTTATTTTCATTTTAAGCATGTTGTATGTAGATGACAAAATGATTTTCGAGTGTCTTTTCCCTTGTGAACAAAGTGTTAAGATCTGTGAACAGTAAATGAGCGGTGTTACAGATTTTTGTAGGATTAGGCATATAACCTGGACATTCTGAACTATTACTGAAAATAGATAAAAAAAAAATCATTGTTTTATTTTCTTAAATATGATTGAATAAAATTCTGAAATTAGAATATATTGAGCAGGATTCGAACCCTTGCTTCTGTGACATCGTGGCAAGACCACTCGACCAACTAAGCTATATGTATATATATATATATAGAATTTAATAATCGTAACATCTGTTAAAAATGTTGTCAAAATAATCTTCGACTTCTCATTCTTCCGAAACCAGTCCATATATTTCATTTCTTTTTACAATTTACTTATAAATAATGTAAACTAACCACTTTCAATAACAGCATGCTTCCAAACATTCCTCCAAGACATCCTATGAGTCCTGCAATAGTTAGTATGAAGTATGAAAACATATGAATTCAAAGAAAAGAGTATAGCGTTTCAATAATCGTATTTACATGTACCCACTCCAAATAAAATTGATACACCTGCAGTTAAAAAGCCAAAATCTGATACTAAAACCAAAACTAGTGACTGCACACAAGTTGAGGTAGAAGTACATGTTGACTCTCAGTTGTCACGAGAAATGTTTGCTTTAACAAAAATGATAAGCAAATTGTCTTCCGATATGAAAACCATGTTTGGTGATATGAACACTCGTATAATTGAATTGGAAGAGAATCTTGACCGCAAACTTACTGCTAAATTCAAACAGGTGTTGGATAAAAGAGTTAACAGCGAAATGTCAAATATTCGTAAAGAGATTGATAAAACTGTAAATTGCCTGAAAAAAGATTTTAATCAAGATCTTAGAGTGGTTGAAGAAAAAATAAATGAAATTTCTGTACCTGCAGCTGACAGTGAATTAAAAGCAAGTGGCATTGACCGTAATGTGGTGTTTAGAAACCTACCAGAGAGTAAAAGTGAAAATCTGAAATTGAAAGTAGCAGTCTTGTTTACTGAAGGTTTAAAGTTGTCTCATATTGGTACATTCGAGGTTGAGCGCAAATATAGTAGATCGAGTAAACCCGGCGTAGTTGTTGTATCCTGCAAGACCAAAACAGATCGTTTTGAGATTTTGTCCGCAAAGAAAAAACTAAAATCTAGTAGACATTATAGTAACGTTTATATCCAGCCGGATCAAACTCTTCAACAACGTATAGAGGCTGAAAACTTTCGTACATTAGTACATACTCTATAAACTGTGACACCAAATTTGTCAATGAGAGGTTCGCGTGTGGTTGTCAATGGGTCCAGTTCTGATAACCGGTCACCTAGATCCGTCCATAGAAAACAATACAGTAAAGGTGATGACAGAAAAAGGTCACAAAATTCGCATGCACAGATTTATAGGCGTTCTCGAAGCCCAGCTGATTTTAACAATGGTCGTAATGACCGTTACAAGCATTCAGAACAATGGTCCAGTACTGGCTCTCCACGTCGCCATAGGTAGGTGTCCATCGGGTTTTGGAATGTAAATGGTTGGCAAAAAGATACTGTTTCTGACAATTATAATGTACGATTTAACTGTATAAAATATCTTAATCTTGAAATCATTGGTTTAGCGGAAACGCACTTGCGTAATGACGAGAAACTTATTGTGGAAGGGTATAGATGGCTAGGCCAAAACAGAAAAAAAATTCATAAAAATGCAAAAACAGGTTCAGGCGGGGTCGGTTTTTTATTACATGAAAAAATGTTTGATATATTTGATATTGATATATTAGATCAATCACATGAAGGTATATTATGGCTTTATATGCATCATAGATTTTCTAAATTTAAGATGAATATCTGCGTTTGTTATCTTCCGCCAGAAAATTCGTCACGTCAGGTTGACAGGGATACTTTTTTTGATAATTTGTTAACTTAAGTTTATGAATTCCAAAATGAGGGCCCTTTCTTTATCTGTGGTGATTTTAATAGTAGATGCGGCGAAGAAAGTGATTACATAATTGGTGTTGATAATATCATGAGTAGAAATGTAGTAGATTTTAAGTGTAACAGCCACTGTAGTTCTTTTCTAGACTTTCTGATTAATAGTAATTGTTGTATGTTGAATGGTAGAAAGTGTATTAACAATAATTTTACATATGTATCTACAAAAGGTCAATCTGTTGTAGATTATATGATTATTAAGCAGGATAACCTTAGTATTTTTGACCATTTTAATGTCATTAGAGCTTCTGACTTGGTTACAGAGGCAGTTTTAAATATTTGTGGAATAGATTCGAGATATGTTCCGGATCATTCTTTTTTAAAATGTAGTGTAAATTTACAATCTGTTGGTGTAGTTGAAGATTTTGACAAAGATGAGAGATGTAGGGCAAATGTTCATTTGAAAAAATATGATTTAAGGAAAATACCGCTAGATTTTCTTAAGTCAGATGAAACCCAAACCTTGCTGTTACAAACTATTAAAGATATAGAAGATTCAGTTGTATCTCAGGATAACTTAAATAGTATTTATGATAAATTTTGTAGTATTGTAAGCACAGAGTTGTCAGAGAGGTTAAATACAACGGAAATCTTTGTGTGTGATGGTAAGAATAATAAGAAAAAACGAATTAAAAAGCCGTGGTGGCATGAAGAGTTGACAATACTCTGGAACAAATTGTGCGAGGCAGAAAGAGCTTGGATTAAAGGTAAGAATACCAAATCTAAAGAATTAAAGGCAAATTTTATTGCTCGGCGCAAAACTTTTGACAAAGAAGTGCAGAAAGCTAAGCGTAAGTATTGGTATACATTACAAGAGGATCTCTTGGCAGAAGCCACCACTAACAAACATACCTTTTGGAAAAAAATAGGTAAATTAGGGATCGTAAGTGAGCGAAGGAATACCATTCCTTGGGAAGTAGTCGATAGCGATGGTAATATCTCATGTGAGACGGAAAAAATTTGGTAAATGGAAGGACGTTTATTCAAACCTTTTGAACCAACAAGTAGATGACAATTCACTTGACCAGACAGGCTTTCTTCCGGCTGAAGTAAACACTGTAAATGATTTCTTGCTTGATCAGGAGATCACGCTGGATGAGACAATATTCGCTATTAACAAAGCGAAGAAGGGTAAGGCGTGCGGTTTTGATAATATTCCAGTCGATGTAATACTCGACAACAGCTGTGCCATATTTTTACAGAAATTATTTAATAACTGTTTTACTACTGGCATAGTATCATAAGTTTGGAATTACATTATCATTAACCCTATACCAAAGTCAAATATGTTTGATAAAAGGGATCCTCTTTCTTATAGAGGAATAGCCCTTGCTTCAGCATCATATAAGTTGTATTGTACAATTCTTAATGATCGACTTGCAGAATGAGTAGATGATAATGATTTGTTAGTAGATGAACAGAATGGGTTCCGTAAGGGTAGGAGCACTTTTGACCATATTGCATCTCTCACAAATATAATAGAAGTACGTAAAAAATTGAGGAGGTCAACCCATTGTGCCTTCATCGACTTTTAAAAGGCATACGACACTATAGATAGGTTTAAGCTGTGGCACAAACTTGTTGCTTTAGGTGTAACAGATAGAATGTGTTCTGCAATTAAGTCTATCTATAATGGTGTTATGTGTTCTGTTCGAGTAAATGGGCTCCAAACTGACTGGTTCTCGGTTAATTGTGGTTTAAAACAAGGGTGTCCATTATCACCAATCCTATTTAACCTCTATATCAACGACTTGGCATTATATCTTAAATGTTTTAATGTTGGTGTTGATATTGAAGGGGAAAAGGTTTGTCTTTTATTATACGCTGACGATATAGTTTTGTTGGCTGAAAGTGGTTCGGAGTTGCAAGTCTTATTAGATGCACTAGGAAATTGGTGTTCTAGGAATAATATGGTCATCAATGGTGACAAGAGTAATGTTGTTCATTTCAGGCCACCTTCGGTAGAACGTTCGTCGTGTGTGTTTAAATGTGGCGATCATAATTTATTAATAAAATCTGAGTATACTTATTTGGGTCTGGTACTAACTGAATTTTTAGATTATAATGTGACAGCCAAGGCCGTTTCCCAGGCGGCGAATAGGGCTCTTGGTCTAGTGATAGCCAAGTGCAAATTTATAGGTGGTGTCACATACGATGTGTTTACTAAAATGTACGATTCATTAGTAAGCCCAGTAATTGAGTATGGGGCTTCTATATGGGGAACGAGGAAATTTTCGTGCATTAATTCTGTCCAACACCGTGCATGTAGGTTTTTTCTAGGAGTTGGCAAATATACACCTAATGCTGCGGTAATGGGTGATATGGGTTGGATATCGGTGTTTCATACCCAGTGGAAGGTAGTTGTGAGATACTGGTGTAGACTGTCCAAATTGAATAACGACAGAATAAATAGTAAAATTTTTAAATGGACTGAGACTATGTGCCTGGAACATAAGTGTGTCAAAAATTGGACTTTTGAGGTTAAGAAAAAGTTTGCTGAGCTAAATTTAAATCCTTATTGTGACATTGACTCAGTTATGGATAAAAGGGTTGTCGTTAATGACGTTTTGTCAAAAATGCAGACACATTTTGAGGAAGATTGGAAAACTAGTGTCAATAAAACTTCTTCCAATACTAATAGAGGATGAAATAAACTACGTACATACTCCTTGTTAAAGTCCCAATTTAAGACTGAGCACTATTGCAAAATTGTGATGCCATTTTGTCATCGCAGTGCCTTTTCTAAATTTAGATGTGGCGTGGCTCCACTCCGATTGGAGACCGGTAGGTTTGAAAATCTTAATAGAGGAGAGAGAGTGTGTTTTTATTGTAATAATACTGTAGAAGATGAATCCCATGTAATTTTAGACTGAATGTTTTATCAGGATTTTAGAAAAGCTTTGTTTAACGAAGTTTTAAATTTTGAACCAGATTTTATGAATTTTGATAATTGTCAAAAATTGATATTTTTATTTTCCGATATTAATGTAGTTAGACTTTGTGCCAAAACCTGCTATCTTATTTTGAAAAAAAGATCAGAGTTTGTATATTGTAAATAGACCTATAGTTTTATTACTGTGGCATATACTTTTTAATGTATCTTATGTAGCTTTTATCGTCTCTCATAACTCTGTATTGAGTGGTTTTTGTACTGTATAGTTAAAAAAAAATGTTATATGTATAATGTATATATCTTTGTACAAAAGGTGAGACGTTAATAAAATATTGAATTGTATTCAAATAAACGTTTAAACAAAAGTGTATTATCACAGGTTTGATATCCAACACTTGTTTTTACTCCCCCACCCCCCTCACGCACTTTAAAATTTCTAATGAACGTTTTCCGTTGAATCCGTATTTAGATGTTGATTTTCGTTTATGGTTTTCTCACGTGTCTCTCATTGCAATCTATGTTTCTTGTAAAATTTTATGTCAATACTATAATTATGCAAAATGTTTTTCGCAATTTTATTGAAATGCTTTAAGTCGATGTTCAAAAGTTGTTCTTGGACGAAGCGGCATAACTCAAATAAACAGTTCTGGTACAACTCTTCTCCTTGTTACTGTTAAGGGGCATGAAAATTGTTTAAAAAAAAGTGATTACTTGGCAAGATTATAAATGTCTGTATAGAATAACTTGAGTACTATTTGAGGATTTATTTATGTTTGATGCATGTACATATCATTTAACACATTTTCTTAAATCTGTTTTCCTTTTGATTATCTTTAATATTTTAAAAGTACTAGTTTTCCACTTACCACCAAGAGATATAAGGATTCCAATGGCTATACCGGCATATAGTACTAACTGAAATAAAACAGCATTGTTATATTCTAGAAAAAGAGTTATAAATAAATTCCTTATCAACATATTTTTTAGTTCAAAATGGGCATACGAACAAAAGTCAAAGTAATAATTATTTGGAGGCTTGTATATTCACTATAACACTTACATCTATTCAAATGTTATATTACTGTATACTACTTACTTATACTATACTATAGAACATTGTTGCATTGATTTTTGATATAAAGTAAGCTACAGGAGTTAATCTTGTTTAAAACATACACAACTATTGCCCATTGGGTTTTTGAATTCATACTAAAATGTGCCAGTTATGTACCTTTAAGAATACAAGTAACATTTATAGGTAAATATAAAATGGAATATACAAGGTCAGTCGACGCTAGGACCTTTTTGATCTTTAAAAAAAATTTCCAGGGTCTACATTCTTTAGCTAGTCGTTGACGAACTTTAAGTTACTGTAAGGATGAAAACCCACAATAAAAGCGATGTTTAATTTTACTGTATTTTCTGAGTTTTGTACATTTATCCTATATTTCTTTTAAAATGAAATCGTAAGAAGATACGAGACGGGCAGGCAATCAAAAACATAAATCGAAGAAAGACAGACAACACCATTGTCAAAGAGAAAACAATAGGACAGTTCAACTAAAAGTATTATTCATATAGAATAGAGAAAATCCATGCATGTTTGACATATTCACGACTACTCATATGTTTTTTCTACTCTGGAATGTCGCGAAAAGTAATTTGGTTTTGATAGTAAATAACTTTTTTAATATTGTATAATATTCATATTTTCAAATGAGAAAAGGCGATGCATGGGCGTTTTCTTTACACTTCATTCAGAGGATGACTACATGCAAGTATAAACCGCAACGTTTAAGTTCATTAATGACTGTAGACAATCATGCAGATATCATTTATGTTAAGAGGCGATTTGAGGAAACAAATAATATAGGAAGTAATCAATCATATATTAAAAACACAACAACGTTTTACTGGAAAAGCTGGTTTTCATCTCGGTGGTTGCTTGAGGGTCTTTACACAAAGTCTATGCCTTTATTCTATTTATGTATAGTTTTATCTATTTATGAGGGTCTTCACATACAATCTATACATTTTTTTTTTATTTATATATCTTTTTTTTTTAAATATTTAATATGATTCCGTATGTGTAAAAGCAACTTTTAAACTTTTTATTATCACGAAAAGAAGCAGGTATAAAATAAATAAAAAGCAAATAGATAAATTAACTGTATTGAATGTGTCGAGCCTCTTTTCTAGGCGGATCAACTTTCACCGTGAAAAAAAGAGATATGGACATTTTTGGATCAGTAAAAATCAAAAACATCAGATCAGAACAATTTCAGCAAACCATTACATAAGACAGTTATTGTAATTTGAGCTAGTTCAAATGAAGTTTTCAACAATCTTCGTTTAAATTTATTTCAGGATCCTGGGTTTGGATGAAATTTGTAACAGATACAATATTTTTTTTCCAAAAGGATATTTTTTATTATAATGAAATGGAATTACGATCTTACTTTATAATACTCACAAAACTACCGGACATAAATCCTGATGTATTTGGTAATGTACTCAGAGTCCATCCTACAAACCCAAGAAGTCCTCCGCCAATAAACTAAATAAAAAAATATGAATAAATAAATACATTTTTGAACAATTTGACAAAATTTTTATTTCATATTCATTTAAAATTATATGTTTTGAAATCGATCTTACCCAGAAAAACAAGTTTGCTGCTAAAAACAGTAATCTCAGTGTTCCTATATCTGCCATAACTTTTGTGTCATGTTTCAATTTACAAAATACAGAAATAATTTTCAGAATAAGAATATTAATTAGTGTTATGAAAGGGATTTTATTTGTTTGCTTTTCTGATTTCCGATTAGCAGAAACGTTTTAAAACAAATACAAAAGTTAATATTTATCTTCGAAGTTTCAAAACTAAGTCATCGTGACACATGTATGTCAATATATTTATATGAAAGTATAAAAATCCACACTTGCATCAAATTATTCAACCTATGAAATAAAGGTAATTATCGGGAAAGTGCACCCCTCTTGAATTTTTTGAACAAATGTCCACAAGAAAAAGATACGTGAGCGTGATTTATTTGAGCATGATACGAGTTCCCACAATGTGGCCTTAGTAAATTTTGGATGATTAAAAAATTGCTGAAAACATTCCCAAGACCTAAATCATCTATAAAGACTGAAAAATACCTGTCACTACAAACTGCTGTAACTGGTAGGATAAGTAGAAGTTTCCTATTCGGATACAAATCTGGTTGAGCGATCTTGTCTAGATTTATTAATAGCTAAGATGTATATTAAAGATTACTAGGAAAGAAAACGATGTAGCAGGATTAATTGATTATGAATGCTATATTATAGCTATTCTTCTTGTCAGTCGTTGGAGGGTCTTCAAAAATAAGATAAAAGAGACCACACCTGAAATTAAGAGAAGATTTCATATTGTGAATTAAAGAAGATGAGGGGTATATTTCATTGAGACAGCAACCCATCGACCACAGTCTTCAACAATAAACAGGTGTCTTTATAATATATCAATCTATAAATCAACCCAAGTCTATAAAACTTTGTGAATAATATTCACAGCAACAACCAAAGATCTGCCTTATAACACGTATTCTACAAATACATGTAACGGAAAACATTAAGACATTAGATACGACAAACTACTGAAGAGGTTCCTGGCAAGAGATAGGCATATGAAATGTGACGAGGTTAAACTATGCTATGAGATCTCGACCCTCCCACTTTTTAATCTCGATCAGATCATGGAAGTATTATATTGTCAATATAATAATTCCATGATCAGATTAAAAAAGCCTACATTAAATAACATACAATAAAAACCAGTATAGGAAAAGCACTTAACTCTACTTTTTGTATCATTAATCGATAACCATGTACCTTTAAATAAATTAATTAATATTAGGTATACTTCAAATGATTTAAGTAAATAATGATATAGTTTATGGCTACAGATTCCAAAGTCTTTGTACCACTGAGTCAAAGGCCCAGATTATTCCAAATACCTTCCCGAAAATACCGCCATTAAAATTACGATTCTTGAATCGTTTAGCAATACTGAAATAATCTTTAATTTCGTCTTTATAGCATTTTTTCTTTAATATCATTATTTTTTTTAAGTTCTCAAAATACACAATCAATGGAGATAACTTGGCTTCTTCAAATATTCCTCGTTTTTCAATAGGTTATCTTTCGTTGCACACAAATGTGTTTAAAGAATATTTTAGAATATTTATTATTCAATCAAGGGCCCTTGATGGGCAGCATAACATGTACACATAAAACAATACATCATGATTTGTAACAGAAAAACATTGTTATATATCAAAATGAAACATTAAAAAGTTCAGACAGATGTTATTATCTTCATTCTATGAAAATCACATACATTTAATTCCAGGCAGGATCAGAACTATAAAATCATTACAATTATCATTGTTATTACATATATTAATTAACATTTCGTCTAACATCTAGACATGTAATAATGTAACTCCCTAAATATTTAAGTATAGACAAATTTTCATTAGTAAATAACCAAACAAATTTTGCCTCATTTGAAAGATATATAAAATTGGGACAGATACAGTTTATCTCCTTGAAAAATATCTCCTATCATTTTTGTATGCTGGACAACTAGTTATAAAATGTTGTTCATCTTCAACCAGATTTAGAGTACATTTCTTACAAAGCCTTTGGTCTCTTTCTATATATAAAGTATTATATCTGTCTCTTTCTATTTTGAGATCATGTGCACTGATTCTGATTTTACATATGGCACTTCTCAATTGAAAATTGTTTAAAGATAGATACATTTCTTTCGAAAACAAGTTTTAAGTTTGAAATAAGTATCTAATTTACTACTCTTTGTATCTCTTCTTTTGTGTTCCAAAACTTTACAAAACTATTACAGAGTTTTTGCTTAACTGACTTGATAAAAAGTTGAGCTTTACCTCCAAATTATGAATATTCAGCTTTTAAAAATGTAATGTATAGATGAATACCAGCAATCAATATAAAGTATTGTTTAAAGTATTGTTATACTACTAGTATCATGTTTTCATTTTTAAAGCACTGGGATATAAGGATTTTTTATCATTTGCTCGATCATTAATACACTGCAATGAATGGAAAGATTTTTTTCTAAATTGAAATTCCTTAAACAGGAACTTTTTTTTCATTCGAGGAGAAACTTAAGATCAAAATGCTTGGTTAGGGTACATCTCGTAAGGAGAGTGACATGCTCTCTGACCATTGTCTGAGGACTATAGCTGTCGCCCTAAATACTAGTATTTATAAAGTATTTTGCACTGGTGTAACTTAAATCAAACAACAATCAATTAATCAACAAATAAGATGAACATGAAGTTAAAATTCTGCATGGAAAATGCATTTCAAATTTGATATAAATCTTTCACACCTGGAACTCGTTATCTAGGATTGGTGACTATATCTCCGTTCTGCCTGTTCTTCAAGTGTAGAATGAGAAAGTATCGCATTCTTCGTTATTTACTAAACACGGAAATTTTTTATTTCCAGTCATGTATAAGAAAATATCAAAGCCTCGAGCTTTAAGAGTACCAGTATTATAGAAGTGATCTCCATATTGACATAGGATAAGTATTGATAGGAATATTTTTTGTCGCTGAAAGGGACTCAGTGATATTCTACGGCTATCGCATATCTACGTTCTAGATAAAACAAGAATTAAAAAAAAAAGTATCCGCTAAAATGCTGTAATCGCTCAAAGTGTGACACAATCTTGTTGATGGTAACAGCTAATCCTGAAAATACACAATCTTGTCAGAGGAATTTAACAATACAAAACTTTTTGAAACAAAGTTCTCTCTATCTTCAAAGTTGTTTTTTTTTATAATAGTGAAATAGAACAATTGATTTTAATTTTTGTTAGAAGTATACATTTAAAATTTGGCAATTAGCAGTGCACCTAAATTATGCAACAAAACGGAAGCAAAGCGATTTATGAAATGTGATATCTGTTGATGATTGAACATCCTAACCATCAGACATTTGACTACAAGGCGGATGGAAAGTAACTGAGGTGAGTGGCGCACTAATTATATTTCTAATGTAAGCATGTCAAAAACATTTTTAAGTGATCATTCAATTGTAAACTGAATTAATGTTTATTTCCAGTTATAGGTCTACATCACACAAAGATTTAGGAACAATATTTATTCGTATTAATTTTCTTGTATGAAAACAAGTGAAATGTGTGATCATTTTACCAAATATTCCTGGTACTGTAGTTGAATAAAAGATAAGAGAATTTACCAGGAAATCTGTTCCACCTGCTTATGTGTATGAATGTATGTATGTATGTATGGATGTTCTCATTTTATCAATGAATATGCACCTGCTGTAATGTTTTCTGCGAGGCAATTTAACGATAAGTACAATTTCAGTTACCCGAGGGAAAACTGTTATAATTTATGACATGATATCAGTGCTTAAAAATATAATAAGGAGATGTGGTAAGCACGGTAGCCTTGGAGACAAATGCCAAATTTTTAAGACTTCCAACAGTGAGTATTTTTTTCGTAACATTTAACTGCAATAGTAGATTGAGACTGCCTTCATTAAACAACAGATGATATATCTTATCACAAATTAAGTTAATGAATTATTCTGTTTCTGAGTAGGGATACGCTGAATGTAGTTATTGTATCATATTTTGATAAAACTGAGGAGTGCGACATGTGTTTATATGTTTGTCTCCATGTATGATATAGTATCCTTACAGCACCATAATGTAAAATAGGTTTTTTTTTGTATTTACAAAATAATATATGATTGCAAAAGAAAAACATGCTCTTTTTTCTCCTAGAAAAAAAAATAGACATAAATTTTTGGACACATTCCTAAAGCGTTTTAAAGAAATTGCACTCTCCCAAGGGATATTATTGTACATAAAAGTGATTGCAGATTTACCGTGATTATATCTTTTATTTGTATTGACTACTGCTTTCAGTATCATTATATTTCATTTTCACTGAAATGTTAATATCAGTTGGAACGTTTTTCATCTTTTTGGTTTTATCATTGTTACTTTGGTAACCAGAAAAACGTACAAAACATCTCATTGTTGATTTTTTGTTTGTTTGTTTTGGAAACGAAACGAAATGTTTTGTATCTCTATAATTAACTTAACAACTGCCAAACATGATACATTGCGTAACATGTGTTATCGTAACGGTTGTAATACCTACAGTCAACGAGATAAGTGCTGCATTTTATTTCTGTTTTATTTATTGAGCAATTGAGGTCACATTTATCCTCACCCTGATGATGGTGTGTGTCAATCTATCATCATAGATTCTTATAACAAGTGCAAAACAAATAACACCCGATTTTCTCATATTGTTTATTTCACTTGTTTATAACTTAAAGCTGAACAGTTGAGGAAAAAGCACTGTCAGTACTGCTTTCAGCATTCAGGTGATCTTTTTCCACTTAGTATAAATATACAATTATCTTTCTACTATTGCTATTTGCTATTACCATTTGCTATTTTATCCAATGACGAGTCTAACATACCCTAAATCGGTTACAGAGATCATACTTTGTATGTATCATTGTCATTTTGCTTAGTTTCTCTTGTTAACTATTTTTTAGTTTCTTTTGTTACCTATTCTGACATCGGACTCGGACTTCATTTAAACTGAGTTTTACTGTGCGTATTGCTATGTGTTTCTTTATTCTACATTGGCTAGAGGTATATGGGGAGGGTTGAGATCTCACAAAACATGTTTAACCCCACCGCATTTTTGCGACTGTCCCAAGTCAGGAGCCTCTGGCCTTTGTTAGTCTTGTACGTTTTTTAATTTTAGTTCATTTATATGTTTTGGAGTTTAGTGTGACGTCCATTTTCACTGAACTAGTACACAATTTTATTTAGGGGCCAGCTGAGGACCACCTCCGGGTGCGGGATTTTCTCGCTGCGTTGGAGACCCATTGGTGGCCTTCGGCTGTTGTCTGCTCTTTGGTCGGGTTGTTGTCCCTTTGACATATTCCCCATTTCCAATCTCAATTTTATTTATATAAATAACACGTAGCTGAGAGGGTGATAGAGCAGATTGTTACCCCGAGAAAACATTGTCAACTGAGGCGAAGCCAAGGTTGACAATGTCTTTTTGAGGGGTAACAATCTGCTCTATCACCCGCTCAGATATGTGTTATTTAATTTATTATACTGTCTATTAAATTTCAAATTCAAAGAAATAAACTGACGTCTTGTACATTACAATCATCCGTATTTATTAAAGCGCACACTTGATCAAGCGTCTCCGTGAAGGGTAATAGAGTTTTTGCCATGGGATGGAGTATATTGTCGCCCTCCTATCAACCAATCAAAATCTGGCATTTTGACATGGAGTATAATAAAAGTGCTTATCCCACATTATTAAAGGGACATGACAGTGTAATAGACGTACAATGACTGGCATTAACCGTTTTATTGAACTTGATAATCAACTGTTATGATTGTTAATTCTTTGTGAAACACCCTTGTACAATTGCAAAATGACTGATTAAGTTTTGCTTATATCTGAATTTCTTTTTATCTGTGTAATAACGATCTTATTTTGCTTCTGCGGTGTACAATTCCTTTTAAACCTTTACATGATGTCACATACAAAGCTTATGTTTACCTATTTATTGTTGAACATAAAACTATACAGCAAACATGATGATTTCAATTTCCTTGTAGTGGATTTTCCTTTTTTGAGCGTACTGGTCTCGTGTTTACTTCGTATACTGTTTTTATGTTTTAATGATATTGAATTGTTTTGTTAAATAATGGCTATATTCATTCATAAACTTGTCAGTCAGGGTAATCTACAGACTTTTATCGGGTTGATATCTAATATGTAGACTTAAAACCAACACCTCGTTTTATTCATTGATTGGTATCCTTGTCCAAATTTTATTTGTTGTTTACATGGGCAAAGAACTTCATTATTTTTTGGGGTTATTTTTAATCTTTGCATTAAGTGTTTTGTTTGTGTCGGTCTTGTCTTATTCAGTTCCGATAATTTCCCGTTTATAATTGTCGCTTCGGTATTGTACTATTTTTACAACCTGATGTTGTGTTCAATAGTTCTAATCAATGCTATTATCTCTCTCAATATAGTCAAAAAAAAAGTTATTGAAAAACATAAATTTGAGTACTAGAATAAATCATTGTTTAGACATTTCATGGGTAATGTTTCTATGCTGGCGAGACATATAGTTATCTAAGAAAACTAACCTAGCCACGTATGGAGTAGGATCTGCTTACCCTTTTGGAGCACCTGAGATCACCACCGGTTTTTCGTGTTGCCCAGTCCTTAGTTTTCTATGTTGTGTTTTCTACATTGTTGTTTGTATTTTTGTCTTTTTCTATTTTTGCCAGTTTATTTTCGACCATTGATATCTTTCGCCTCTCTTTTGCAAAGTCAGAGTGTATCTGCAAATGAGGAAAGAGTGCAAGTAGAAAACTTTTCTATCGTTTTGTAGTACAGTAAGTAATTTCTGATTAATAAACGGAACATGTTGTCAGGTCTGTGGTTTCCTAAAACACATTCTATCGAGAAAATGTCAAAGATCAGTCATTTTTGATATTCAATATACAATACATGCTTAAAGTGCGGATTTAGATAGTGTCTTTTAGTTACATTCCAATGATATAACTAACTATACGATTAAATATATCAGAAAAGGAATCGGGTTTTAAAACAAGATTCCATATCTAAATGTTGGTTCACATGTATATATAGATGGAAAAAAGTTTGCTGCTTGCATTAAATGATAACCGGTCCAAAAGAGAATAGAAGTGTCAAATATTATAATATGATTGCACGAGGAGAGCTGTTGATTTCCATATCGAAAGAATACACTTTTTAAGAATTTTCCAGAGTCAATACTGGATTTGAATACACCTTTTCCAATAGAGCCTTGTAATCGAATAAAAAGAGAGAAAAGACCATCAATAAGGAGGTTTTTTCTTTTACCTTCATGCATTACTAACAGTAACAATTACATTATTGGGTGATCGGTCGGGATATATGATATTGTTGGTCCTACTGGTTTAGGTTCGTTCCAACCTCTTTTTATATAGATTTATTGTATAGGATAGACTGTTAACGCGAAACGGACACTATACATATGATGGCAACCGAAAATTTAAATTGGAATGAAATTACCTAAGTATGTGCGCATTTTATGATCGTGCATCTCTGTATTTTGCTATTCCTGTGAACTTATTTTCTATTTGTTCTCACATACTGATCTTTTCGAAGTCAGTTATCACAAATACAAGGTCGCCTGCCTTCTGGAATCGATAAAATTGTAAATATCAAGGTCCCTTTAGATCATGCTTTAAGTCATCGTTATCAAATCATCAATATTTCAGTTACCAATTAATTAAATGCAAAATGTTTTGAAGTTAAATTTAAGGAAATATGGAGTTGAGAGCAATAATAATAAAACACCACAGTCCTAAAGGCAGACTTAATCGATGCTTTCAGACATTCAGATCTATGATTTGCAACATTAGTACACAGCGTCGATCGACCTTCTTTCACTTACTTTTTTGTGTCACAACTCTGATTATGCAACTCGTATCAAAAAATGCTTTGGGCATCAGCAAAATTTAAATTTAACACGATCAGCTGCAAAATTATAAAATGAAAACAATGTAAACATTGAAATCCATTCCCTTTGTTTGATGCACACAATTACAGAATTGATCTGTTAAATAGAATTTTGTCATGATATTTGCCACAATTACGCTCCACGCATGTCATTCTCTTATTATATTAACAAGAACTATTTGGATCTTTTGTCAAAGTTGCACACAGACGATATATTAATGTAAGTTTGACATGATACTCTATGTACCCGTATTGTTAAATTACTATTGCAGTATCATCCGAGCGACATTTTTTTTTTCTTTTGGACAAAATAATAGATTAGCTGGAGTGTAACATTTTTACCATTGATCACATAACAAAAGATGGTGGCGTAAGTTGTGTCTTTTTGTTTACAGAAATAATTTAAAGCAGCTATAGTGAACTGGATAAGGAATATTCGAATATCTAGTACTTTAATCAAATCTAAACAAGACAAGATTCTTTTTTAAACAAATCTGTTTCTAAAAATTAACTGATTTGACATAAAGAAGTAAATATACATATATTTTTCTAGGAGTAGAGTATTCGTTAGGAGAAACCATGGCCGAAGAAAAGGAGAAAATCGAAGAAATGAATTCTCCTGAGACAGAAAAGTTTCTATCAGACAATGTGGATGATAATAAAGCTGAGAAAAATTTCGAGAAACAAGTGATAAATTGTGACCACACAGTGATGAATGGACCCGGTGTTTCACCCTCTCAGTCTGTGGATTCTGACAGTAACCTCAAAACTGAGACATCAGAGTCTAATTCTATGGAATTTTCGCCGGATTTACAAAATGATGATATGGACGACGATACAAAACTTCCTGAAAACGATATTCAAACTCAATCAGTACCTCAGGAAGTAACTGCAAACGTTGAAGAGGCAAATAACATTACGGAGGGACCATCTTCTACTTTAGCTGACAATAATGATGTAAATCCAAGTCAACCAGAAGAAATAACAGAGTCTATTGAAACACCTTTAAACGTTGAGGTAGAACAAGACACTGAACAGACTGTACCTACAGAGAACGTGAAAACTGGCAATGGATCAGTAAGTAAAATAAAATGTTTTGTCATATATGTTGTTTCAGATTGCAAATTATACACAAGACTGTGCAAATTGTATGCATATTGTAAACGCCTATAGATATTGAATTTGTTCTATGGTACATAAAAAAAAGTACATACTAGATGTTCAATTGGTCATCTAATTGGTTGTGACTTTTTGAAATGCTGCTCTGCCTTATTGGCCAGAAAAAAATAAAGTGAAAATAAGAACCAACATATTTATAAGTTTTAATGATAAGTATTCCATTCAAACATACACATGAAACAATATTATCCAGTTTCAATCATTTTAAGCCGTTTCCGCATTTTGACAAAGAATCTCTCTTTGATGGCGCTGAAGGCCAGCATGTGTGAAATCCGACACTTATAACAAAACTAACTTAAAGATGACCAAAATAACAGCCAAACACGACCAAGGAATCAGAGCTTGCAGAGTATGGAAGTGGTAAACGATGACAAACAAACGACAATATACGGAGTTCTATTTTAACCTCATTCTAAATGATAGAAAGCGTAAAAGTATTCAGGAAAATGCTGCCAAATTGTAATACCCTATGCTAAATCAACCTTTTACTGTTGACAGTAAATACATTTTCTTCCAACAAAACTACGCTATTATCAACTATAAAATACATAGGTCAAAATATTCTAGGTTAAATTAATACTTGAGAAATTAGGTAACAAGCTATAAGCTTTTCCTAATTACTGGGAAGCAAAAAAAAAAGCTACAGGATATGTTTTATCTGACATCAGGAGCTAAAATCACTGCCATTAAAATGCCTTCTTTAATATACAAATGTTAGATCGTTCAATGGACTGTCAGTTGATAAGAAGAACCCAGGCCTGTAATGATGATTGCAATATGATATCTGGCTATAATCTTCGAATTATCTTTTTTTGAAGTTAGTTATGTTACACAGATATCCAAGGTTCAGTGATTCCTATAGATATGATCAGGCTAGATCTTGTCTTAATAATCCTGTCAAATAATTATAAAGATTTCATAAAACATCCGAATAGTTACGGCCACAATAACAAAAAAAACTGTCCGTTATAGATCCTCAGATGATTTGAACTTGTGCAAAACTTTATAAATAAGCAAGTCTACAATTTAGTTTTTTTTTAATATTCAAAGACCTGTATAATTGCTACCTTTGCAATAATTGTACCTTAAAGTCAACATATGTTTCGCAATTACTGGTCATGAATTATATGTATGGAAATCCCAGCAAACATGATTATTGTATACACGCCAGCAAGTTTTGCAATAGACTATGTTGTGATATGACATTGGAACACAACTGATCTTTCTTAATATAATGACACTAACTATAATCTCTAACATTATACTGAAATAACACTTTGGCATAAATCAAGGAGAAAGGGAAAATCTTCGATCTTATGCTCTATAACAATTCAAACTTGTCGTTTCAAGTATCAACTAGATATAGGAAGATGTGGTATGAGTGCCAATGAGACAACTCTCCATCCAAGTAACAATTTATAAAAGTAAACCATTATAGGTCAAGGTAAAAGTCCATTTGGAATTTTATATTTGGTAAATGATAGTGTGTGAAATAAATTTAAATTATTAAAAGTAGGAAATTGAATACTGACATATGACAAGGTGTAGGTGTTGAACAGATAAATTGAAAGTGAAAAAGATACCAGACTAAGTGATCCGAAATTGCCTATCATATAGATGTTAAAGGCTCTTGAAAGTCTGGTTGAATACTCAATATGTTTTTATTATCTATTCAAACATGTTAATTGCGTTAGGACAGTCATTATTTAAGAAAAAACACATCAACAATACAGATACAAAGAATAGAAACTATTTCTGAAAGAGAAAAACAACCTTCCAAAATATGAACACATTCATATCCCTAAGAAGTTTTAACTGAAATATGACAGGGTGTAGGTGTTAAACTGTCAAATTAAAAGTGATCCGAAATTGTCTAACATATAGATATTAGAGGCCTGTTGTTGACACTAATTTTAAAACTTGGTGCAAGTGACACCAAAATATTCATTCAATAAGAAACCTGTTTCCACGAATTTCACACAAGTCCGCGTATTTTTAAGCTGTAGGTATTTAGAATTTATCTATATATATAGTGAAAGTCCTTTTTCTCGACACAACAGCGATCTTTGATTTGAGACTGCATAGTATCAAAAAATGTGTGGACCCATACAGCTCATTCATTGTTTTTTCGTTATATCCATCAGGTGAAATTTTTTTTTGTTCATGAATGCTTTGAAAAACGAAAAGCGTTCCAAACCCAAGGATTTAAACATGGATCTGCCACTAATAGAAGGTCGACTACCTTACATTCTTTCAGTCTGTCGACCTTGAGAATATATTTCAGGTCAAAGCTTTTGAAATCCACTAATTTTATCCACTTTATATAAAAAGAAAATACAGTACAGATAAATTGTATGAATCAATATACCTGTGGAGTCATTTAATTCTATTAAAAGTAACTTATGGAAAAGATAATTGTATATTGGACAGACTTGACTAAGATTAATGCTATGTTATTGATTGAACCACCAAAAAAATACTCCCCTTTCTCACATCGGTGAGGATATTACCAGACAATCAAGTCAAGGTAAGACACTATTGTAAATTTTAAAGGTATTACTTTTCCATTGTTCAGTACGTTTAACACCTTTTAATAGGTTTTCATTAAGGTCTTTGGTTATTCTGTAGCCTTCAAAAATTATACTTAACATTTGAATCAGCTGTAACATATACAAGTGTTATAATCACAAGATGTAAGGTGGAGATAAGGTGAAAAATAAACAAAGTTTAATTTGAAAAATACGATAATTTGTTTTTATATACTTTGTAACATGTAAGATGCATGAGGGGCATGCACCTACTAAAGAGGTGAAAATATATAATATGCGAAATATGACAATTTTTTGCATTGTTGCAACTTATACAAAATGTGAAAACTGTCAGATGCTTATAACAAACCTCTCAAAAGTTTATACTTGAGCACTTGAAAATTCTTAAATCTACATATAATCCATATCATTGTGTAAACAAATTATGTCCACATGGTAAACTTATTATAGGTCTATATACAATGGCCAGCATTCCTCAGATACCTAACTTACCTATTGAAAGGTATGTGTATCTTGTCTTTAATCAGCATCTGGCCAATGTTAAACAAACCTCTGCATAAATCATCCATAAATTAATCCTGGCTTTAATGTCTTTATAGACTACTTGACTTAACCAATCCAAATGTTTAGGTAGGTGTTGATGAATAAGTTAGGGTCAGATATTTTATCCATTACTATCACAGTTGTTTTCATTAAGGTTGAAAACCTAAATTTTTCTATAATTGTAAAAGAAAAATTAATGTAAATTACCAAATAATTGCATCTCTCCGTACTGCAAAAAGAAATTTTACTTCGATCAACCATCCAGTCTTCATAAGACTCCATACATACTTCATACGATATCTCTTATACAGAAAAGACTTTGAATCAGTTAAGAACTTTAAAAAAGGGGTATGGGTGTCTGTCATATTTAAATCCATGTATTGTAGGTAAAAAGTAAACAAAAGAAGCAGTTGTAAAAAATAAACTCTTTCAAATAGACATGCCAAACTTCAAATTCACATTACTATCTCACATATATATACCTTATGATGCACTGCTTTCTAACATAGCTTGTGGCCTAAACAAAAAACCTAGCCAATCATAACCTATAACTTATCTGTCCAATGATTTAAATATTGCAAAGGCAATCATGTTTACATTATGAAGGCGTGAACTTTGGACTTCTTGCAGTTTTAGCAGAAATAGGTATGTTACCTATTGCTATTGATGCTGTAAAGGCTTCTGTTGGCTATTGGTGCCATTTGATGAATGCAAAAAGATAGTTATGCTTCAAATGCCTGTAAATGTAGTTTCAATTTAAATAATGGTTTTGCGGTCAAATTGAAAATACTCTTTCCAAAATAGGGTTCAATCATGTATGGGAAAATCAAAATACTTTCTCCAAAAATGCCTTATTAATGCTGTAGGTAAAAATTAGCTGAAAGATATACAGATTTCTGGAAAGACAGTCTTTTAACGACCAAAATAATCTTAATGGAAACAAATTAAGAACATACAGAAAATTAAAAAGAATACAAATTAGAAAATTTTTATTAATAGATTTAGATCGATACATGATTTCAAATTTTATAAAAATAAGAATAAGTAATAGTTATCTAAATATTGAACAGGGTAGACACCGTAAATTACCTTTGGAAAAAGATTATGTCCTCTCTGTAAAAGGAGGTAGAAGATGAATATCATTTTGCTATAAAATGTCAAATTTTAGAAGATTGTAGGCAAAAACTTTTCAGGAAGTAGAGAGTATTGTTCCAGATTTCACCAAAATGTCGGATGAGGAAAAATTTGCATTTATGTTTACATTTAATGAGTATGACGTAACGAAAATTATTGTCAAGGAGTTAATGATTTATATGTTTTAAGAAATAGCCTAGCTGATAAGAAGAACTAGTCGATGTAACAAAGTTGTGACTATTCCATATTTTTCTTATAGTATTTGTTATGATATATTTTATAACAATTGCATTATATATTTTTTTTTTTTTGTACTTGCACTTCCAAATTTGCAAAAGTATCACCTCCTCCTAAACATTTAAATATAGTCTTTTAGAATATGAATGTTGTTTAAATTTAAATATTGTAAGTTTGTAATGATTGTCATGTTTGTCTTGGTAACAATCCAATATTTGGATTTTACAGCAATAAAATGATTTGATTTGATTTGATTTGATTTGTATTCTAATCATTTAGAACTATTCCATTTGATTCCATACTGTTACATTTAAAAGTCAAGAAAAAAGCAACTGTCAAGTCCCATATCTCTTCTGGGTGAATAATAAATAATAAGTAATTAAATAAATATATGTTATATGGACACACTGAGCTACACAACGCTATTAAGTACCAGTACTGACCTCATTTCATGCATGTTGATATATTTTTTGTAAATTATTCAAAGGCATGTCTTATGTTTGCTTTCTTAAATAATGGGAAAATGTATGCAAATAATGTTTTTGCTACAGTAAAACTGCAAAATATTTCTCCCTATCAACAGTTAAATACTATACATTCAGAAATTTTTGTGATGCATTAACTAATTTGAAAATTGTGACCAGATAGGAGTTGCAAAAATCATACCTGTCAACCTATGACAATGAAAATGCAGGTGATGACCTGCATAGAAGAATGAAATCTCAGGTCATAACGCGTACAAAGTTTTTTTTAGCTGAATTTCAGTATTTAGGGGATATTTTTCTTATAATTTATATCAAAGATTCCAAAACATGTCCACATGGTTAAGTAATTTAAAATTCTACACATTATTATTTCGTTGCACTTGAAGGCCATTGATAGAAATTTGTTTTCAATCAATGGCCTTCAACAGAAATTTGTTTTCAATTTCAATCCATGACATACAATGTGCCTCTTTCTGTTTTCATTATATACATTTACATATGAACATGAAAATGTTGATATTCGAATATAATAAGATAAAGTTAAACAATTAAAAGAGGTATAGATGAAAAAAGTAATTTTCAAAATTTTTATTTTTTAATTGTTCTAAGGTAGAAAAATAGTAAAAGTATTATTCTGATATGTTTTGCATTCAATTCATTTCAGATTTAATCTTTTACAAAAAAAAACATCAGTTTAAGGAGATTATTGTGAGATGACAAAAAGGGAAGTAACTCTTGAAATACACAAATTATTTACGACCTAAAGCTAAGGTAATTGGTGTTAATTAACAGTGTGTTTGACACCAAAGCTGTCAAGTGAAGCCATGCACTGAAATGGGTCACTTGATTTGAGTTTACACAGGGATCTGCCACTAATAGAAGGTCGACTACCTTACATTCTTTCAGTCTGTCGACCTTGAGAATATATTTCTGGTCAAAGCTTTTGAAATCCACTAATTTTATCCACTTTATATAAAAGAAAATACAGTACAGATAAATTGTATGAATCAATATACCTGTGGAGTCATTTAATTCTATTAAAAGTAACTTATGGAAAAGATAATTGTATATTGGACAGACTTGACCAAGATTAATGCTATGTTATTGATTGAACCACCAAAAATACTCCCTTTCTACATCGGTGAGGATATTACCAGACAATCAAGTCAAGGTAAGATACTATTGTAAATTTTAAAGGTATTACTTTTCCATTGTTCAGTACGTTTAACACCTTTTAATAGGTTTTCATTAAGGTCTTTGGTTATTCTGTAGCCTTCAAAATTATACTTAACATTTAAATCAGCTGTAACATATACAAGTGTTATAATCACAAGATATAAGGTGGATGAGGGCATGCACTTCCTGGATAAGGTGAAAAATAAACAAAGTTTAATTTGAAAAATACGATAATTTGTTTTATATACTTTGTAACATGTAAGATGCACGAGGGCATGCACCTACTAAAGAGGTGAAAATTTGAAAATATAATATGAGAAATATGACAATTTTTGTATTGTTGCAACTTATACAAAATGTGAAAACTGTAAGATGCTTATAACAAACCTCTCAAAAGTTTATACTTGAGCACTTGAAAATTCTTAAATCTACATATAATCCATATCATTGTGTAAACAAATTATGTCCACATGGTAAACTTATTATAGGTCTATATACAATGGCCAGCATTTCTCAGATACCTAACTTACCTATTGAAAGGTATGTGTATCTTGTCTTTAATCAGCATCTGGCCAATGTTAAACAAACCTCTGCATAAATCATCCATAAATTAATCCTGGCTTTAATGTCTTTATAGACTACTTGACTTAACCAATCCAAATGTTTAGGTAGGTGTTGATGAATAAGTTAGGGTCAGATATTTTATCCATTACTATCACAGTTGTTTTCATTTAGGTTGAAAACCTAAATTTTTCTATAATTGTAAAAGAAAAATTAATGTAAATTACCAAATAATTGCATCTCTCCGTACTGCAAAAAGAAATTTTACTTCGATCATCCATCCAGTCTTCATAAGACTCCATACATACTTCATACGATATCTCTTATACAGAAAAGACTTTGAATCAGTTAAGAACTTTAAAAAAGGGGTATGGGTGTCTGTCATATTTAAATCCATGTATTGTAGGTAAAAAATAAACAAAAGAAGCAGTTGTAAAAAATAAAAACTTTCAAATAGACATGCTAAACTTCAAATTCACATTACTATCTCGCATATACCTTATGATGCACTGCTTTCTGACATAGCTTGTGGCCTAAACGAAAAACCTAGCCAATCATAACCTATAACTTATCTGTCCAATGATTTAAATATTGCAAAGGCAATCATGTTTACATTATGAAGGCGTGAACTTTGGACTTCTTGCAGTTTTAGCAGAAATAGGTATGTTACCTATTGCTATTGATGCTGTAAAGGCTTCTGTTGGCTATTGGTGCCATTTGATGAATGCAAAAAGATAGTTATGCTTCAAATGCCTGTAAATGTAGTTTCAATTTAAATAATGGTTTTGCGGTCAAATTGAAAATACTCTTTCCAAAATAGGGTTCAATCATGTATGGGAAAATCAAAATACTTTCTCCAAAAATGCCTTATTAATGCTGTAGGTAAAAATTAGCTGAAAGATATACAGATTTCTGGAAAGACAGTCTTTTAACGACCAAAATAATCTTAATGGAAACAAATTAAGAACATACAGAAAATTAAAAAGAATACAAATTAGAAAATTTTTATTAATAGATTTAGATCGATACATGATTTCAAATTTTATAAAAATAAGAATAAGTAATAGTTATCTAAATATTGAACAGGGTAGACACCGTAAATTACCTTTGGAAAAAGATTATGTCCTCTCTGTAAAAGGAGGTAGAAGATGAATATCATTTTGCTATAAAATGTCAAATTTTAGAAGATTGTAGGCAAAAACTTTTCAGGAAGTAGAGAGTATTGTTCCAGATTTCACCAAAATGTCGGATGAGGAAAAATTTGCATTTATGTTTACATTTAATGAGTATGACGTAACGAAAATTATTGTCAAGGAGTTAATGATTTATATGTTTTAAGAAATAGCCTAGCTGATAAGAAGAACTAGTCGATGTAACAAAGTTGTGACTATTCCATATTTTTCTTATAGTATTTGTTATGATATATTTTATAACAATTGCATTATATATTTTTTTTTTTGTACTTGCACTTCCAAATTTGCAAAAGTATCACCTCCTCCTAAACATTTAAATATAGTCTTTTAGAATATGAATGTTGTTTAAATTTAAATATTGTAAGTTTGTAATGATTGTCATGTTTGTCTTGGTAACAATCCAATATTTGGATTTTACAGCAATAAAATGATTTGATTTGATTTGTATTCTAATCATTTAGAACTATTCCATTTGATTCCATACTGTTACATTTAAAAGTCAAGAAAAAAGCAACTGTCAAGTCCCATATCTCTTCTGGGTGAATAATAAATAATAAGTAATTAAATAAATATATGTTATATGGACACACTGAGCTACACAACGCTATTAAGTACCAGTACTGACCTCATTTCATGCATGTTGATATATTTTTTGTAAATTATTCAAAGGCATGTCTTATGTTTGCTTTCTTAAATAATGGGAAAATGTATGCAAATAATGTTTTTGCTACAGTAAAACTGCAAAATATTTCTCCCTATCAACAGTTAAATACTATACATTCAGAAATTTTTGTGATGCATTAACTAATTTGAAAATTGTGACCAGATAGGAGTTGCAAAATCATACCTGTCAACCTATGACAATGAAAATGCAGGTGATGACCTGCATAGAAGAATGAAATCTCAGGTCATAACGCGTACAAACTTTTTCGAGCTGAATTTCAGTATTTAGGGGATATTTTTCTTATAATTTATATCAAAGTTTCCAAAACATGTCCACATGGTTAAGTAATTTAAAATTGTACACGTTATTATTTCAATGGACTTGAAGGCCATTGATAGAAATTTGTTTTCAATCAATGGCCTTCAACAGAAATTTGTTTTCAATTTCAATCCATGACATACAATGTGCCTCTTTCTGTTTTCATTATATACATTTACATATGAACATGAAAATGTTGATATTCGAATATAATAAGATAAAGTTAAACAATTAAAAGAGGTATAGATGAAAAAAGTAATTTTCAAAATTTTTATTTTTTAATTGTTCTAAGGTAGAAAAATAGTAAAAGTATTATTCTGATATGTTTTTGCATTCAATTCATTTCAGATTTAATCTTTTTACAAAAAAAACATAAGTTTAAGGAGAATATTGTGAGATGACAAAAAAGGGGAAGTAACTCTTGAAATACACAAATTATTTACGACCTAAAGCTAAGGTAATTGGTGTTAATTAACAGTGTGTTTGACACCAAAGCTGTCAAGTGAAGCCATGCACTGAAATGGGTCACTTGATTTGAGTTTACACAGGTAGTTGAACTTCTTGTCCAGGAAGAATTACGAATTTACCGGTTATTTCAAAGGAAAATCACTTACGAAATCAGTCTGAAAGCTTAGGAATCCGGGTGAAAACGGGTTATTTTCCGAATTCCCGGGTTATTTGGTCACCCGGCGGGTGTCCCGGGTGACCTCTCAGAATTGTGAAAATCTCGGGTCACACCCGCAGGATCCGGGTCAGTTGACAGGTATGCAAAAATGAAAACTTGCATTTTTTATTTTGATTACATTACTTGTTTGCAACATTTCCACAAATCTCAATAATTAAATTTGCATTTGTGTTCATTGTTGAACAATTATAAAATAAATAAAAATTGATGAATTTTCACTTTACCAGGATACGATCATGTTTTACTTGTGTATGCAACATTTTCACTTGACCAGGATACAATCATGTTTTACTTGTGTATGCTACGTTTTCACATTACCAGGATATAATCATGTTTTACTTGTGTATGCCACATTTTCAATGGCTTTTGCCTGATCTACTAAATAAAAAAACAATATATCACCGTGTGATACATGCATTTAATGTTTGTATGTGGGATGTGCTTATAGTGGTATCCCTTTCGTTTGTAACATATATGTAACACTCTTTAATAACTGTTCAAGTCATTTATAAAAAATCTTGGCAAAGTTAAGAGTCAATTTAAGACCCAAAAGATCAATAAATATTTGTTATTATTAGAAGAAAAAAGATAAATGACTTTATTCTATGGGGTTGAACAACCAACCAGTTACTGTTCCCATCATATTTTATGAAGCATTTGTAAAAGTTGTATAGAAAGGTAAATAGCCTCTTGACTTTTGACCCTTACAAAGGAAAAGAATAAAACATTCATCACTGCAAATTAGCTTTTGACCGAGACAAATTACAGGTAAAACATTTCACAAAAGATAATGACTGAATGCAAAACACTTTGTCAAATCTGTGAAATGACAGGTTTTCCATGGTGACTCATTTAAGTACAGCATGATATATTGTTGCTTTACCTGAGACAACCTTGTGGAATCCATTGTTTACTTTATGGATAAGCCATATGTACATTAAAGGGCCTTTTAACACAAGGCAATATGAGCTCAAAATTGTATCAGTTCATAAAAATGTTTGTTGAAAAAAACTGTCAAATATGTCACTATCTAAAAGCTAATTAAGGAAGAAGCCCCGACATAAAAAGGCAGGGGATCCCTAAATGAACATTATAGAGAGTTCAAAGGCTACCTGTAAATAAAAAATATATGTTAAAAACATAAGAGGGCTGTGATTATTCTAAAGGCTAATAGGTTGTCAGATTTATTTTACAAAGTAAAAAGCTGGCATAGCCTGCAGATACTCTCCAAAAAGCACACTGGGAGAAAAGAAAAAAAGGTTGAAGCCTGTATCTTAGTACAAAAACGATGCTGTCCATGTAATCATTGAGAAACTACTTGTTCAAGACAGACAAAAAGCAAATACACATGCATTCCTACTTAAAAAAAAACAAACTTATAATGTAATTCATATGAAACAAGCATATTATCTATCCTCCTTTTGGCATCAGCATGGAGTTTAACTTTGGAACAGTAAATGTGATAACATTAAAACTTGAACTTGCCATACATTTGATATGAGAACTCCCATTAACAGCAAAGAGATTTAACTAGACATCATTGAGATGGGAGCCATCTCTGTGGCCCCGCTGTAAATAACGTGTGGTAAAAAATTGGTATGGATAAGCTGATATGAAGCACTTTATTAAGTTTTGACCTTTAACTTTGACCTAGGAAGTTGTACAAACATTATGACACACCCTCTGGTGTTGGTTAATATACATGTCAAGTATAAAGTATGAAATTATAAGGGTTCTCTAGATATAGAGCGGACACAATTTGTTATTGACGGACGTACAGACTGATCACTATAGGGTGACCCGCCACTAGGCGGGGCCCTAATTATACTTCATGATTATACTTAGTACTTGATATAAAAGATAGCATGGAAATAGATACAACTTTACAATACAAACTTCTGCTACAAAGTTATAAGATATCCAAGGTAGCAACAGTAGTCCTTTATAATGAACATAAATTTCCCAATTTGAGTCAATTCAAGATGATATATATAATAAAAAAAAAACAATGCACAGAATTTCTGATTTTCTGATGATACAAATGGGTATTTTATAATGGAAAAGGTTTGCCTTGTTTGAAAATGGCCCAAACTGCATAAATGCATTTTGTCTGGAAATGACAGAATATTGTCACTTTGTTGTTACCATTCTGGAGAAAAAGAAGGGACAGAACTCTGGAACAATTATTTAGGTAACAGTGAAAATCAAATTTGACCTGCAATTCATGGTAAGTGGTAATGTTGCAAAGTTATATAGAGGTCCTATTCCAGAGAAAATTAATTTATCACCAGAAAACTGTTTGTTTCGGATGGACAGCCAGAATAGCAGGCATACAAAGAGGAATCATATTGGAACTTATCCCAAATCTTTGTTGAAATTTTTTACTTGATCATCTGCAAACAGTCTTAATGTATTTATCATCTTAATATATTATTTACAATTTTGTGAAATGTGAAAGAATGGAAATTCTATCAGTCTCAAGATCTACATTTATCACTGTCTCAGACAGAAGCTAGGATTTCTTTTGATTAATTCATTTTAAAATTGTATCTTATCCTACTATTACATAAAACAGATCTCTGCAAATCAAATTATTTTCATCAAACTAAAGAAATACAATCGGAATGATCAATTTTTGTTAAAATTATATTAAACACACATGCTAATCTTAACCAGATCAATGGAAAACATTGTGAACATCCATTTTCACTTACAATGTAATTTATTCAAACAAAGCAAAATTTACAAAAGGCTGAGCAGGATCAATGTATTCTACAATCACATTTATAGACAAGTCTCCTTTTTTTTAAAATGAATCATATTGATTATACTAATTTTCATTCTCAGATCACCATGCAAACGAAAGTTTTCATTTATAGCATATCTAACTGGACATGCAAGGAGCTCATCTGTATGTAACCTCTGCACACTCAAACTTAGATCCAGAACAAAAAAAAAATCCTATAAATAGGAAACAGTTAAGTGCACATTTCACTGTTTCAGTCTTTCACTGAAACATATTGGTTCCAGATTTTTTCAAAACACACAATTATTTTTGTAACATCTGGTTATGACAAGTGTCGCATCATCTTTTAAGATTTAATTGGTATGCTTGCTTACCATCTTGGTTGATGTGATGAAAGTGTTAAAAGATTCTTTTCTCGATTTTAAACAGTACTAACTAAATTTTATAGTATCTCTTAGAAGTTCATAAGTTATTTCTGCAAGAACAATCAGTCACCAAATATTGACTTTACAGACATGATTTTAGTCACATGAGAAAAACACTTAATGCTGTCCTACTCCCACCTCCTGAAATGTGAGTATTTGGTGCATCATTTTCAAGATGTCACTCTTATTAAACACATTTGAAACTTATTTTTGATTTTGAAAGAAATGAAATAGGTTTGAAACTGAAGAAAATCATGTATTACAATAAATGTATAATACAGGTTTTGGTCTTATGATTTGATGATGATTTCCATTATAAATATGTGTACACATCTAAGTATAAAATAACCATGTACAATGTATAAATCACACATTCCATTGTAAAATGTGTTACCACATCATATGCTTGTCATTGTAAACATTTCTGATCAATATCTAAAAAGTGAAAATGCATACAAAAGAGGCTCAAGGTTAAAATAGCAATGGAAACAGATTTTGCTGACTGTTGTGCTAAGTTACTAACCCAATATGTATTTTAAGGGATGGGGTCTTATTTAGCTCCCAATATTAAGTACATACATAACCTGAAGATGAAAACTATTTCAAGTTGATGCATTAAAGGAAATAGGATTTTAAGGTTTTTTAATCAGGTTTTGAACAAGTCATATTTTATAAATGAATATGAAGATTATGAAGACCCAAAATATGGCTGTATTTAGCTAAAATTTCAATTATCATTCTTTAAACAAAGGCTAGATAATTTATGTTCTTTTCTCTTAACTAAGGTATCAGCATTTTATGATGTTGAAATTAGAATAGTTTAAATCTTCTCAAAGTTCATTGAAATCAGGCATAATACTTCTACATATTCATTTATAAAATATATTTCCAAAAAAAATGAAATTTACGTGCCAAATTGGTCAATAATAGAATTGGGTGAAAGTTGTCAAAATATTTTGAATTTCAACCACATTTAGGCTAACTGAACATAAAGCCCAGGGCTCAACAAACTAAATATTCTAGTCCAATAGGTTATTTGTTTAAACAAACTTAAGACTAAATGATTTTGTTTTGTTGACACGTGCACTATATTTTTCCAGACCTAATAACCAATTTTAAAAGTTTGCCTGATTTCAATGAACTTTGAGAAGATTTAAACTATGCTAATTTCAACATCATAAAAATGCTGATACCTTAGTTAAGAGAAAAAGAACATAAATTCTATCTAGTCTTTGTTTAAAGAATGATAATTGAAATTTTAGCTAAATACAGGGCCATATTTGGGGTCTTTCATAATACTTCTACATATTCATTTATAAAATATATGACTTGTTCCAAAAATATTTGGTTTATAATAAAAGTGAACTTAGGTTTCTAGAGGCTTAAGGTTTGAAAACCCTCAATTATAAAAACTAGTGTATTCAGATCTGTTTTTGCACCTTAAATTTGAATAAAATTTGGGGTTAAACATCACTTGAATTATGCATCTGAATGTTCTATTAATCACTTCTGGTGAAGCAGTTGATTTTATAAATTACCATGAATCGCCCAGGCATTGTGATCTCTCTCAAAAAGTAATAAATAAATGCAAAACTGTAGAAATTCTATTAACTTTGTTAATTTGATTGCTGATTTAAATGAACAGATGCTACTATACCAGAAACTAGTAGTGTTTTATGAACTCGTCTCTCGATGAAAAAGGTTAAAAAATGTAATCATGCAGAGTAACAGGAGGCTTATAAAACTTCATCATGTCAAGATAAAAATATCTATTGATGTTTCTAGATAAATAAAGTTTTGGATTGCCTAGGGAAATAAATTGTATAGTTCTGCTCTATCAGCAACTATTGACGCAAATTCTGCTCGTAAAAAATTCAATTAATAAAATGTGTATATAATTTTTCAAAATTTCTATGTTGTTGTGAGATAATTTTCTCATTGAGGACTTGTAAAAAGGTTACCTGGATAGATATTTAACAACATACACTTTGACATAACCCCCTAGAGCATGAAATAATTGTCAATATCAGTCTAGTCAGATATTGTGTTAAAATACTTTAGTCATACAGGATAATAATTCTTAAAGGAATAAATAACAACAAAAGAACAATTCCCAGGTGTGGGAAATAACTACAAAAAGGTAAGTACTTTTAATTAGATCTTAAATATCATGTTTCCCATTAGGAAGTAATTAACACTTTTTACAGTTTGATCATATATTCATTACTTTAGGACTGAATTAGTGCCAGTTTTCAGTGATTTATTACCAAAATAAGGTATAAGGATTTGTGTACAAAAATGTCTTACATCGATCAATTATGGGAAATTCCATAAGAAAAACATATATAAAGACTAGGTAAGTTGCTATCTTGAATTGAATATTATCACTTGTGTTGTACTAAATATGATGATCTGTATATTAAATGAATAGTTACAATGACTCTCCTAGGGATTTCTAGAAAGTAAAAATGACTCTCCTAGAGAGTCCTAGGAAGTATATGTCTAACATTCAGTAGTCCAACTGTGGTTTCTAATGTAATAACTGAACTTCCTGCATTATTATTAATCTTGATATGATCAGAAACATGTCCATGTTCTTTCAGTCAGTAGTATCCTGGGATTTTCCTCCTACAAAATATATCAGTGGGAATATGCATTTTGTCTGGAAATGACAGAATATTGTCACTTTGTTGTTACCATTCTGGAGAAAAGAAGGACAGAACTCTGGAACAATTATTTAGGTAACAGTGAAAATCAAATTTGACCTGCAATTCATGGTAAGTGGTAATGTTGCAAAGTTATATAGAGGTCCTATTCCAGAGAAAATTAATTTATCACCAGAAAACTGTTTGTTTCGGATGGACAGCCAGAATAGCAGGCATACAAAGAGGAATCATATTGGAACTTATCCCAAATCTTTGTTGAAATTTTTTACTTGATCATCTGCAAACAGTCTTAATGTATTTATCATCTTAATATATTATTTACAATTTTGTGAAATGTGAAAGAATGGAAATTCTATCAGTCTCAAGATCTACATTTATCACTGTCTCAGACAGAAGCTAGGATTTCTTTTGATTAATTCATTTTAAAATTGTATCTTATCCTACTATTACATAAAACAGATCTCTGCAAATCAAATTATTTTCATCAAACTAAAGAAATACAATCGGAATGATCAATTTTTGTTAAAATTATATTAAACACACATGCTAATCTTAACCAGATCAATGGAAAACATTGTGAACATCCATTTTCACTTACAATGTAATTTATTCAAACAAAGCAAAATTTACAAAAGGCTGAGCAGGATCAATGTATTCTACAATCACATTTATAGACAAGTCTCCTTTTTTTTAAAATGAATCATATTGATTATACTAATTTTCATTCTCAGATCACCATGCAAACGAAAGTTTTCATTTATAGCATATCTAACTGGACATGCAAGGAGCTCATCTGTATGTAACCTCTGCACACTCAAACTTAGATCCAGAACAAAAAAAAAATCCTATAAATAGGAAACAGTTAAGTGCACATTTCACTGTTTCAGTCTTTCACTGAAACATATTGGTTCCAGATTTTTTCAAAACACACAATTATTTTTGTAACATCTGGTTATGACAAGTGTCGCATCATCTTTTAAGATTTAATTGGTATGCTTGCTTACCATCTTGGTTGATGTGATGAAAGTGTTAAAAGATTCTTTTCTCGATTTTAAACAGTACTAACTAAATTTTATAGTATCTCTTAGAAGTTCATAAGTTATTTCTGCAAGAACAATCAGTCACCAAATATTGACTTTACAGACATGATTTTAGTCACATGAGAAAAACACTTAATGCTGTCTCCTCCTGAAATGTGAGTATTTGGTGCATCATTTTCAAGATGTCACTCTTATTAAACACATTTGAAACTTATTTTTGATTTTGAAAGAAATGAAATAGGTTTGAAACTGAAGAAAATCATGTATTACAATAAATGTATAATACAGGTTTTGGTCTTATGATTTGATGATGATTTCCATTATAAATATGTGTACACATCTAAGTATAAAATAACCATGTACAATGTATAAATCACACATTCCATTGTAAAATGTGTTACCACATCATATGCTTGTCATTGTAAACATTTCTGATCAATATCTAAAAAAGTGAAAAATGCATACAAAAGAGGCTCAAGGTTAAAAATAGCAATGGAAACAGATTTTGCTGACTGTTGTGCTAAGTTACTAACCCAATATGTATTTTAAGGGATGGGGTCTTATTTAGCTCCCAATATTAAGTACATACATAACCTGAAGATGAAAACTATTTCAAGTTGATGCATTAAAGGGAAATAGGATTTTTAAGGTTTTTTTTAATCAGGTTTTGGAACAAGTCATATTTTATAAATGAATATGTAGAAGTATTATGAAAGACCCAAAATATGGCCCTGTATTTAGCTAAAATTTCAATTATCATTCTTTAAACAAAGGCTAGATAGAATTTATGTTCTTTTTCTCTTAACTAAGGTATCAGCATTTTTATGATGTTGAAATTAGAATAGTTTAAATCTTCTCAAAGTTCATTGAAATCAGGCATAATACTTCTACATATTCATTTATAAAATATATTTCCAAAAAATTGAAATTTACGTGCCAAATTGGTCAATAATAGAATTGGGTGAAAGTTGTCAAAATATTTTGAATTTCAACCACATTTAGGCTAACTGAACATAAAGCCCAGGGCTCAACAAACTAAATATTCTAGTCCAATAGGTTATTTGTTTAAACAAACTTAACACTAAATGATTTTGTTTTGTTGACACGTGCACTATATTTTCCAGACCTAATAACCAATTTTAAAAGTTTGCCTGATTTCAATGAACTTTGAGAAGATTTAAACTATGCTAATTTCAACATCATAAAATGCTGATACCTTAGTTAAGAGAAAAGAACATAAATTCTATCTAGTCTTTGTTTAAAGAATGATAATTGAAATTTTAGCTAAATACAGGGCCATATTTGGGGTCTTTCATAATACTTCTACATATTCATTTATAAAATATATGACTTGTTCCAAAAATATTTGGTTTATAATAAAAGTGAACTTAGGTTTCTAGAGGCTTAAGGTTTGAAAACCCTCAATTATAAAAACTAGTGTATTCAGATCTGTTTTGCACCTTAAATTTGAATAAAATTTGGGGTTAAACATCACTTGAATTATGCATCTGAATGTTCTATTAATCACTTCTGGTGAAGCAGTTGATTTTATAAATTACCATGAATCGCCCAGGCATTGTGATCTCTCTAAAAAGTAATAAATAAATGCAAAACTGTAGAAATTCTATTAACTTTGTTAATTTGATTGCTGATTTAAATGAACAGATGCTACTATACCAGAAACTAGTAGTGTTTTATGAACTCGTCTCTCGATGAAAAAGGTTAAAAAATGTAATCATGCAGAGTAACAGGAGGCTTATAAAACTTCATCATGTCAAGATAAAAATATCTATTGATGTTTCTAGATAAATAAAGTTTTGGATTGCCTAGGGAAATAAATTGTATAGTTCTGCTCTATCAGCAACTATTGACGCAAATTCTGCTCGTAAAAAATTCAATTAATAAAATGTGTATATAATTTTTCAAAATTTCTATGTTGTTGTGAGATAATTTTCTCATTGAGGACTTGTAAAAAGGTTACCTGGATAGATATTTAACAACATACACTTTGACATAACCCCCTAGAGCATGAAATAATTGTCAATATCAGTCTAGTCAGATATTGTGTTAAAATACTTTAGTCATACAGGATAATAATTCTTAAAGGAATAAATAACAACAAAAGAACAATTCCCAGGTGTGGGAAATAACTACAAAAAGGTAAGTACTTTTAATTAGATCTTAAATATCATGTTTCCCATTAGGAAGTAATTAACACTTTTTACAGTTTGATCATATATTCATTACTTTAGGACTGAATTAGTGCCAGTTTTCAGTGATTTATTACCAAAATAAGGTATAAGGATTTGTGTACAAAAATGTCTTACATCGATCAATTATGGGAAATTCCATAAGAAAAACATATATAAAGACTAGGTAAGTTGCTATCTTGAATTGAATATTATCACTTGTGTTGTACTAAATATGATGATCTGTATATTAAATGAATAGTTACAATGACTCTCCTAGGGATTTCTAGAAAGTAAAAATGACTCTCCTAGAGAGTCCTAGGAAGTATATGTCTAACATTCAGTAGTCCAACTGTGGTTTCTAATGTAATAACTGAACTTCCTGCATTATTATTAATCTTGATATGATCAGAAACATGTCCATGTTCTTTCAGTCAGTAGTATCCTGGGATTTTCCTCCTACAAAATATATCAGTGGGAATTATATTGAGTTGATTCCGTGGTAAATACATCAGCTAGACTGACCTCAATCTACTTATCATCTGTGGTAGTATGTTTGCTTCTCCAATATTATCTTTTTCTTACACTGGTAAAGGAGTGCTATTCTTTCTACCACAATACTATGTTTTATCATTGTTTAAATCATGTGCTCTTTTCTTAGACCTTTCTTTTCATAAAGTAACCATTGTTTGTCAAACAATATCAAGGTATTTCATGAAAATTGCTGCACTTGCAATAAACAGGAGCAAAACATTGTACTTCACTGTAGTATTTGTCAACTCATAAAGATTTATCCACAATGATGGTAACTATTAAATTGACTAACTAATTTTATTCAGTAAAAAATCCAATACAAAAGAATTGTATGAAACTTTATGTATTTTTTGGGGGTTTACAGAAAGATTTTTCATTCTCATTTATCTTTTGTTGTTTTGTGTTGAAAAATGATATCAACACAGATGCATATCATATGATGTCACCATAAAAATGCAAGTTGGTTTTGAAGGTAAGAGCATATTAGGGAATATTTACATGATAACTAAGGCACAGGTACATGAAATGTGTTTACCATTCTAAGGAAATCTATTTCTGAAATAAGTTCAACACACAGTAAAAAAGAAAATAGAACAAAAAGTATATTGTACAAACACTGTGAGGGCATACTTGTTTGGTTAGTATACAATGACTGAAACAAAACAAAAATAGGCTATTCATCATTTCAAGTTTTTAATACAAAAACATTTCTTCTCATATTGAAACTCCCTAGGCCCCGGACAGTAAAAAAATTTATGAATTTTAGTAATATTCAAATAGAATTGCTCTTCATATATGAATAAGAAGATATGGTATGATTGCCAATGAGACAACTCTCCACCAGAGACCAAATGCTGTAGAAGTTAGCATCAGCTAATGATACATGCACAATATAGCTCAATCTATATTTAAACAGTGATCAAACAATTTCCTGTTAATTATTTTTGTAAAATTCTCATTTGGTGAATTATTTTTCTCCTCCATCTTGAATTATGACAGCAAGATTTAATAACAAGCCCTGTATAATCTGTGTTAAGCATCTCATAACAGATTACACTTGTCAAATTACAGGCCTGTTTTTCAGTAAGGTAAATACCCACTGTCCAGTTTTATCACCAATAAAGATAACATGGCCTTTGAGGGCACTGACTGTTATGGTCATAATGACACTTATCAGATCTAAATCAAATATTAGATTTAGGGCAAGAGTTGATTTTATTATCGTGACTTTGAATTTAAATTAGAATTCTATGTCTTAAAAAAAAAAAAAACAGTAAAATTATATTTGTGAATATGTGTTATAAATGTTTATACTAATTTAAGTGCATATTTCAGTATTGCTCTCTTGCCTAAGATTGTAATGTACAAATTATTAGAGTTCATAGCCATATTAATTTAATCATATAAGAACTTTTCAATATTTTCACCTCCATTGCACATACAATATGCTGACAACTTTTGCCTTGACTGAGGTTTCAACTCTTTTATGTTCATTAATCCTCTACAAAAGAACTATAACATCTACATCATTTGGACTCTGGCAGACATTTGTCTCATCCACAATCATAACATATTTCCTTATCTTTATATTGGCAACCTAGTTAAAACTTTGGTGGATATTTATATGAAAATTTGAAAACATTACCAATTCTGACAATAATATGTACAACTCATATATTATTTAAATCGGTTTATTATTCAAACTTTTTAAAATTCATGAGCAGGTTTCAACTATCTGTTACAAATCACAACACTTAAATGTCAATGTCTATTTCATAAAGGTAACTTGTGCTTTTAAGGCAAATTATCTGCACTTAAATATAAAACGAATTAGGAACGGATATGTGAAATTATTATTATGAATAATCTAATTTGTCTGTCTTGCATAATCAAAGGTCACAGTTCATTTTCATTGACTTGAAGTGGGAATGTAACAATCTGTAAGATCTGACAGTTTGTACAGTATATGTCCTTGGAAAAGGTGTTATATGTTATTCAATGACCATAAGCTTCTCTCACCTCTCTTGTAAATGTGTAACTGCTACATGGACTGGTCCCATTACTTATTACTCTGTTGTAATCCTATTGATAAGAGATCATCCTTTCTGCCTGTAAAAATAAAATTAATCATTTAGAACAATATAGGGGGTTTATTTCTGTGTTTTTTTCAAACTTTTCCTGAGTTGTCTGTCTGTCTTCCTCCTATAATTTGTTTTTATTTCTTCCCAGTGTATACTTTCATGTAAGGAGTTTTCAATGACATATTTCCAAACCTTATTACAATTTAAAGTATTAAAAGGCGGGAAAATAAGGCAGTATGTTAAGAGTGTTTGACTATATTTGTGTTATGATAAACTGTCTAATGTATCTGGATTTCAGCTTAACTGAAAATAGTTTTAAAACAGGTTTAATGTTTCCTTTAATCTTTATATTGATAGAAAAATAAACTTTACATGTTGTCATTCAAAATGAAAAACCCAGTGAACTGGAATAGATTCATTTCAAGGTCAAATTATTACAATCTCAGCTGGCTTCAGTAAACATCAATAATAGAGGAAGTCACTAGCACAGCTAAAAAAAAAACTGGTATAATTTTAAGATAAAATCTGTTTATTCAAAATGAAGATATAAAGTGGCCACTTATTTTGAGCATGGAAGCACTGAACATTACCTATCAAAAAGACCCTTTCAACAAACTTTTGATATATATAAATTCAGTGCATGACAAGAAGTTGTCAAAATGACACCAAACCAGGGTTTTTTGTTACAAGTAACATATATTAATTAATACCGTTAAAGCGATCAAGGATCATATCTCCTGATCAGCAAAAGTAAAATCACTAAAACTAATCCTGACCTCCATTATGTATAAATGAGCATATTTGAAAAATTTAATTGCATCATATTATCCTCAACTTATTGAACGGAATGGACATAAAATGTCAGTATCCAATTAATCAGGGACTATAACTCTTGAACAGCAAAAGAGAAAACTTTCAATAACTAACTTGACCTCTATTTTGTCATGAGAAACAAAATATCAAAATTTAAAATACATTGGCTGAATGGTTCACAAATGATTAATTGAAGGGTTCTTGTTATTGCATGAAAACAGCTATTATAAATTCTCTTGCCATCTGCCTGTCCAGCCGCCATACTACCACAAATTGACAGGGATCACCAAAGGCTTCCACCCTTAAATTTTCAGCTCCACCCTTAAATCTCCAGCACCACTCTTGAATTTCTCAGCACCACCCTTGAATTTTTGAAAAATGTGATGAAAAGGTAAAATTTTTGACAATATTTTCTTCAAAAGTATAAATTCATGCCTTAATAGTTAATTACAATTTTTTTTACAATGGCTTTAATTTGTTTATCTTTTTCCTAATTAACAGATTATGATCTACAATAAAGATCTTGTGTGATTGTAATTTCAATAATTTTATTTCGTGAACACCACCCTTAAAATAAATTCTGTGGTGATCCCTGAAATTGATAATTAAAAATTTTCGATCAGAAATTGAATTCTTGCAGGTTCACATTTTTGTTTTTATCTGTTTTTATTTATAAAATAAGGTGTTGGTCTAGTGTCAGATGCATGGTCATCTCTGTCGAATTAATTCACAACTTGTCTATAGACAGTAAAAAGTTAAGAGCTTGCTATATGGTGTGGATGCTTGTCCACTGCTGGTCATTGAATAGTGACCTCTGAATTCATTTTCTATTTAACTTGTGTTGTTGACCCAACATATTGTTTTTTTTCAAAAATGCCATTTCGATTTTAAATCTAAAATAGTTTTTGCAATTCATTTATCATGTATGTATCATGCAAATACAATTAAAATAACCACAAATATTCTAAATTTGATTATTTACTACATGTTATTTTGATTATTACATAATCATTTTTGTAAGTTTTTCTATTTCACTGTCAACATTTCTTCCACTATTCAAATTCCATTAACATAAGATTGATCATAAATTTTACAAGTGAAGTTAAGCAAAAAGTTATTTTCCTATAGGGCATTAAAGAGAAGGAGCCACAAAGAATGTGATGTTATTGTTCCTTTGTCAGCTCAAAATGTGAGTGTTTAATAAAAGATGTCCTTGGTTTTTTGTCTCATTAATGTAATTACAAGTATCTCTGCTTTAATCATAAAACAAAGGCAGATTTGGTGGGTGCGGGCAGGGGGCCTGGGCCCCCTTGTGGAACTTCATATATGGTTAACGAACAGACTTTCTACATGTCCAACTCCTAACATTGCCTAGTTCTGGGTTTTTTTCAAAATCCTGGATCCACAACTGAACAATAGTATTCTTAAAGTAGCAGTATTATTTTCCTGCTTTTTATACAGCCGCAAAAAATTTGCATTCGTATATTGCTATCATGTCGTCATCCTTGTCCGAAGACATTTGGTTTCCTGACAATAACTTTAGTATAAGTGAATGGATCTCTATGAAATTAAACCGCAAGGTTCAATAGCACAAAAGGAAGGTTGGGATTGATTTTTAGGGTTATGGTCCTAACTGTTTAGGAATTAGGGGTCAAAAAGTGGCCAAAAAAGGCATTTTTCTAGTTTCCGGACAATAACTTGTGTATAAGTGTATGGATCTCTATGAAATTGTACCACAAGGTTCCATACAACAAAGGGAAGGTTGGGATTGACTTTTGGGGGTAATGGCCCAAACCTTTAAGGAATTAGGGGCCAAAAAAAGGGGAAAAACAAGGTTTTTCTGGTTAATGGACAATTACTTAAGTATTAGTCTATGGATCTCTATGAAATTGAAACACAAGGTTCCATATCACAAAGGGAAGTTTGGTTTGACTTTGGGGGTTATGACTCAATCTGTTCAGGAATAAGGGGCAAAAAAGTGGGGGGTGGGGGGTGGGAGGAGGAACAAGGTTTTTCTGGTTTCCGGACAAATATGCTTAAGTATTAGTCAATGGATCTCTATTAAATTGTACCACAAGGTTCCATACCACACACAGAAGATTGGGGTCGATTTTGTGGGTTGTGGCTTAAATCGTTAAGAAACTAGAGGCCAAATAGGCGCCAAAAACAAGACTTTTCTAATACTGGCTAAGCTGGTTCTTACATAAATTATTTCTGATCTATATAAAGAAACATCAAATACTGATATGGCAGGAGATACACACCAAATAGGCTGTGTAAATTATCATATTTAGTTTGTAAACAGATTTACTAAGTAGTGCACAACAGCAAAGTATTGCACAACAGCAAGAAATCTTCAACTGAAAATAAATACAAATCTTTTAACCAATTTCAATGAGGATTAAAGTCTTGAGGTTTTTACCATGTATTATTATACATGTATTGGATATTTGGACAATTTTAAATAGGTCTACATTGAGGTCCAAAAGGGTCCAAAATTAGACTTTGTTTGATTTCATAAAAAACTAAATTCTTGTGGTTCTATGATATGCTGAATCGAACTGTGCATTCAGATTTTTAATTTTGGGCCCTGTTTTCAAATTAGTCCATATTAAGGTCCAAAGGGTCCAAAATTAAACTTTGTTTGAATTCATGTTTTATTTTTTTATATGCTGAATCTAACCATAGAATTAGATTTTGGATATTCAATTGGACCATTAAGTAGATTAAATGTCCCATTTCAAATTTTTAAGTTATCTGACCACATTTATTCTGTGTCAGAAATCTATAACTTGTCAAATATTTAATCACTAGCCAAAAGCTGTATCAAGCTTGAAAATGGTGTCCATACTTGCCCAAACTGTTCAGGGTTGGACCTCTGAGGTTTAAACCAGCTGCTCCATGCGGAGCGCATTTTTTTTATTTTTGGAAAATTTCCACTTTTGCATCAACACTGGAAAGGAGTATGAAAGAGTAATAATACCATTACAGGGAAGTGATCCAATTCACCTATCAACACCTGTGTATGTTGTCCTCAGGTTGAGGTAATCTGTATTTGTATACAGTGTATTAATCTGGTACCTAATGTTATAGAATGATTGATAGGACTGTCATTAAATGAAATAACTGATTATCATCACCTACTATAATCTATATATAATTTCCTGTAATTATTTCACATTGTAGGGTATCTAGTTGTCACTAATACAACACAGCATATCACATTTTAATAACTAAACCTTTATCAATCTGTAATGAAAAATTCATTATTCTTACGAGCTTGGTTGCATACAGTAAAAAAGTTATTACCAGAAGTGTGTAAATAAATGACATACTTTGCAGTTACCAATTATATTTACTTTAGAGTGTTATGTAATTAGTCATAGAAAATGAAACTGTTTCAAGGGTTTTGATTAATTTTTCTTTGGAAAACTGCTTAAAATTAGATTTTTGGACACTGGTGGCAACTCTCATGGTGACCTAGTGAGTCAGAAGGCAGTGGATAGGCAATGCCATTTTTTGAGAAGCTGTCAGAAGGCAGTGGATAGGCAATGCCATTTTTTGGGAAGCTGTCAGATTATAACAATTACAAGTCATGTTTTGAGAAAAAAGCACACTGTCAGAAGGCAGTTTAATGTAGATCTTGAAAATAGGCAATGCCATTTTTGGGAAGCCAAATATTCTTGGAGAAAAGCACACTCCTTTTGTAGATCTTGAAAATAGGTAGCCAAATATTCTTGGACGCCCCAAGACCCTAACCAATTACCCAACTTTCTTTACTTTTTCAGAGGTAGTCAAATGTTGGTGCCTTTTTTTTGGTGTACAAGCCATTTCCTTTTTGGATGAGTTAAATATGGACCAGAGGGTTTAACTTGCAGATATTTTTGGTATAATGCACCGTGAGATTGCTATCAAGATTTCAGGGGAAATGGAGAAAAATATGACTAGAGGCACAAAAAATAACAAACAAATTAACAACTTTCTAAACATAAAACTATGCCATTAATATCTTAAAGAATATTTTTAAGTAAACAACAACATTTTAACATGTTTCAAAGCATACTAGGCCATGTTTTTTTTAATTGTTTCACAATTTGAAATTCCGAGCCCTTTTATAACTTACTATATTGATTACAGAATGAGTTTTCCTCATTGTTGATGGCCCTACAGTGACCTGTTCACATTCTTGCCACATGATCTTTGGTTGGTTGTATTAATGGCAATCATACCACATCTCCTTATTTTTAAATAGGTAGATTTTAAAGGCAAGACTTTTACAAGAACTGTTATATTCTTGGAAATGTAATCTTCAGGGAATTGATTCTTTAGTCCATATTTCATGGGGTGCTCATTTCCCAAATCACCCTTTTGTTATCCCCGATATCAGACACCTCACCATTTTTTTACCCCTTATATCTCCCTTTTTTACCCCTATATCCCACATCCCAACAGTGTGTCATCCCCTCATGGGTTTTCCTATCTTAAAATTGGATACATTCTGATTACAAGATTTGTACTGAACCTACAATTCAAACATGGACTTCGTTTATTTTTAAGTTTTTAAAGCTGTAAATGATTATTCATACACACAAAGTTTATTTCTTGGTTAACCTGTATTAATTACAAAGTTGTAAACCTGTGATACAAATAAATCTTAAACATGACTGTACATATGTTTTTCACAGAGCATCTGAGGAGAAAATGTAGATCTTATTTTATTTTACCGTTTTTCTTCATGCAAACAATTTGATCAAATGGACTGTGTGAACCATTAGAAAAAGAGTACATTTTACGAGATAAAATTGTTGTTACAAAAAAAGAATTACTTCTTCAAATCTGACATCTGAGAACCTTTCTATGTTGCATTTGGATGTTTAATATTAAATTATGAATTTCATCTAAGCTATAGTTGCTGAGAAACAATCTTTATAAATAAAAAAACCTTTAAATTATTGACAAATTTTTGTCCAAACATGCACACTGAATGATCAAATTTACCTTGTCAGTCGTCTTCTAAATGCAAAAATTAAAAGGCGTGGGTGTAGGGTGGATTAAAAGTGCTTCTGAAGTTTGAATTTTTTCGTAGATTTATTATTCAAATTGATTTTTTGTACTAAGACTGTTAGGCATGGTGATGAACTATTACTCTCCTCTCCAAATTTAGTGTGTACTGCACTCTGCATTTATTCCAAACACATTTAAGCACAGTCCTATGCTATAATGGCTTATCTGGTTAGACCTTTTTTCTGACATTTTCATGCTCAAGTTATTTCAATTTGTATGCAGTTTTAGCATATATAAGTAAAGCATGCATAATAAGGTTTTTTAATGTTGCAGTTTAAGCATACAAATTAACAATACATGCTTCGTAAATTGTTTTGTTATAAAATAAGCCGTTAGTTTTCTCAATTGAATTGTTTCATATTTTTTCATGTCGGGCTCTTTTATAGCCGACCATACGGTATGAGTTTTTCTCATTGTTGAAGGCCATACAGTTGCCTATAATTGCTTACATCCACTTCATTTGAACTTTGGTGGATAGTTGTCTCATTGGCAATAATACCACATCTCCTTATTTTTATCGACCGCAAAAATTTTGTGGTCGTATATTAATATGACGTTGACGTCGTCGTCCGAAGACACATTGGTTTCGCACTCTAACTTTAGTTTAAGTGAATGGATCACTAAGAAATTTTACCATAAGGTTCAGTACCACAAAAGGAAGGTTGGGATTGATTTTGGGGTTATGGTACCAACAGTTAAGGAATTAGGGCCAAAATAAGCATTTTGTAACTTCCAGACAATAACTTGTGTGTAAGTGTATGGATCTCTCTGACATTGTACCACAAGGTTCCATATCACAAAGGGAATGCTGGGATTGATTTTGGGGTAATTGCCTCAAAATTTTAGGAATTAGGGGCCAAAAAGGAGCAAAAATAAGCATTTTCTAGTTTCAGGACAATAACTTGTGTGTAAGTGTATGGATCTTTCTGAAATTGTACTACAAGGTTCCATATCACAAAGGAAAGCTGGAATTAAGTTTGGGGTAATTGCCCTAAACGTTTAGGAATTAGGGGCCAAAAGGGGCCAAAAATAAGCATTTTCTAGTTTCCAGACAATAACTTGTGTTTCAAGTGTATGGATCTCTCTGAAATTGTACTGCAAGGTACCATACCTCAAAGGAAGGCTGGGATTGAGTTTGGGGTGATGAATCATAAGGGTTCAAAAATTGGGGGATTTTTTTTCCTTTTTTCTTTAAAATTTTCCATTTTAAGTTGGTTATTTCTGATTTATATTTAAAAGCAAATAATAATGATATGGCAGGAGATACACACCAAACAGGATGTGTAAATTATTATATAATAAGTATTGTGCAATAGCAAGAAATTTTAATTGCACAGTATTGCAATAGCAAGAAATCTTCAATTGCACAGTATTGCGCAATAGCAAGAAATATCCAATAGCACAGTATTGCACAATAGCAAGAAATTGTCAATTGTACAGTATTGCACAATAGCAAGAAATATTCAATTGCACAGTATTTCGCAATTTCAAGTAATATTCAATTGCACAGTATTGTGCAAAAGAAGATACTTTGTATAAATTGCTTATTTCTTGACCAATTTCAATGGGTTTTTTCTTGAATTCTTGGGGTTCTTTAATATGCTGAATCTAACCGTGTATTAAGTTTTTGGATTTTGGGCCGGTTTTAAATTGGTTCACATTGAGGTCCAAAGGGTCCAAAATTAAACTTTGTTTGATTTCATCAAAATTGAATTATTGGGGTTCTTTGATATGCTGAATCTAACGTGTATTTAGATTCTTAATTTTGGTCCGTTTTCAAATTGGTCTACATTAAGGTCCAAAGGGTCCAAAATTAAACTTAGTTTGATTTTAACAAAATTGAATTCTTAGGGTTCTTTGATATGCTGAATCTAAACATGTATTTAGATTTTGATTATGGGCCCAGTTTTCAAGTTGGTCCAAATCGGGTCCAAAATTAAACTTTGTTTGATTTCAACAAAAATTGAATATATGGGGTTCTTTGATATGCTGAATCTAACCGTGTATTTAGATTCTTAATTTTGGTCCGTTTTCAAATTGGTCTACATTAAGGTGCAAAGGGTCCAAAATTAAACTTAGTTTGATTTTAACAAAATTGAATTCTTAGGGTTCTTTGATATGCTGAATCTAAACATGTATTTAGATTTTGATTATGGGCCCAGTTTTCAAGTTGGTCCAAATCGTGGTCCAAAATTAAACTTTGTTTGATTTCAACAAAAATTGAATATATGAGGTTCTTTGATATGCTGAATCTAACCGTGTATTTAGATTCTTAATTTTGGTCCGTTTTCAAATTGGTCTACATTAAGGTCCAAAGGGTCCAAAATTAAACTTAGTTTGATTTTAACAAAATTGAATTCTTAGGGTTCTTTGATATGCTGAATCTAAACATGTATTTAGATTTTGATTATGGGCCCAGTTTTCAAGTTGGTCCAAATCGGGTCCAAAATTAAACTTTGTTTGATTTCAACAAAAATGAATATATGGGGTTCTTTGATATGCTGAATCTAACCATGTATTTAGATTCTTAATTTTGGTCCGTTTTCAAATTGGTCTACATTAAGGTGCAAAGGGTCCAAAATTAAACTTAGTTTGATTTTAACAAAATTGAATTCTTAGGGTTCTTTGATATGCTGAATCTAAACATGTATTTAGATTTTTGATTATGGGCCCAGTTTTCAAGTTGGTCCAAATCGGGTCCAAAATTAGACTTTGTTTGATTTTAACAAAAATTGAATATATGGGGTCCTTTGATATGCTGCATCTAACCATGTATTTAGATTTTTGATTTTTGGGCCTTGTTATCAACTTTGTCCACATTGAGGTCAAAAGGGTCCAAAATTAAACTTTGTTTGATTTCATCAAAATTGAACTCTTGGGTTCTTTGATATGCTGAATCTAACCATGTATTTAGATTTTGGATATTGGACCATATGGGTAAATTAAAAAATTAAGTTCTTAGACTACATTCATTCTGTGTCAGAAACCTATGCTGAAAAAAATAAGTTCTTAAGACTACATTCATTCTGTGTCAGAAACCTATGCTGTGTCAAATATTTAATCACAATCCAAATTCAGAGCTGTATCAAGCTTGAATGTTGTGTCCATACTTGCCTCAACTGTTCAGGGTTCGACCTCTGCGGTCGTATCAAGCTGCGCCCTGGAGCATTTTATTATATTTAAAATGTTTTTAAGTTTGTTGAGAGTTCAGTTCTATCAGAGGAAGCAAAACTGCAAAAATTTGAAAGACCACATAATCTTAATTTAAATTTCCAGCAGCCTAGACTAAATTCTTGTTGTCATTCCTGTGTGTGGTTCTAAATGATTAAAAAACTTTTCATATAATGCCTCAGTTCTCTATGGGAATCCTGACATTTAGATACTAGTGAATCTATTTATAACTGCCTCACTACAAAATTTTAAAAATCTCTGTTTGAAGTAAACCACACTGTTTACTAAAGTTTAACATTATTTATACAAATATTTTTAATGACAGAAATATGTAGGGTAGCTCAAACCATTTATTAAAAGAACATTCTGCGAAAGCACAAGATGAAGTTTCTCAAAAAAGATTTTGATGATAAAATTCATCATTTGCCCAGCAGCTGTTACATTTTTCAATCTCATTAATTATGGCAGCACACAGACATAGCTGCTTGTAATTTTGATCAATTTCAAAACTTTTAATCAAACGTGTGTATCTTTCTATGTCTGGTTATACTTGATGAAACAACATTTTTACCTGCCAGGTAATCTAACACCCACATGTCTCCCAGATTTATTTTGCTATTATTTAAGACGAGGATATTATAAATGTGGACTATAAATTAGGTAAGGGTACTTTAAATTATCAAGTTCTGCCTTATTTTACACTATGAGAAACAGTAACAGTTTTCTTCTACATGTACTAGCAAATATAATGACTTTTTTGTAAATAGAATAGGAAAAATGAAATTAATTTGATCCAATCTAATCATATCAATGTACTTTAAAAAATCAAGTTACTATTTAGGTTATATAGTTTTATAAACAAGCAAAAATATGTTCCTTTTTGTTTTACAATTACCTTATTATTCCTGTAAGTACAATAAAACTCACAAAATTATTTTTACCAAGAGCTCTCTATTTACATATATCAAACAGAATCAAAGTCTTTAATGACACAACAATAAGATTATATATCAGCGGGTAACTAATTGTAGGTTTTGGACCTATATTTATTGATGAAATTCACAAAGTAAATATGTATTTAAATACCTAGTACATACAGGTTTTGCATTTTCCTATTAAATAAATATGAATAATAAATTTAATGTATTTTACTACAGGGTCAAGGTTAATAATTTCTTTTTAAAAATTCAAATAAATATTACAACAAATAGTGATACAATCTTCAAAAGATAAGCTATTGAATTGGGTGCTTTAGGACATGTAAAGTAAGCCCCTGTTTGAAGACATTTCTTATGTGAAAATTGAATAGCAGTAAGGTAACCCAGGTGACTTTACAGGGAAATGCATTTATTATTTCAATGTAGACACCATGGCATTTTAAAAGAAAAAGAGAGTGGAATTTAATAGTGTATGTTCATGGCTAAATCTTCAGATGAAAAGGGGATATGCAAACCATAAAAACAAAACAAAAATATTGAATACATATATTAAATAGAAATGTTTGGATATAAGCACATAAAAGCTTTTGGTACATTTTGTAGCCATTCTTAATACTCATCAATTCCTTAAATGTAATTCAATTATTAAATTATTGACATATATCACTATCCATAGCCAGCTAACACCAATTTTGCAAGATATTAATATTTGTATTCACCAGGGACAGTGTTGTGGTATAAGTGAATGTAAAGGTTCAGCTTCGATCCAGCCCTGGTTTAGAGGAAATAAAACACAAGATCTACTTTCATACTTTAAGGCTGATTTACTAGACTTAACACCATCTTTCAACTCAATTGCCCCTCCCCTTCCAAAAAAAAACTGGTGTTGGCCTTCATTCTAATAATTGTTGGGAAAGAAATTTCAGAATCATGAAGAGTCTATTATAATACATTGATGATTGCACATTGCAATCCGGAATAACATATTTTCTTAATTTTTACATAATAGATATGTCTTACTCTGGGATTCATCTATCCAAAAGGCATTTATAAACTTGTTAGCATTTCAGACAGTGTGGCTTCTTATCTCAAAAAACTGATTCACTGTTTCTCTGAAAATAAAAACTTCAATTAATTGAAATGATCCATCGTTTATTGTCTTCTATACAAAATGATACAGCCTGTGTCTTAGTCAAGCAGTTAACAACATCTTCTTATCTACATACTAATGTACATTTCCACTATCTGAAAACTGAAGATCTATATAGTATGGTCTAGTCATAAATCTATGTGTAGAAAAAATATGGGGCAAAAAATCAATGGATAAATATTGCTGATATACGATCTGGAAGAAACTGAATACAATTCCAATGGAAAGTTATCATAATCAGTATGATTAAAATGATTATCTTTTTAAGACTATTGTTACAACAGCCTGTAAAATATAGCATGTGCTCCTGTAATGTCCATGCTTAAACTGGTATAAACCAACAGCTAATCAATGAAGTGTGGAAAATAAACCTGATAAAAAGACAATCATTTCTGCATTAATTGAAGATTACATTTGAGGTTCCATATGCATACCAATGCTGAGGATACAATTCAATAGGGAATAATAATTACATCAGGTCTCCACTTATATAATGTCAAATGTGCATCTGGAAAATATGTCAAATGTGTGCTGTATTCACTACAAAACATATGGTTTTTCAAAATCTCTTAAGAATTCTAATAAAATGTCTTTCTATAATATCCTAAATCAAAACAATTTCAGCAGCATACAACTAATTCTGAGCAATATATGTAAATGAAAGTTTAACATCAGTATAAATATGGTTCTTAGAAAATTGCTTATATATGATTATCTCCTTCAAATATTTTTCTGTTTTGGTCTCAACCTAAACAGCAAAACAGAAAGAAATTAAAAAAGATTATTTTGGACAGTTTTGTTACTTCAGAGAGTATATAATGCTTAATTAACCCCCTTCCTTTTATTTTACTCCTTTTAATGCGAGTCTTGTCATGTAACATTCACTTCTGTAAGAAATTTCTATATAGACCCCCATGTCTATCAACAGGATTTATAATGTTATATTTAAGAGACAGGCTATATAAAGTCGGCTAGAAGTCCAATTTTCCCAGATGGTCTTTGTTCTTACATTAGAAACCTCACAATATGGACTATTGTATTTTAATGTACCATTTAATCAAAATTCAATATTGTGTCTGTGATTAGTATAAAAGCATTAATTTTTATGCTAATGGAAAACCGAAAGTCAATAGTAAGAGAAAACGATAACTTTGAATCACTACTAATCATTTTCCCATTGTCTGTGTGGTATGACTGGTAACTTATATATTTCATCAGATAGTTTATAGTGCATTTAAAGATATTCGTTATTTATTATAAACAAACAACTACAGCAATATAAGTTGAACCTATATCTCATCTTAAAATATAAGACATGAAAGGGTTCACTGCCTGGTATTCTTTACATTCATTTTGTAAAAGTTTAAAAATGGAAATACATTATGATTTAAAAGCATCACATTTGAGTTCCTACTTGATTAAACATAACTGTATCTTCAACTTCAAATAAAATACACATATATGTATTTTTAAAATATTCTTTCCAATAACGTGAAAATAGTTTAATGACTTTAAAATGTAAAACCAGGGATGGGGGATTTAATGGTCCGGCTTTGCCATTTTAAAAAGTAAACTTGACATATCAAAGATTTCTGCTAATTACAGGAATCATGTATCAAATTCTTATCAAAATGTATTTGAACTGTCTGATAATACTTTCACTTGAGAGATAAATTATACCCATTAATTATAGTAGATTATCATGTCATCCTGCCAATTAATATCCGATAAAGAGGTAATTACCTCAACATATGGTTTATATGTAAGCCACTGTCTGTAGGGAAAGGATCTTATTAATCGCTACTTAATCCTCAAGTCCCCTGAAAATGTAAACAAACATTGAAATGTCAAGGAATTCAAAATCATGTTCTTAAAATAGCCTTGTGGAGTTTCTGTAAGCTTATTTTCATTGAAGCCATGGGTTATTCTTTTGTTTATATGGCTGACATGCCATAAGGGTCCCTGGAACTGTAAGCTTATTTTCATTGAAGCCATGGGTTTAATTATTCTTTTGTTTATATGGATGACATGCCATAAGGGTCCCTGGAACTGTAAGGTTATTTTCATTGAAGCCATGGGTTATTCTTTTCTTTATATGGCTGACATGCCATAAGGGTCCCTGGAACTGTAAGGTTATTTTCATTGAAGCCATGGGTTATTCTTTTGTTTATATGGCTGACATGCCATAAGGGTCCCTGGAACTGTAAGGTTATTTTCATTGAAGCCATGGGTTATTCTTTTGTTTATATGGCTGACATGCCATAAGGGTCCCTGGAACTGTAAGGTTATTTTCATTGAAGCCATGGGTTATTCTTTTGTTTATATGGCTGACATGCCATAAGGGTCCCTGGAACTGTAAGCTTATTTTCATTGAAGCCATGGGTTTAATTATTCTTTTGTTTATATGGATGACATGCCATAAGGGTCCCTGGAACTGTAAGGTTATTTTCATTGAAGCCATGGGTTATTCTTTTGTTTATATGGCTGACATGCCATAAGGGTCCCTGGAACTGTTTGACCTGAACTAGGTTGATATCATTTAATCTGTCTTTACTAGCATGCACTGAACTAGGTTGATATCATTTAATCTGTCTTTACTAGCATGCACTGAACTAGGTTGATATCATTTAATCTGTCTTTACTAGCATGCAGATCTCTCTTTCATCTTGGAAATATTAATATCATGTAAATTGCAACTTCTGACCTCTACTTAGACTTTTATACCACTTTTTGTATTTGTCAATCAACAAATCCACATGGCTCATGATTAATGAAGACTTTTATTTATGGGGTTCATCTTAATTCCCCAACAACTATAAATAAACAAAAGTTCCCCCATTTGTCTACTTTGTTATTAAAGGTATCTTTTGGATTTCATACTTCTACAGTTATTTTGTTTATTTCAATTTATATCATACCGAGTGTACCTTAGAAATATAATGTAACATTTTGTTCGTTTGAGATCCATGCTTAGTTTTGCTTACATGTTTTCACTAATATTCCATATTGGAATTTTACAGATTTTTTTATTTTATCAAATTAAACAGTTTGGCTGTAATCAAGTCCAATAAAGTATTATTGTAGTGAGTGCTGCACTTTTCAAAATTTGATAATAAAAAGTGAAAATACATTGATTCTTAATGTTAGATGGCAATACATGTAATATGTACCTTCATTAAAACCTGAGTTCCTGAGGATCAAAATATTTCTTTTTATTTATTGGTTATTGGGCACAAATTGAACAATTATTCATCACATGACCTTTGAACAGTAGCCAAAAAACATTAAGTGACCTGTAACTGACAAAGGTCAATTGTGTGAATTCAAATGTCAAATTAAATCATACTGTCAACGAAAATGAGTTTCACTTTTTATCATTAAAATGCCTCATTGCTTTACTATAGTGTGTTTAGAGATTTTATCTGTAAATGAGTGCATGTCAAAATGTTGTTTTAAATATAGGCCTAGGTCTTAACACTTTCACAGAACTAACTGATTTATTTATAAAAGTACACAGAGGTTTTTTTAATATTCCTTGAAAAAGTTCTTCACAATCCAGGGAAGCGAAAAACAGCCTTAATCATTAAAATATAGAATTTCATGTTGATAAAAATCACCTGTAATTAGATCTGAATCTAAAAACAAAACTGACCTCAGATTATGTGGTCATCTTGACCATAAATTTAAGGTGCAGACATTGCTCTGATTAGAAACAGGTGTGGTTAACATGAACTTCCCACCCACATCCTGGATAACTCTGACTCAAGTTTGTAAGTGAAATTTATTCAGAGAATCATAGGTAAAATATCTTTTGTCATTTCTATGATGTCAGTTCATTATGTAAACAAATGATAAAACTGACAAGGGGAGATCTCAAAGGAGTTTTTCTTATACAATGAGTAAGATATTGTTCTATGGAATGCATAACTTCTACACTTTATCGTATGGTATCAGAAAATGTCATCAACTATTGTGTGAACAGATATAAAATCATCACTTTAAGCAACAAAAGATAATTATCAAGCTTTTCTTTCTACTACTCATTACATAATATAACTAATAGTTACCTCAATGTCTTAAGAGTCGAACTGTAGATATTTCTACTTTTACCATTTTTTTGGGATCAAGCAATATTGTTTAAGTTAAAATTTCTCAGAGCAATTACAACCCTGTGCACAGTGCTCATTATTCGGTCCAGGGGACCTGTGACCCTCTTGTGGCCAAATTTATTTTTTTTTGCATTTTTCTGATTTTTTTTACTGCAGTCTCTTACTTTTTAGTGAAAAGTTCTTTGATCTGCCACTGGTGTTCTATATATTTCATCAGCATATCAATTCATTAGACAATGTAGTATTGTACTGTATACCATTATTTTTGTTACATACATGAATATAAACAACATGAAAGTGGTTGTGAAAAAAATTAAAATGATTAATTGTCATATTGTGTGTCAATTGTTTGAATTTTTGCAAAGATCATTCTGACTCCATACGTATCTATATTAGTGATTAGCTTATGTACAGATTATCTATAGTACTTGTCACTTCTTTTCAATCATGGCATTACAGCTCTTTGGTCATTTAGACAAGGAAGTATTAATACATAAAATTGTCTAATTTATACTTCACAAATCCGTATTGTTTGGTGAAATTTTTTGAGGTAAAATTATTGAAATATTCTGTATTAAGCTGAGGACAACCCATGTTTTGCAAATTTTAGGGGAGGGGGGCACGCCCCCGCCTGAATCTGCCCCTAATGATGGCATATTTTTAGCATAGATCTGTGATATGTTTACTAGATGATATATTGTTATTCTTGAGATTTACAAAAAAGTAACATCAATTCATTTCAATGCCCATATACAATGTAAACATTTCAAGGGAAAAAGTAAAGAAAATATTGTTTCTTCCATAAGAGAATTGTATGTTACATTTTACATCATATGTATATACTAGTATACCCTAAACTTGTTTTTCACTGGTTGACTTCCTCTTTAGATCTCTGATTGACAAGCATCTTGTCATCTTTCTGCCCTGAAGGATGACCATGTAGGAAGTCTAATTTACCTGTAAAGATTAAGTACAATACGTGTGGACAGTTAAATCATGGTGTATCAATTACATCAGTAAACATTACAATGTGTTGACAATTGATATGATATATATCCTACACAAACTATCAATACTTTATATCTTGGACTATTATCTCACCATAATAGTCCCAGTCTTTATATGGAAATTTCTTTTCAACTTAAGAAATTAGATTTAGACAAGTTATGACATTATTTCTTAAAACAGCTAATAGAGAAATTTATATGACATTTCGGAGAAGAGTCACTAGAGAAAAATTACTAAAATATATCTTTGATCAAAAGGTTCTATTCCAACTTTAGTTTTAAATGGTGCAATCATTTCAATTCTGCGAAATCATAAAAATCTTACAGCACTTCAATATTTTTTATGCCCCCTCCTTTGCGCAGGGGGCATTTAGTTTGACCCTTGTCCGTCCGTACGTAGTTACGTCCCAAAATTGGTTACCATTCTCTAACTTTGTTTGCCTCAACCAAATGTTATGAAACTTATATACAATGCTTATTACCACAAAACACAGATCAAGTTTGAATTTTGGTGGCATCACTTTTACCGTTCTAGAATTATGCCCCTTTACAGATCGAAAAATCGCTGAATTTTTTGTTTCCGTTTTCTAACTTTAGTTTGCCTCAACATAATGTTATGAATCTTATACACAATGCTTATTACTACAAAACATAGATCAAATTTGAATTTTGGTGGCGTCACTTTTACCATTCTAGAGTTATGCCCCTTTACAAATGGAAAAATTGCTGAATTTTTCATTTCCGTTCTCTTTCTTAAGTTTGCCTCAACCAAATGGTATGAAACTTATACACAATGCTTATTACCACAAAACTCTGATCAAGTACAAATTTGGTTAGCATCACTTCTACGGTTCTTGAGTTATGTCCCTTTATAATGTTATATGCAAGCAGAGCCATCATCTGTGTCCCATGGACACATTCCCCATTTATTTGTATCCTGGTTACACTCAAATGGATATACTTTCACTTGATAGATATATGTATGTATTGATCCACTCAGAAAACATCTTTATAGTATCATATTCTTGGTGCATACAGATTTTTGTTTATAGTTTGGCAACACCAATTTTGACAGAAAATATATATTCAAGAGAGGGGCGTAAACGAAAAAAACAGGAGCAAATTGACTAATTACTTGCTGAAAACCAAACGCTCATGTACAGACAAGAATTATGATAATAATAGCAAACCATGCTATATCCACCACCTATTTCTTAAAATTCAGCCTGACATATGAAAATGAAAAGAATTTCCTAACAAAAGTTGTTGTTCAACATCTCAACAAATCCTTGGCAAAATAAAAATAATTACTGTATTATTGTGACAATAGAAATCTTTCATTCATTATGGAGAAGTGTAAATTGCATTCTTAGGGTGTGAGATGTCATATATAATCCTTTATCATCCAATTGATAAGTTTGTCTTTAACCCAAAACCCTGTAAGATTTAAAACTTGTATTTCATTTGTAAGTGATGTCAAAAAACTGAAAATGGGAATAAAAAAAGCCTTGTTTAGCCTGAAAATGGGAATAAAAAAAAGCCTTGTTTAGCCTGAACTCCATACCTACATGTACCTGTTTTTTTTTTTTTTATCAAAATTTGCCTGAAAACTGCTTTTTCCTAAAGAAAATCTTTCAAAACTGAAATGACAGGCTTCACAACAAAAATAAAAACAAATAAAGCTTCTATTGTAACATTAGTACCAAGTTGATCGTGATGTAGAAAATGCCAATAAAAATTACTTCACAATAACTTTTTGAAAATATTTAGTTTTATAGGAACTATGTATTTATAGCAAAAATTGTAGTTGAGAATATTTGTACAAGAATTTATAATTTCTGTTTCATGAATGAATTGCCAAAGCTGACCTGGGGTCATTTGAAAAAAAACATGTCATAAGACATTGTGACATCAAATTTTACTGGGAAAATGCACTAATTTGAAGATTGTGTGGTGCATAACACTGTCAATTTGTTAAAAAGCTGAATATTAAATATAATATAATAGCTTGGTCATACTTTGATAACTTTCTTTATAAATACACTGATGTGTCATTTTAATGCTTGTGAGAAAACTCTCTAGTTGCAGCTGAGACTACTATAACACACTCTGTGTTATAGAAGTCTCAGGTTGGGATCTTCTTAAATGGGCATAATATAAAATTGTAGATCCAGAATTTTGAAAAGGTGTCCCTGTCAACAAGGCAACTTGTAAAAAGTCTAAGCATTAACCATTCATGTAGCTCCAGAAACGCCCCTTTTCCACCTCTGTTATTCAACTGTGTATTGTTACGCATTCACAAACTTATTGTCAATGCCAATAAAGAGGAATGATTTAAGTATAAAGCAAATATAAGAAATTGCAAAATTATTCTGATTTATTGGATTATTCAAGAATTTGTATAGCATTAGCAACCTATAATCAAGGATTTGTTTAGTTAAAAGTATAAAATTCTTGGATTATTCAAGAGGATACTATTTATTGACCCTAATTTACTCATTTTTTTTTTTATGCAGTAAACCAATATGATCATAATAATTAACTTGTGACAAATTAAATTTTGTGTAAGAAGGCTTTCATCCACCTGTTTGTTTACTTTACCTTGAGCGCCTAAAAATAGCCTACTCTGGGAATTGTGGGAAGGAAGTGCGTGTGTGATATCATTTGTGTACTGGAGGCTTCCATGATATTTTCGAACACGGAACTTTGTGTATATTTTCACTTTGTATTACAGCTATATAGGTAAAACATTAACATACTTGTGTCCTAACTATTGTGTTAGTATCACAGGAAATCAGCATTTAACTTTTCCTTGACATGTCATTGCACTTGACCCAGTTTTTGTAGAGAAATTTGAAAAGTGGGAAATGGCGGCAGAAAAGGTCAATTTTGACTCGTCGTATTCTTAGTTATACAAAGCTTGACGTACCAAATGACCACCCCTTTAAAACATGAGCTTAGAAAAGCTTTGAAGATGTTCAATAAGGCTGAAATAATTGACAAATTATTTGCCATATATCCCCCCTTTTCTTATTTTCGTATACTCGTGTAGTCCAAATAATGATGAGGTCTTGAAAGGCTATTTTATTTTTTTGCTTTTACACCTTCCTGCGACAAAGGAAGGCGTCAAACTAAAAAATAAAACAGCCTTTCAAGACGTCATAATTATTTGGACTAATACTCATGTATATGTATGCAAATAATTTATTTCAGTTATTCTTGACTTAGCATAAGTGACCGTCTAAACGATTTTACAAAAAAAGATCAGTTAGATTTTATTGGCCTGTAGAGCTGATTTTTACAGGCCTGACAGCATTTTTACAAGCCTGGGCTAGTTGGCCTGTGCATGTGGTTGAGATTTCATAAAATTAAAGTATGTCATGAATTTGTTGAGCATAAAGACTGCAGTGAATTACGGTGCAGTCTGGTGAATTATAGTTATCTCGTACCATTGTAAACTCGTACCAATGTCAACTCGTACCACTAAAAAAAAACTCGTACCAATGCAAACTCGTACCACTGCTAACTCGTACCACGGTAAATTCATACCATTGTAAACTCGTACCAACTTATTTAAATGCATGCAAATGGTGTTTAATGATGAATATATACTTTAATTTCACTCAATACCTCTTAAATCTGTAAAATGTATATAATTTGAAATTACAATGACCAATTTGTAGCTAATTTTCCTTGTCTAATTGGATAGAGAAAACCGTGGCAGATTGGCTTTGTTGTCTCCCTTGAATAGACTCTTTTTTAAACTTTTACTGACAACTATTTGATTTAATTTTTAATCATTCCAAATCAGTAACACTGAATAGATTTGGGTATTTTTCTATTGTTTCTAAAAGGAATTTTATTTAATGAAAGAATTTATTTATTGTGTTTTAACGGTTTAAAATTGTTTATGACCAACAGTTAGAAAGTATGAAATTTATTTTTATACAATGTTCAGCACTTTGTAGCAGAATACGACCATGCTTTTATATCATATATTTAATAGATCATTATCATTCTTCTCGTGTATATATATCACCTATAGTGGAAGATATGCATCACTCTTTCCAGTTAAGTAGCTGATATATGAAATGGCACCTGAGATCACCCTAGGTTTTAAGTGGGATTCGTGTTGCTTAGTCCTTAGTGAATGACCAGTAGGCGTAATGGTAGTGTTGGCAGAATAACAAAGAATATGTTTCATTTTGATGCTTTATTTACCACAATTTCAAAAACATTCATGTATAAAAAATTAACAAGCCATCAAATATTACTATTTTTTTCTCTCAATAAATACACCTTATGTTTTATTCACATATATATCATACACAAAGTATTACATAGATATAAACATGTCTTTCACATGGCATTAAAATAAATTATATGTTTTCCAACATCATAACTGGCACTATTGTTATATAAGAATTGGCACTATTGTTACATAAAATATAAACATATATGAAGCACTAATAATCATTGTTTGTCTATGTTCATTTCTCTATTCACTGGTTAGTGTCTTCTGTTGATGGTACAGGGCCATTCAAACGCATGGTCTGTTTCAGTAGTTCTGCTGTGGTTATGGTCTGGGTGGTGTACTTTTCCCACAAGGAGAATATCTGTCCCTGAACAGCTCGGACCTTCATACGTTGACACCTTTTTAGCTTGCCCTCACCAATCAGTTTCACTTGAAGTGGGACCTTTGTAGTTTCTGTGTGAAGCAACTCAAGAAGTTCATAGAAGGGTTTGTTGGACTCTACTGCCTTGTCGTTGATGCGCCTGTGCCAGCCCTCAACGTCGTTGTTTGTCCTGACTGGTCTCATGAAGATGCTCCAGGATGGTACAAGCCAAACGGTTGATGACAGCCAGGTGTTTTTCACGTAGGTTGCAAGCTCCTTTGTCCTAGCAGATTTGGCTTTGATGGCAATGTCTTCAAATGTTGTTGGAATGTGTTCAGCAGGTAAAAATGGTAGGGCCATCAGCTTCCTGACAAACTTGTAGACACTGTCCTTTTGGTAGTAGGCTGTCTGAAATAAAATGAGATGTTATAAATAATGATATAGCAATAAATAATATACATTGTAATACATTTACATTGAAATTGTAGCATACTTTGTAGTCTTTTCGCTATTTAGTAGTGAATTTTTTCTTTGCACTCATGTTCTGTTTCACTATTTCTGGTTTGTCATTATCAATTTTACTGTATCTACTTATTCAATATTTTATTAAATCAGAATGGTAATCATTGTTGAAAGCCGTAAGGTGAAGTTGTTGGTATCTCATACTGAGTCTACTTATTTGTATACATGTTAAAAAAAATACATACCTGCAAACCAATTTCTTGTGTCTTCCTCCAAATAGCTTGTGTCCAATGGAAGACACAACCTTGGATGACAGGGTCGTCGAAAACTGAAGTCAGAGCTCTCCATAGGCCACTCTCAAAGTCGGCAACAAACAGCTTAACCTTTAACTGGTCTGGTAGCATGGTTAAGATGGAGCTTAGAACCTAAAAAATATAAAGTAATTAGTATACATCTTTGATTGCATTGCAACATACATAACAATACATCGTTTATGTTAATTATTATTGGTGATTTAACATAACAATACATCGTTTTGTTAATTTAATTATTATTGGTGATTTATAGCTAGAATTCTTTAGAATTGTTTGTGGTACAAGAGTTTTAACACGACTTTAAAATATATCTTATACTGTAAATATTTGAAATATATCCTATTTTAAAATATTTGATGATATTATTATAAACCATATGAATTGTTTTATATATATAAAAATATTGCATTATCTAGTATGTTGGAAAGTTGTCTCATTAGCAGAAATACCACATGTGTTGTTTTTGCTATACTTATTATATATACCTTCTTGTAATCTTTCTTTCTCCTTCTGGACATCAATACAAAGACTAGAGGAAGCTGTTTGATGTCTGAATCGGACTTGATGAAGGAGTGGATGCTGAGTAGTTGTGCGAATGGTTTCCTCACTATCTTGAATGTGCCATCAATATACCCAAACTGAACATGGTATACATATTAATGCATAATTGATGACATTGATGATTATATAATCTTAAACGGAAAACATCATCGTGGATACTGCATGGAATATTAGCCTTTTTTCTCTGACTTTTAAATATGAACATAATAAATCTCTTTGTAAAAATCTTGAACCGTACAAATACAAATTGGATGGATAGTTGTCTCATTGGCACTCATACCACATCTTCCTATATCTTAATAATAATTAAAGTAAAATGTATTTCCAATATCAAAATAAACCTCAGGTACGAAGCATAATAAAGCAAACACCAATCATTCTTCAAGCAAATATTAATAATAAAATTAACTTACTCTTCTTCAATGTCAGAAGGAATATCAAAGGGCAGTTCTACATTGAATGAAGTGTGGAGACTGTCATCTTCTTCTTCCTCTGTTTGCATAGGTTCTTCTGGCAAGTTTGGTTGTTGACAGTCAGAACACGTCCAGTTGATGACTTGTCTGTCTTTAACCATCTGGCGGTAGGCAGCCCTAGTTATACCTTTAAAAAAATAGATTTACGTAAGAAAAACATCTAAGTGTATGTTATAAATATATATTCTGCACAAAGATAAAAGGAAAAATTGGAGACCAAACGAAATAAATAAGCATACATAATGTTTTCAAAAAACATTAAAGGGCTCTATCAACATCTTTAAAATATACCATTTAAAATCATATTATTGCTGTAAAAAAAAGTCACAAAGTGTATCTCATCGTCAACTTTATTTGATGTACAGTAACATTTTCTAACACATTCTAACACATTTGGGGATTTGAACAGACTAAAAGATTGTATTGTACTAGATAAATAACTCTCAGAGCTAACCAATTTTAACTGCTTAGTTCGATAATATATACAGAGTTGTCTCACTGGCAACTATACCACCTCTTCTTTTTTATGTACAGTTAAATACAATAATGGGGACAGTTCTTAAGATACAATAAAGAATAGCTTTTGTTTAATGTGGCTATTCTATATAACAAAGTGCCACTTTTACAATTCTGCATGTTACATTTTTTGGATATACGTTTCAGTCAGTATATAATAAATCTTTTTAGAATTTTAATTTACTCTTCTGTGGGTTTTTAAGTAATAAATGATGAAAATAACTTACCTATATTTCCGCACTTTCTGTGTTGCCATTTAGAACATACATCACACTCTATTGCTTCTTGTCGGGGTCTAACCAGAGAGTGGCACCATATACAGTTGTCGTCTTCCATTGTGGTTATGAGGAGCCACACAAACATGCCCCATTTTATGAGGAAAGTGGGCTTTGAGACAACTCATTTCAGCTTGTGCTTTGATAATCAGGAATTTCATTTAATAATAAACATTATACATTTAATTCCAAGCTGTTAAATTATATAACAACAATCAAAATTTAATAATATGATTAAACAAGTTGATTAGTTTATAATCAACCAATAATCACACAATCAAAGGAATTTAATATATTAATTAGCATGGTGATTAAGAAATTACATTCGTATTTTGTATAAGTTTTCAATAAAAACTGGTATAAAATTCAAAGATATTTTAATTTTTGTATAAAGCTTTAAAAATAATCATAAAACATTCATATTTTTGTCTAAGTTTTCATTAAAATCTAGTATAAAATTCAAGTAATTCAACTTTTTTTATTGAGTTTACCAAAAATCGTGCAAAATATGACATTATCTATATAAAATAAGATGTGGTATAATTGCCAATGAGACAACTATCCACCAAAGTTCAAATGAAGTGGATGTAAGCAATTATAGGCAACCGTAATTTTTGTATAAAGCTTAAAAAATAATCATAAAACATTAGTATTTTGTCTAAGTTTTCATTAAAATTCAAGTAATTCAACTTTTTATTAAGTTTACCAATAAAAATCATAAAACATTCGTATTTTTGAATATATTTTTAATGGTGCGAGTTTGCAGTGGTACGAGTTCTGATTGGTACGACTTCCCAGTGGTACGAGTTTACGTTGGTGCGAGTTAACTTTTTGGTGCGAGTTTACGTGGTACGAGTTTACAATAGTGCGAGTCAACTTGCTTCCCAGTCTGGTGTATCTGCGCACCTAAGACTTTTGGCTTCATTTTGGTAATCTCATTACACCAATAACCAAATAATATTGTGTGAACAAATTCATGACATACTTTAATTTTATGAAATCTACTTTATGTATGGTTTCACCCTTAAGTCAAGTTAAGATTTTATGTTATGTGTGTCCAAAAGAAGGGAAACCCCTGTTTTGACAGTTCTTCAAATGTCAGGTGAGTTCGCGCATGCCTTCTAAAAATAGCTATTTTTGAATACAGGAATCATTTTATACTAAGAAATATAGTTCAGTTTGAACCAAACAGACTGCCAAGGATGCAGAGCAAAATTTATTTCATATTGTATCAATAAAAAATTTACTTAAAATAAAGGTGATGTAATTTTTTTATGGAAAATGGCTTAATATGGTTAATCATGGGGTTGCAATTATAAATTTATGCTTGCACTTATCAATTTTAATGTTTTTTGTGTATTCGGAAGACTAAAACAAAGATATGACAAAATAGGTAATGCAAGATATCACCAGCTGCTCGGACACGGGGAATTTCACTGTACTGATATATAAAACCATCCTTTAGCCACGAGGGGGAGGGGGAAGGGACTCTGTTACCCCACCCTTTTCATATAATTAGATTTTAAAAATGTATACCTTTTTATGCCCCCGCGACAAAATGTCGAGGGGCATATTGATTTACCCCTGTCTGTCTGTTCGTCCTTCTGTCTAGATTAGGATACATTGTTTGTCCGGCTGTCCCCTCCTACAGTTTTGGAGGTACTCTAATATTTTGTAGGATGTTCATACACATAATGAAGGTGTGCATGGCCACAGGATTTTGATTTATTCTAAAAATGACGGGTAGTTGGACTTAGTAATTTTTTGGTAAAAGCTGCATAGAGAGATCATGGTTTGTCCGGCTATCTCCTCCTACAGTTTTGGAGGTACAGTAGGGCTCACGCTAGCAGACGACTGGGGCAAAAAAGTTGCTTTCCTGTCCGTCACTTCGCTTTGCCCAACTGTCAATAGCGATATCTAGTCGCCCTAGTGTTCACCATAGTCGCTTTTGTGATCGGCAATTTTCAATTTTACCAAGTCGACGAAACAGCAATTTTTCATTTTTTAAGTAAAGAAATTCAAAGACAAACGATTTATTTCTTTAGAAAATATGTGAAAGCATGGACTTTACAGATTGGTTGTATGTTATTTCATACAGACAACCTTTTATCCCTTCTGGTACTTGTTACTAGAAAGCGTATATCAAAACGTTCTGATTTTCGGCAAACTAAGTTTGTTTCTTCATTAGAATGTGAAGAAAATTTTCTTTAGTGATTCTTTAATCCATTTATTGCATTAAAAGCGTCATATTCCTTTCCAGATCGCTTGTCAAACATAGTTTATATTAGTAAATTTTCCTCGTCCGCCATTGAAATATTTATGCGAACTACAAATGTACGGATCGGAGGCGGGATTCATCGGAAACGAACCAGCTATGACCAAAATCTGGATTCTAAAGATAATAACGAGGGAAAATTATGCTTTAACACGAAATAACAGACTTTGGGTTAGATCTCATTGCTTAATGTATATATTTCCATGTACATGCATTGTTTCAATTTATTTGATTGAAGTGGCTTAACTTTGTTAAATTAAAATATATTTTTAATGAGAAACAATGAGTTTCATGTATACAAATCCTTGACATGATGAACAGAATAGTTTTTAATTGAATTTTCATTTATTAAAGACATAAACTGAAACAACTTTTACTTTCATTGTATACTCAGATTTGAATTGAACAATATAAAAAATAAATAAAAAGGATACAAATGGCCCTTTATATTATAGTAACAACCAAACATTGTAGTGATGCGAGCAAACAAGCACTTCTCTTTCAAATCTCACCACTTCTCCCTATCAGTTTCAAAAAGAGAAGTCACTTCTCCCTATGATTCAGAAGTAGTGGGAGCCCTGGTACAGCTTTAATATTTTGTAGGATGTTCATACACATAATGGAGGTGTGCATGGCCACAGGATTTTGATTTCTTTAAAATATTCTGAAAATGACAGTTAGTTGGACTTAGTCATTCTTTTGGTACTAGCTGCATAAAGAGATCATGGTTTGTCCGTCTATCTCTTCCTACAGCTTTGGAGATACAGCTTTAATATTTTGTAGGATGTTCATTCACATAATGGAGGTGTGCATGGCCACAGGATTTTAATTTTTTTTTTTCAAATATTCTGAAAATGACAGGTAGTTTGACTAAGTCATTTTTTTGGTCAGGGGCATCATTTGTGTCTTACAGACAGCGTAACAATTTCAAGTTGTATGCCAACATCACTGTTTGTCAAATCTAAAATATGTAGAACTATACTCATGCATATGGCAGAGCAGAAAAGGGCAGGGGGCATTGTCCATATCTAGTTATTTATTGTGTAGGTAAAAATGTAACCTTTTCCCATATTGGTTGGATTTTGTGTGTGGTGTGTTGGAAAAATGGAATACCAAAGTGTCAAAAGAGGGAAAATTTGTGGATAAAAACACAGCGGGGAACACCAAGAAAGTTACAGGGCTTTTCATATATAATAAGTAATGGGAAGTTTATTGACCTTATCATATATTTCTGATAGTTTTCCCCACCAATTCGCATATTTTTAAGCTGGAAAATGTCACCTATTCCAGCGGCATGTCCTATCACCTTGTATATAAGGAGTGCTGTCCAATTTGATCAAGCCACTTTTGACATCGATTGATAGTTTTCAGTTTTGAAATCTCAGAAAGATTCTGTACTGAAAAAACCGAGAATTTATTAAGAAACAAATACAAATATTCATTTATTTGCTGCAACTGAGTAGTCCTTTAAAATAAGTATTGTACGATAATCATACAGTTTAATCAGCTGCTGTTGAAGAACATTTAAGAGAACTTGAAATAAAGGATATAATATTAGCAGATACAGTTAAAACTCAGATTTCTAGAAAAGTGGTTGTCCGAAGGATTTGACCATCAAATTTTTCAAAGGACCGACACAATTTTGGTATTTTGAAATTGAAATAATAGTGAGGACCGGCAGTATTCTGCAAGGACCACCAGGGAAAAAAATGCCTCATATTTTGACTAGAAATTGACAATGAGGGTTGATTGAAAAACTACAAAAGAATTCTGCTTCTCAATTGCGAACTTTCCATTTGTATGTAGCAACCAGCAGTGCCTGCATATGGAGTATATATCCCCCAGTTGATACGATGTTCCAGAGCATGCATTTCCTATTTGACTGTTTTGAAATGACTCCTTGATAGACAGATAGAGGGTGGCTGTTTTCAAGAAAGCTATTTAACCAAGAGTTCCAAGCTTTAACAGACACCATTATCAGTTGGTTGACTGCTACATGTATGGAATATCTATTTCAGAGATGATGGTAGTAACGACAATCATGTCCTCTTTTCCTCAGATGTTACCTACCAAATTAGACATATTATTTCGACTTATGAGTCTGTATATCCCTTTGGTATCATTCACCTCTCTTTTAAATGAACACAAATCGTGAAATGAATAAAAAAAAATTGAAATAATAGAATATACTTTTTGTTGATAAAATTAATTACTTAGTCAACCAGTATTTTAGATGTTGATAAAGTTTTATCAAATTGAATAAGCAGGCATGAGTAAGAATCTGACATGTTAGACATAATGTTTAATTACTTAATATATATATAACTTAGTCTTCAATACACTTGACAGATATAATATTTTAAAAGATGTAATAAATATCAAAGGATAAAAGCAATTGATGTGTATACATACATACATGTATACATGTATGTAACATTACCTTTACCATATGTTTACAGACGTTTTCTGAAATCAAAGCATATGAATCCTTCAATCATATATATATTTCTTAAACTTTAAGAAGGAAGTACTGCAAAGATAAGGCCAGGTTTTTTTTTAATTTGTTGGTTTACGGATATGCAGACCCTAATTTTCCGATTTTCAGAAAGAAAGAAAAATGACATTTCATGGGTTTTTATATCTGTACATGTCGACCCTAACAAATACATTATCCCTGAAATATAATTAAAAATAAATTGCATGACAAAGGGGATGGAACAGATATAACTTCTTTCCAATGGACGAGTCTACTTCCTTGTCGATGGTAAAGTGTTATTTTTGTGCTACGTTTTGGCAATTTTTATTTCACATGTTTTTGTGCTTGAAGCTCATTATTCACCATGTTTCCTGACAAATGATAAAAAGCAATGTATAGCTGTGTTTTCTTGTTTGTGAAATTACCATTTATTTTCCTGTTTGTCCGTGGATATATCACCCTTTTTACAGAGATGCAAACAGTTTTTTTTTTTTCGGTCAGACATTGGGGCCTACAGGGTAGCAAGTTTTGTCAGACCCATCAATTTTTTGCCAGACCTACATTTTTTTATATCAGCTTTTTATACAGTAAGAGAACGAAGAAAGGATGTCTTTACAGTGACAGCTGCTTTAGTGGATTGTTTTAGAAAATATCTAAAATTCAATTGAGTTCTTTTATTTAATAATTACTACAATAAACTTATTTTAACAATCATGAAGCGTTCTAGAATCATTTACAAGCAGTTTCAGCTTCTGTTTGATGATGGAAAACAGGTTTTCCAAGAAAATACATAAGCGACCGCAGGGATTTGAAATTACGGAGTTTCATTAGACCTTTTCTAACAGTTACAAAAGTTTTTACCTAAAATTTCGTGTGGAGAAGGGTGCGGACTATGTACCAGTGCGAACTATACAAGCCTTTCTCGGTAGATGTCCAACTGGCAGGTGTCATCTGACCTTGACCTCATTTTCATGGTTCAGTGGTTATAGTTAAGTTTTGTGTTTTGGTCTGTTTTATCGACCGCAAAAAATTCATGATCGTATATTGGTATGACGTTGGCGTCGGCGTCGTCATCCAAAGACATATTGGTTTTCGCACTCTAACTTTAGTTTAAGTGAATGGATCTCTATGAAGTTTTACCATATGGTTCAATACCACAAAAGTAAGGTTGGGATTGATTTTGGGGGTTATGGTACCAACAAGGAAAAAGGGGCCAAAAATAAGCATTTTTGTAACTTCCAGACATAACTTGTGTGTTAGTGTATGGATCTCTATGACATTGTACCACAAGGTCCCATATCTTAAAGGGAATGCTGGGATTGATTTTGGGGGTAATTGCCTCAAAATTTTAGGAATTAGGGGCAAAAAAAGGGGCAAAAAACAAGCATTTTTCTAGTTTCATGACAATAACTTGTGTGTGAGTGTATGGATCTTTCTGAAATTGTACTACAAGGTTCCGTATCACAAAGGGAAAGCTGGAATTGAGTTTGGGGGTAATTGCCCAAAATGTTTAGGAATAAGGGGCCAAAAATAAGCATTTTTCTAGTTTCCAGACAATAACTTGTGTTCAAGTGTATGGATCTCTCTGAAATTGTACTGCAAGGTACCATACCACAAAGGGAAGGCTGGGATTGATTTTGGGGGTAATTGCCTCAACATTTTAGGAATTCGGGGCCAAAAAGGGGCAAAAAACAAACATTTTTCTAGTTTCAGGACAATAACTTGTGTGTCAGTGTATGGATCTTTCTGAAATTGTACTACAAGGTGTCATATCACAAAGGGAAAGCTGGGTTTGAGTTTGGGGGTAATTGCCCTAAACGTTTAGGAATTTAGGGCCAAAAGGGGCCTAAAAGAGCATTTTCTAGTTTCAGACAATAACTTGTGTTCAAGTATATGGATCTTTCTGAAATTGTACTGCAAGGTACCATACCACAAAGGAAGTCTGGGATTGATTTTGGGGTAATGAATCATAAGGGGGTTCAAAAAATTTTGGGGAGGGATTTTTTTCTTTAAAATATTCCATTTTCAATTGGTTATTTCTGATTTATCAATAAAAGCAAATAATAATGATATTGTTTGAATAGGTAAATTAAAAATTTTTAAGTTCTTAGACCACATTCATTCTGTGTCAGAAACCTATGCTGTGTCAAATATTTAATCACAATCCAAATTCAGTGCTGTATCAAGCTTGAATGTTGTGTCCATACTTCTTAACAGTTCAGGGTTAGACCTCTGCGGTCGTATCAAGTTTAAGCCAGAGCATTTTATTCTTATACTGTATTCATTAGGTCTACTATATTTGGTGTATGGAATGATTGTAAGGTGTACATGTCTAGCTGGCAGGTGTCTTCTGACCTTGACCTTATTTTCATGGTTCAGTGGTCAAAGTTAAGTTTTTGAGTTTTGGTCTTTTTTTTCTAATACTAGATGCAATAGGTCAACTATATTTGGTGTATGGAAATATTTTATGATGTACATGTCAGTCTTGCAGGTCTTATTTGACCTTGACCTAATTTTCACGGTTCATTGCTTAAAGTTAAGTTTTTTGTGTTTTGGTCTGTTTTTCTAATACTATAAGCAATAGGTCAACTATATTTGTTGTATGGAAGGATTGCAAGCTGTACATGTCTGCATGGCATGGTTCATCTGACCTTGACCTCATTTTCATGGTTCATTGGTCAATGTTTAGTTTTCTTGGTTTAAGTCTGTGTCTTAGGAACTATAAGCAATAGGTCAACTATATTTAGTGTATTGAGGTTGCACTTTGTAAATACAGCTGCTTTTCAAACCACGCCTCTTTTGGGGAGATATAGAATATTCATAGACAATTAATTTTGTTTACGTACTGGTTCCCGGATATGATCTCTATGTTTCATCTCATAGAGACATAACTTGGGAATGTTACCAGTAAATATACATATTCATAGTGATCAAGTTGAAGTCTGTGGAAATCCTGAAGTCAAGGTTGGGGTAGTATAGAAATTTAATGTAAGTTTAAACTCTTAGAAGTTCGGGCATATAAACGTTGAAAATATGCCGCACAGCCCTATATTTTGACCTTTGAAAAAATAGTAGTGCATATGAACTTTCCATTCTAGGATATATTTTTTTCAAAACTTCATAGTAAAAGTGGTACAGTTTTAGCCGATGAAAGGAGTTCCTATGGGAAATTGCATTGTTGATATTTACAGAAATGCAACCTATATTGGGTAAAAAAAAAGGAACATAATATTTTAATTTTTCATTGTGTACCACTGAACTGCAGGCTAGGGCCATTCTCCATTTTTTTTGACAGTGCTCTAAGATTTTTAATTGATTACAACTTTCTCAGGAAAGTGAGGACTGAAAAGTCAATTCAGTTTTAAATTTACCTCTTTAAAGTTCCCAGTTACAACTCTCATCACAGGGATACATGTACTTACAAAAATCAATCAGATTGATATAAGCTGTGTGCAGCTTGTTTCCAGATCTTACTTTTTGTTATCCTTGTATATTTTGATATATTTGTAAATTGCATGAATAAATATGTTTAAACTTCAAAAAGCAACATTTGAAAATTTTATAATTTTTTTACCATTATGTTGGTACACAAAGTTTTGTTTTAATGGAAGACTACTTTTCATATAATAAATGTCACATTTTAAGTGTTCAGATACATTAACTTTTATTTTGGTGGATAATTACTCATCAATTGAAGTGCTCCTTTATTGGAAGAAGATTCCCAATACAGTTACAGTTACAGAAAGAATGAAAACTGCCGTTTCTCTCCCCAATCTCATGTATCCCCATTGTTTACCGCGAAAGTTGACCTACAAAGACCTACAAAGCATTGATGTTTGAATCATCTACAGCAAACATACTAACTAACTTTAATTAATAAATTTTCAACAAGGCAAATTTCTAAATGCTAAATCTTACTAAAATCCTAGAGAACTGCCTGCCGGTCATTAGGTCTTGCACAAAAGCCCAATTTGCGGGACCTGCTCAATTTCTGCCCCCTCGGGCCAACAGGTCAGACGATTAGTTGCATCTCTGTTTTACAAAATTAAATAACAAAGGCATGCATTGTATGTTTAAAACAGCTGAGCAATAAAATTTTGAATTAAAATATAAGAAATGATGGCAAAATAGCACACAAAAAATATTGTTTATAAGCTCAAATGTATATATTTATTTTATACAGATTTATGTATTCAAAGATATTTTTCCGACCGACGGACCCGACTTTTCATGTAGAAAAATCGTAATCCAACAAATTAAAAAACCCTGGCCTAAGTAAGCAAATAAAGGGGACTTCTAGATATTTTACAATGTACATAAATCTGTTGGTTATTGCCCTTTCAGTGTACTGCATCCTCTGCCCTCAGATTTTAGCTAGAATATTAAATCATTTAGAGGTATAAATTTCTTCTACTGCACATTATTTGGATTGGTATATGTATCTGGAATGGAATGTAGTACTCTTGAAAAATTCTTACAGGTTTGGAGATTTATCAAGCCTGGAGCTGCAAAGGTCTGGCAAGGAAGACGACTATTGGTCTAAGCTGATAATTCATTAGCATCATATAGAATGAAAATATATATATAAGTCATGATAAGTTGGTTAATTTCTATATTTTATTTTCCATTTCAGTAGAATGAGATTATTTATTTAAAAAAAAATGACAAATAGAAAATTAAATTAAAAGTTGTCTGTATTTTGCAGGTAGAAGCGAAAAAAGAAGTCTGTCCTAAAACAACAAAACCACCATCAAAGGCCAAGCCAAGATCTGGCAAAATGGTGTTTTGTAAAATTCATCTTTTAGATGGACAGTTATATGAAACAGATGTTACAGTAAGTACTTGTAGCTAGCTTTGGTTAAAGGAACAAAATGGAAAACTAAGCATAGGAAAAATATATAGTGGTTTTATTGTTGAGCCTGCGACTTTTGTTGCAGAAAGCTCGACATAGGGATAGTGATCCGGCGGCAGCAGCTTACTTCTTAAAAGCTTTATATTTTAGATGGTGGAAGACCTGGATGCTTCATACTTTGTATGTAGATGTCTTATGTTATGAAGTTTCCATCTGTCACATGTCCATTGTCCTTTACCTCATTTTAATGGTTCAGTGACTACTTGAAAAAATAGTTTAAGATTTTTTGTAATGTTAATTTCTCTCTTATTATGAGTAATAGGATAACTATATTTGGTATGTGCGTACCTTGCAAGGTCCTCATGCCCGTCAGACAGTTTTCACTTGACCTCGACCTCGTTTCATGGATCAGTGAACAAGGTTAAGTTTTAGTGGTCAAGTCCATATCTCAGATACTAGAAGCAATAGGTCTAGCATATTCAGTGTATGGAAGGACTGTAAGGTGTACATGTCCAACTGGCAGGTGTCATCTGACCTTGACCTCATTTTCATGGTTCAGTGGTTATAGTTAAGTTTTTGTGTTTTGGTCTGTTTTTATACGACCGCAAAAAAATTTCGCGGTCGTATATTGGTATGACGTTGGCGTCGGCGTCGTCATCCAAAGACATATTGGTTTTCGCACTCTAACTTTAGTTTAAGTGAATGGATCTCTATGAAGTTTTACCATATGGTTCAATACCACAAAAGTAAGGTTGGGATTGATTTTGGGGGTTATGGTACCAACAAGGAAAAAGGGCCAAAATAAGCATTTTGTAACTTCCAGACATAACCTGTGTGTTAGTGTATGGATCTCTATGACATTGTACCACAAGGTCCCATATCTTAAAGGGAATGCTGGGATTGATTTTGGGGTAATTGCCTCAAAATTTGAGAAATTAGGGGCAAAAAAGGGGCAAAAACAAGCATTTTCTAGTTTCATGACAATAACTTGTGTGTGAGTGTATGGATCTTTCTGAAATTGTACTACAAGGTTCCATACCACAAAGGAAAGCTGGAATTGAGTTTGGGGTAATTGCCCAAAATGTTTAGGAATAAGGGCCAAAAATAAGCATTTTTCTAGTTTCCAGACAATAACTTGTGTGTCAGTGTATGGATCTTTCTGAAATTGTACTACAAGGTGTCATATCACAAAGGGAAAGCTGGGTTTGAGTTTGGGGGTAATTGCCCTAAACGTTTAGGAATTTGGGGCCAAAAAGGGGCCTAAAAAGAAGCATTTTTCTAGTTTCCAGACAATAACTTGTGTTCAAGTATATGGATCTTTCTGAAATTGTACTGCAAGGTACCATACCACAAAGGGAAGTCTGGGATTGATTTTGGGGGTAATGAATCATAAGGGGGTTCAAAAAATTTTGGGGAGGGATTTTTTTTTTCCTTTTTTTTTCTTTAAAATATTCCATTTTCAATTGGTTATTTCTGATTTATCAATAAAAGCAAATAATAATGATATTGTTTGAATAGGTAAATTAAAAATTTTTAAGTTCTTAGACCACATTCATTCTGTGTCAGAAACCTATGCTGTGTCAAATATTTAATCACAATCCAAATTCAGTGCTGTATCAAGCTTGAATGTTGTGTCCATACTTGCCCCAACAGTTCAGGGTTCGACCTCTGCGGTCGTATCAAGCTTCGCCCAGCGGAGCATTTTATTCTTATACTGTATTCATTAGGTCTACTATATTTGGTGTATGGAATGATTGTAAGGTGTACATGTCTAGCTGGCAGGTGTCTTCTGACCTTGACCTTATTTTCATGGTTCAGTGGTCAAAGTTAAGTTTTTGAGTTTTGGTCTTTTTTTTCTAATACTAGATGCAATAGGTCAACTATATTTGGTGTATGGAAATATTTTATGATGTACATGTCAGTCTTGCAGGTCTTATTTGACCTTGACCTAATTTTCACGGTTCATTGCTCAAAGTTAAGTTTTTGTGTTTTGGTCTGTTTTCTAATACTACAAATGTATAAGCAAAGGTCAACTATATTTGTTGTATGGAAGGATTGCAAGCTGTACATGTCTGCATGGCATGGTTCATCTGACCTTGACCTCATTTTCATGGTTCATTGGTCAATGTTTAGTTTTCTTGGTTTAAGTCTGTGTCTTAGGAACTATAAGCAATAGGTCAACTATATTTAGTGTATTGAATTATTGTAAGGTGTACATGTATTTATTGTTTGGTTTATATGACCTTGACCACATTTTCTTGGATCATGTTAAGTTTATGTGATAGTTGAAGTAAAGCTTTATATTTAGGACTATCAACATAATATCAATGATTAGTAAAGAAGGCGAGACATTTCAGCGTGTGCACTCTTGTATTTAAAATATACCATGGGTTCATTTATTTTTGGTGGATATTTCATTTCTTGGTTTTGCCAAAATCTGCATCCAATCCTATAGCATATTTATACTTCTGTGAACAAATAGATTCGTGGTTTACCTTTTAAATATACCCTCAAAATCTACAAAAAATTGGTATCCAACAAATAATGAATCCACAGTATGTAGAAATTGTGGTCACATGCAAAATGATACATATGAACATGTGCTATTTTGGTATATCACATTACAGGAAGGTGGTAGGTACATTTGAAGGACAATTTTGACAGATTCAGTAGAAATTTACTGCTCATACAGAATTTATTTTTTTACACTGAACTTTATGCAGGATTTATGACTTAAGAACATGAGATTGCATACCATAAATAAAGATAAGTTTGTCTTATTTTGGTTCATTTGATGCCTAAGATGAAATTGCCAAAAATAAAAAAACAAAAATAAAACATTTTATCAAAAGTAACAATGCAAGATTTTAATTATTCATGAGAAGAGCATTATGAGCATTGATAATGAATAAACAGTGAAACTAGCCTACATTGTTGTAGTTTACAATAATTTTCAAAATGTTTGCTTAGAAACCATGAAAAAAAAAAAGAAATTTTTTGACTAGTCCATTGTTTAGTATTGAAGGAATGTTGTCAGTATTTGAGACTTGAGCATGTCCTGTTCTAAATTATTATTTCTGAAAATTTGGCAGTGAAAAAGAACTATTAAAAAAATTCAGTGTTTTAACTGTTGAAAAAACATGTGTGATGGTGTAAAATGAAAGATTTCAGTGGTGTTCTCACACTGAAACAACAAGGTAGTTAAATCGTGAAATGAGAAATGGGAAATTTGACAGGAATTCAGACCCAGCCAAACTTAAAATGTTTAACAGGTCAGGAGGTCCAGTAACAAATATTTTTTACTGGACCTTCATTGCTGTTACAGGACCTACTTATTATCACCGGTGAGCAGCGCAAAGCCCTGTGAACTTGCTAGGGGGTTTGGGGGTATGCCCCCCAGGAAATATTTTAAAAATTAGATGCAAAATCCTGCATTCGGAGTGCTTTGACTATGATAAATGAAGTAACCAAAACTACTATCTCGTACTACACTTTTGCATGTTTATTCACATTGAATAAAACTTCATTTTTTAAGACTTTATTTAAATGCAATATGAGCAAGTCATGCCAGTTTCACTTTTGTTGTTGAAGGTCAACCAGTCTCTACCTTCTCTCCATTTGTCACAAAATTTCCTGACAACACGCTTTTCCTAGTATGCTTTCCATATCTCAACTTTTTTTTTTGGCATGCTGTACTTTGATCATCAGCCTTCCGTTTTTGACCAGGCATGGCCCCATCATAAAATCGGAAGAAACTCATGTTATTGTTTACAACATGTGTTTCCGGCGCATGCGTAATGAACGGGGGAAAAAAGAAATACCGGAAACTGACGCAACGGACATGACAATCGAGATACAAAATCTTCAAAATCTTCAAATTGAAAGGGTTTAGACAGCAGGGGACAAGCCAGTGAGCCTTAAAATCATCTTATAATATGTTTTTAAAAAAAGTCACATTAGAAATACCATTTTTTAGAGAATGCATAAAATAGTTGACAAGAAAATCTTGCCGTGTGTCAATGGGCGTGATTTCATTGGCTGCTTTTATATTATTGCATTCTGATTGGGTTACTTTTGTGTTGCCCATATATATCTATAAATATGACTAGGGTATTTCCATGATCCTAATTAATATAAGGACAATTGTTTTCATTGATCTCGGGAGATACTGCATGCTGCAAAAATGTACAGGTCAGGAGGTCCTGTAGTTCCAAAGGATGGTGGCGGACCTTCAAGATTTTACAGGTCATGACCTGCGGTCCGGCGATGTTTGGGTTGGTCTGGGAATTAGTTATTAACTTATTAGTTATAAGAAATAATTCATGGAAGCCATAGATTTGTTGAAATTTACACATGGCCTGGGCCGTGATATTTGAATTTTATCCTGAGCGTTATTGTAACAGTCATTATTACAGGGTTCGACACTAACGCTAGTAAAAATTAGAGAGGGCTAGTAAAGATTTCATCACAGTAGTCCGACGGGCTAGTCAATTTTTTTTAAACTAGGAATTTCACAAAATTTTAATTTTCAACAAATCCCAGATTTTTTGCTGACCTTTGCTGTCTTTATTGTACAGTTTATTCACGTGTATTTTGATTGTCAGACATTTTTAACATGAAAGGTACTTTTGGGGAGGGGAAAGAAACGGAAACAATGATGGTACTTAATACATTGAAAACCATGTGTGTTACAAACGCCGTGATGATTCTAATCAGAAACCTGGATCTCAAAAGTGCTTTCATAATATCAAAATAATAACATGAATCTGAAATTTACATACATTACTACCGATACCATCACTGTTTGGGAAAATGTACAACTTATTGGGAGGAATTTTAAGTCATTTTTTCAGTAATTGGGAATTTTCTCTAGGGAGAAAGCTGTGTTTCGAATGTAATTTGAGGCAAACAATATCACTGAATTATTGTCATAAAAACAAAATTATAGGTCTCTGCAAGGATTTGTATACTATACAATTCCTTGGTCTCTAGTAAAAATATACAGATTTTAGGAGTAAAATCTTGTCCTGCAAAAAAAAAATAAACTGAAACAACAAGGGAAAAGAAGGAGTCCATGAAGAATTATGACAAAAACAGCAAGGGCAAACCTTTCCTCTTTTGTGGGTGTATTTTAAATCCTAACTTATCCATCTTCATTAAAGACACTAGTAATAATAATAAGTAAAATGAAGTAGTGATCTAAAGGGTCTTCAAAATAAGTCGAACACATTTTTAATATAGATGATTAAAATATGAAATTATTTTTTGTTTGGTATTTTTATTAGCAAACCAGTGAAATTTCATGAAACAAAACATGTTAAAACCCTCTGGAAATGCCCCAGAACACAGGATTTAGCTTCATTTGTATCAAAATTTTCTGGGGGCATGCCCAGACCCTCCTAGATAGGGTCGTGCGGTGGTGCGACCATCCAAATGCCTTGTGCCTTTGGCACTTGGAGGCTAGTGATTTGACAAGAGGACTAGTAGAATAATAATTTCACTAGCCCTGCTGGCTAGTACATACATTTAGTTAGTGTCAAACCCTGTATTATGTACAGCTTTGAGTCTGCGCTCTGTATAGATATATCGAGAATATCACGGTGTTGTTTACAAAGCAAAAGAAGCACGTCATATTAGAATTTCCATTAAAATTATTAATGGGATATCATAACACCATGTGTTATTGCAGGTGACATTTTTGCATTATAATAGATGTGTGTTATTAAAATCCTGCATTCGAGTGCTTTGACTATGATAAATGAAGTAACCAAAACTACTATCTCGTACTACACTTTTGCATGTTTATTCACATTGAATAAAACTTCATTTTTTAAGACTTTATTTAAATGCAATATGAGCAAGTCATGCCAGTTTCACTTTTGTTGTTGAAGGTCAACCAGTCTCTACCTTCTCTCCATTTGTCACAAAATTTCCTGACAACACGCTTTTCCTAGTATGCTTTCCATATCTCAACTTTTTTTTTTGGCATGCTGTACTTTGATCATCAGCCTTCCGTTTTTGACCAGGCATGGCCCCATCATAAAATCCCGAAGAAACTCATGTTATTGTTTACAACATGTGTTTCCGGCGCATGCGTAATGAACTGGGGGAAAAAAGAAATACCGGAAACTGACGCAACGGACATGACAATCGAGATACAAAATCTTCAAAATCTTCAAATTGAAAGGGTTTAGACAGCAGGGGACAAGCCAGTGAGCCTTAAAATCATCTTATAATATGTTTTTAAAAAAAAGTCACATTAGAAATACCATTTTTTAGAGAATGCATAAAATAGTTGACAAGAAAATCTTGCCGTGTGTCAGTGGAAGCGTGATTTCATTGGCTGCTTTTTATATTATTGCATTCTGATTTGGTTACTTTTTGTGTTGCCCATATATATCTATAAATATGACTAGGGTATTTCCGCGATCCTAATTAATATAAGGACAATTGTTTTTCATTGATCTCAGGAGATACTGCATGCTGCAAAAAATGTACAGGTCAGGAGGTCCTGTAGTTCCAAAGGATGGTGGCGGACCTTCAAGATTTTTACAGGTCATGACCTGCGGTCCGACGATGTTTGGGTTGGTCTGGGAATTAGTTATTAACTTATTAGTTATAAGAAATAATTCATGGAAGCCATAGATTTGTTGGAAATTTACACATGGCCTGGGCCGTGATATTTGAATTTTATCCTGAGCGTTATTGTAACAGTCATTATTATGTACAGCTTTGAGTCTGCGCCTGTATAGATATATCGAGAATATCACGGTGTTGTTTACAAAGCAAAAGAAGCACGTCATATTTTTTTTGCATTATAATAGATGTGTGTTATTATAGCTATGCTTTCTTAATGAAGACCTAGGGATCCTTTCAAAAAAACTACTGAACAGAATGACTTCATATTTTTGATCAGCAGCTTGACAGTGTTTTCTCGTTATTTTTTTCTCGCTTGACGGAGTCAAAAAGCGAGACATAGGTATGCTTTTTTTGCGGCGGCGACGGCGTTGGGACGTCAACAATGTATTAGTTTGTGATTAGGTCTAGTTTATGGTGAACCACTAGTGGTAAGTCAATGATATTTGGTATGCAGTTGTATTAGTATTGGCACATCTCATTACCATGGAGATTATTTTGCCCCGCCCCCTCAGTTATGGTCTATTGACTTTGAAACTTTTGCTTAGTTTTCATGTATTAGTTTGTGATTAGGTCTAGTTTATGGTGAACCACTAGTGGTAAGTCAATGATATTTGGTATGCAGTTGTGTTAGTATTGGCACATCTCATTACCATGGAGATTATTTTGCCCCACCCCCTCAGTTATGGTCTATTGACTTTGAAACTTTTGCTTAGTTTTCATGTATTAGTTTGTGATTAGGTCTAGTTTATGGTGAACCACTAGTGGTAAGTCAATGATATTTGGTATGCAGTTGTGTTAGTATTGGCATATCTCATTTTCGTGGAGATTATTTGGCCCCGCCCCCTCAGTCATGGTCTATTGACTTTGAAATTTTTGCTTAGTTTTCATGTATTAGTTTGTGATTAGGTCAGTTTATGGGGAACCACTAGTGGTAAGTTAATGATAATTGGTATGCAGTTGTATAAGCATTGGCATATCTCATTTCCATGGAGATTATTTGGCCCCGCCCCCTCAGTCATAGTCTATTGACTTTGAAACTTTCGCTTAGTTTTCATGTATTAGTTTATGATTAGGTCAGTTATGGGGAACCACTAGTGGTAGGTCAATGATATTTAGTATGCAGTTGTATTAGCATTGGCACATCTCATTACCATGGAGATTATTTGACCCCGCCCTCTCAGTCATAGTCTATTGACTTCGAAACTTTCACTTAGTTTTCATGTATTAGTTTGTGATTAGGTCGGTTATGGGGAACCACTAGTGGTAGGTCAATGATATTAAGTATGTAGTTATATTAGCATTGGCACATCTCATTGCCATGGAGATTATTTGACCCCGCCCCCTCAGTTATGGTTTATTGACTGAAATTTTGCTTAGTTTACATGTATTAGTTTGTGTTTAGGTTTGTATAAAGGGAACTTCTTATGACAAGTCAATGGTATTTGGTATGCAGTTGTATTAGCATTGGCACATCTCATTTCCATGGAGATTGTTTAGCCATGTACCTTCAGTCATGGTTCATTGACTTTGAATATTTGCAAAACTTACATGTTCAAGTGTTGCTATTTTAATTTCAACATTTGCATTATTGAAATTACAAAAAAGCGAGATATATCTCTGTGATAACAGTTTATTGATTACATATGGGGTATGCTTAGCATGGGTACAACAACACTATGATTCCTTTATGGCTGGTATATGTCCATTACCCTTGACCTCATTTTCAGGTATCATGCTTAAGAAAGACGAAAGGTTTTTGAACACTATTTTCTTTGTTATATATATGAGTAATACAATGTAGGACAACTCTATTTGGTGTGACAGGATTCATTTGACTTTTAGCTCATTTTCATGGAATAATAATTGATACTGTTAAAAAATACTTTTAACACATAAATCAATCATGATCAGTTAAGCAGGCAAGAGATTCAGCATTCACCTCTTTATACTGTTACTCCTTCATAACCAGGGAAAACTTTCATTACATAATAGCATTATGTGCCAACTGTTTCATGTGATCCAGATGACTACTGCAATTTTTCGATACCAAATCTTTGACTTTTCCCTATCTACACAGTAGGACCAAAAATAAAGTACCTGTTTTTCCGCTAACCCTACCTTTCCTTATTTTAAGTGCCTACTTTCAAGTTTTTTCATCACTTTCTAACAAGCACTTTTAAATTTTTTGCCTATATACCAAACCTAATTTTTTTCAGCATGTTAGCGGATACATAGGTATTATTTTTTAGGCCTAGAAGAATGAAGGATTTGAGTTGATGAGCTGTATGTTCAAGTTTACAAGTTTTTGTTTACAATCAGTGATTACTCAGGTTTGTAAAGAAAATGAAAAAAAAACTAGAAAATATTAATTAGAAGTAATGTAATAAATTATTTTGCAGATTTGAATGAATTTTTTTTCCTTTCAGAAAAATGCAACTGGCAAAGAACTGTTTGATAAAGTATGTGCTTATTTAACATTACAAGAGAAAGATTATTTTGGATTACAGTATCAGAATAACAATGTAAAAGTAAGTATACAAATGCAAGATTTGGAACTCAGATATATGAATAATAACCAGCCTAAAGATATTAAAACCAGATAAACAATTTTGAATGGTTTTTGTCGGCCATTTTTTGTGCACAAAAATGTAATATGTTTCCAGTGTGTGAAACCTCTTTTTTTCCTTACTCGCCAAATTGGCGAGCAGCTTTTCATTTCAACTCGCCAAATTGAAATTCCACTTGCAAGCTTGGCAAGGGATTTACTTTTGGAACTCGCTGTCTTTTACATACATAATTATTAAAACATATTATTCCATTCCACTTACTAAATGCATGTACTTATGTTCATCATTTTAATCTATATATAGCTGGTACATGTACCTTAATTAAAATTACTATTTACATATAGTAGTCTTTGTTATATAAGGGAGCAGTCAACTTATCGTGTGATTACCTTAGGAGAGGGGTTTCAAATACATTTTTATCACAACTGACAAGTCAAAAGTTTTTTTGTCATAACCAGACTTCCTTCCAATGATTATGGATAAATCTAAGTACAAATGCTGGAGTTATTGGGCAGCCTCTTCTACTATAATTAAAAAACATGAATAATTACACTGTTCTGCGCCAAAGGCCTTTTTATGTTTAGATTCTGGTTTTGCTTTTTTTTTTAGTTCCCTTTGTTTGTTTAAATTATTTAGCCTTAAAAACTTTTCCATTTTGAAATCACTATTTCACAATTTGCCTCCAGATTGAACTTGTTGAACATTCAGAAAAGTATAAAAAATTTAAAAAATGGCTTTCAAATCCGATTAACAAATACAATGCCCATCCTGTATTTTGCTTAAAATAAACATACGTATACATGGACCATAGCATAGGAAGGTAAAATAAATATTATATGTTTTATTTGTAACTCACTTATACCCAACTGTATGCATAATACATTTTATTCAGTCATGTCAACATGGTCAAGAAATTAAAATCCGTGAGGTAGGGATCGTATAGTAGGTTTTAGCATACTGATTCAATGAAGTGTCAAGGTCATCATAATAATGTTTTAGTTTGCCAATCGCCATAAATAAACTGTTTAGGAGCTAGGAATATCAGTTTTTGTAACACTGCACATTGAAATTAGTTTTATAACAGACTTAAAATTCATGGACCTTTGACAATATAAGGCCTGACAACTGTCAAAATACTTCAACTGGTCAGAGAATTTTTTTCTGGCCTGTTGAAGTATTTCATATCACTCGCCACATTGGCGAGCTACCAAGTATCGGTGCTCGCCATAGTCGTTTCTGAATATAACTGAAACTAGTTTTGATCATTGTGTTTTAGTTGTAAACCTTACGAAGTAGCTAGAGTATATATAGTTATAAGTCAGTCAGTCTGTCTGTCAGTCCATCTTGCATCTTGGGTTTCTGGACGATAGATAAGTAAGGTCAGGGAAAAATGATCGTTGGTTTCCCCTTACCCGACCAGGTGGTTTATTTTTTTAAAAAAAAAAAAAAAAAAAGGCTGTGTCTTGTTCTGATCCAGCAATGTTAACAAATATTTGTTCATATACGTTTCAGCTTTGTTGTTTAGAAGCCAATGTCAAGGTAATTTTTTCCCACCTTGGTTTCTAGATCCCTGAAGTACTTTTAAAACTAATTGGAAAGATAACAATGATTTAGAGCGTTTCGCTCCCCTATTGGTTAGATCCCCAAAATGGCCAAATTATTGCGAGGTTTTTATTATTGCGAAAAATGCGACAGAGTTGTAAACGCATTAATTTAAACTCGCATTTTGAAATATTTTATATGCTCTAAACATGATTTTTCTCAAAATCGTAAAAATTAGAATCGCAATTAAGTCTAAAATGACAAAATCGCAATAATAAATGCACGCAATAATTTCTGAATTTACGGTATAATACCAGTTGTCAAGTAAATAAATATTTGTTCTACATGCAGTCTATATATAGCAACACTATTTGATACACTCAAAAAAAAAAGAAAACTCCTGCCTGCAGGGCCTTGAAAATTTTCGAATGTTAGGGGAAACCAACAATCATTTTACCCGGGCCTAAATAAATATTGGATTGCAACCTTTATACTTGGATATATAGTCATACATATATAATGAGAGGAAGATTTCTTAATGGATTTTGAGATCACTACCTCTTAGGTCAAGGTCATAGTTATAAAAAATTGATTTAGATAAATAAAGAACCGTACATGGATAGATAGTCACATATAAAGAGAGAAATATTCCTTTTCATTTTTAGATCACTACATGTATCTACAATCAAGGTTAAGGTAACTGAAAAGCAGAAAAGGGGTTTCAGATAATAACTTCCGAACCTAATGGGGAATTTCATTTCAATCATACTTAAATATATGGACACATATTATGAGAGAAAGATCCCTTTTGATTTTAAAGTCACTATGTCAGAGGTCAATGTCATAGGTTACTTTTGCCTAATTAATGCATGAATGACTTAGTAAAGTTTTGTCGAAGTTACTTCAAGTTCATAGAGGAATTATATTATATCATTTAACATTTTTTGGAATAGAAATCAAGGTCGGTTCAAAAATTTAGGTTCCCATAACTTGCATTTCATGCATGAGTGACTTGTTCTTTGTATATTGGAATCTCTTTAATGTACAATAATATATTTAATTGTTAAATATTTATTTATTTTCAGTTCTGGTTGAATAATGAAAAGAAAATATTGAAACAAGTTAAGGGTAAGTTTCAGAAATCATATGTTTTTTAAACCTCAACAAAAAATTGAGCTTGATAAAATGTCTCTATGGGAGACTGTTCAACTGGCTGGGGTATTTGCAGAGGGTTGATGGTAGTGTTTTGAACTAACTCTAATTAAAAAGTCATTTTTTGTATGTTTTGTGTTTAAAAATAGTCACAAATAATGGTGGTCAATAAATAATATTCCACAGTTGAAAAGGCATGAAAGAGTAATATCTGGTTTCTTCTTTCCTTTAATTGTTGGACATGTAATTTAGAAAAGTGTCATTTGTTATATATAACCTTTGAACATTAGTTTATCCTGGTCTTGTAGTCTATTTCGTCATTTGGAATTTACCAGGACATAACGAAATGGTTATATTTCTTCAGTATTTCTTACAATTTTGAGGAGTTATAATTATTTTATACAGAGAAAAATTTCCAAATATGCCGACATCAATGAGACAACCCAACAACACCAAAAAAAATGATATTTTCAAATTTCTGATTGACATACAGTCTTGAACAGTACTTAGTAGAGAGGTTTTTATATAAAAGTTCAAAAACTTCTGGCAATATTGTTCAGCTTGTACGACATTGCTTTATGAAAATCAAGAGTTATTCTTCTTGAAAAGCAAAATAAAAGATTGAGGTTCATGGTCAGATTAGCTCTCTTTTTTAGAATTCACATTAAACTGGGTCCTGCTGATGTTGACCTATTAAGTATCCCATCACTTGTAGAAAATACTAGAATGTTGTTTACTAACTTAATATCCAGTAGATCTGTGGATTGAACATTTTGATTTAGACTCATTGAAAGGAAATGCCATCACAGTTTTAAAAAGATCCAGATTTAACTGAAATAGTTAAAATACTATCTTCTTAGGAGATACAGTATTATAAATTTGAATGGTCTCCTATAGATTTATATAAAGACTAAGATCACAGTGTGATTAATACTATTGTTAGTGTATTAAGATCTGCCATGGGTATCAGTTGTCAACAAGACATTATTTATGATTGCCTAACCTATTGTTTATGGTTTGGTATGTGATCATAAATGGTCATCCATGGCTGATCACAGGTTTCATTCAAGCCAAGATTGCATTGACCTACATGAAATGTCAATATTTACACATTATATGTATTTCCAATATCTAGGTCATTAAATGGTATAATTGTCTCAGTCCTGTGTTGTATTTGAAGTATCAATTGAGTTAACAGTTAGGTTTATTAGCTTGATAAATTAAAAAAAAACCAACAGTAATGAATATTTAATAGGATGAATGACCACAACACAAAAATTCTGTCAATTTAACTGTGTTGAATATGATTGAAGTATGTAGTTTCGTTGCTTCTAGAAATATGTACATGCAGTGTCAGTCATATTGGAGTGACTGCCGTGTCATTGGAATTCCAGAAAAAGTTTTAACAAGCCAAATGAAATCCATGATAATTGGTATTGATTTGAAGAAATGATATTGACTGTTCAGAAGGTCACAATATGGTATTCCCTATAAGCATTTGCCAATTATGTTGTACATATAAATCCCTAAATGGCCATGTCAAATTGTTATCTTTTGATTTAATGATAGATGAATAACACTTTGAAACATTTCCCCTTAGTTGTTCTGGTATCATCTTACTGTGATATACTACATAAAGTATAAATCATACCTACTTTGTCTCAAATATAGTACATAAAATAGACATCATACCTTCTTTGTCTCAGGTGTCCTCTAATAAAAAAAAGACAGGTGTAAAATAAGGTGAACGACATGTACATTGTATGTATGACATTCAGTATCAAAACAAATCTTATATTATGGTAGATAAAATTGGTAATGAAACACAGGATAGAGTATCACTATGTAGAATGTTTTGTAGGAATATGGCAGCAAATACATCAATCAGTGGGTGAAATTATTCAGATTTTTATACGAACGTTGGCGTCGTCGTCGTCGTCCGAAGACGCATTGGTTTTCGCACTCTAACTTTAGTTTAAGTGAATGGATCTCTATGAAATTTTACCATAAGGTTCAATATCACAAAAGGAAGGTTGGGATTGATTTTGGGGGTTATGGTACCAACAGTTAAGGAATTAGGGGCCAAAAGGGCCAAAATAAGCATTTTTGTAACTTCCAGACATAACTTGTGTGTAAGTGTATGGATCTCTCTGACATTGTACCACAAGGTTCCATATCACAAAGGGAATGCTGGGATTGATTTTGGGGGTAATTGCCTCAAAATTTTAGGAATTAGGGGCCAAAAAAGGGGCAAAAAACAAGCATTTTTCTAGTTTCATGACAATAACTTGTGTGTGAGTGTATGGATCTTTCTGAAATTGTACTACAAGATTCCATATCACAAAGGAAAGCTGGAATTGAGTTTGGGGTAATTGCCTGAAACGTTTAGGAATTAGGGGCCAAAAGGGCCAAAAATAAGCATTTTCTAGTTTCCAGACAATAACTTGTGTTCAAGTGTATGGTTCTCTCTGAAATTGTACTGCAAGGTACCATACCTCAAAGGAAGGCTGGGATTGAGTTTGGGGTGATGAATCATAAGGGGTTCAAAAATTGGGGGTTTTTTTCCTTTTTCCTTTTTTTCTTTAAAATTTTCCATTTTAAGTTGGTTATTTCTGATTTATATTTAAAAGCAAATAATAATGATATGGCAAGAGATACACACCAAACAGGATGCGTAAATTATTATATAATAAGTATTGTGCAGTAGCAAGAAATTTTCAATTGCACAGTATTGCGCAATAGCAAGAAATCTTCAATTGCACAGTATTGCACAATAGCAAGAAATATCCAATAGCACAATATTGCACAATAGCAAGAAATTGTCAATTGTACAGTATTGCACAATAGCAAGAAATATTCAATTGCACAGTATTGCGCAATTGCAAGAAATATTCAATTGCACAGTATTGTGCAAAAGAAGATACTTTGTATAAATTGCTGATTTCTTGACCAATTTCAATGGGGTTTTATTCTTGAACTCTTGGGGTTCTTTAATATGCTGAATCTAACCGTGTATTAAGTTTTTGATTTTGGGCCCGTTTTAAATTGGTCCACATTGAGGTCCAAAGGGTCCAAAATTAAACTTTGTTTGATTTTATCAAAAATTGAATTATTGGGGTTCTTTAATATGCCAAATCTAACTGTATTTAGATTCTTAATTTTGGTCCCGTTTTCAAATTGGTCTACATTAAGGTCCAAAGGGTCCAAAATATAACTTAGTTTGATTTTAACAAAATTGAATTCTTAGGGTTCTTTGATATGCAGAATCTAAACATGTATTTAGATTTTTGATTATGGGCCCAGTTTTCAAGTTGGTCCAAATCGGGTCCAAAATTAAACTTTGTTTGATTTCAACTAAAATTGAATATTTGGGGTTCTTTGATATGCTGAATCTAACCATGTATTTAGATTTTGATTTTGGACCCGTTATCCACTTTGTCCACATTTAGGTCAAAAGGGTCCAAAATTAAACTTTGTTTGATTTCATCAAAAATGAACTCTTGGGGTTCTTTGATATGCGAATCTAACCGTGTATTTAGATTCTTAATTTTGGTCCTGTTTTCAAATTGGTCTACATTAAGGTCCAAAGGGTCCAAAATTAAACTAAGTTTGATTTAACAAAATTGAATTTTAGGGTTCTTTGATATGCTGAATCTAAACATGTATTTAGATTTTGATTATGGGCCCAGTTTTCAAGTTGGTCCAAATCGGGTCCAAAATTAAACTTTGTTTGATTTCAACAAAATTGAATATATGGGGTTCTTTGATATGCTGAATCTAACCATGTATTTAGATTTTTGATTTTGGGCCCCGTTATCAACTTTGTCCACTAATAATAGGATAGGAAAAACTTAAAATAAACCTGCCCTAAAAAAGTTTATTTGGTTTTTCAAATAAAATAAGCAAAAAGCTGGCAATTTACTACGTAGTTTGACTGGCCCATTTTTAATATTGGTTAAGTAACTTCAACCAAGTGGTTCATACTTAGTTTTTGATGACTGAATAACTTCCTGTTAAACTTGAAATATAACTTCCTTGTTTTTAAAGTAGATTCTATGGCCCTCCTCCTTACTTGTCTTTTTCTCCTCAGCACTTTTGCATATTTAAAGTAGACTCTTCACAATATATATTAATAGCTTCAAAGAAAAATGAAATTGTAGCAGAAGTACTAATATTAAACATTGCACTTTTTTCAGGTGGGACCAGTGTCTTTGACTTTTCAGTGAAATTTTATCCACCAGAACCCATGGCAATGTTAGAGGACCTTTCTAGGTGAGATAAACTACATCAGGATTAAAAAGAAAATTTAACATCTGTTAAAGAAGCAGAAATGAAAAGCAAATTAACATGCAGTTGCCTTATTTTAGTTTTAAGAGCAGTTTGCTGTAGAAATATTATGTAATATAAGTTTATGATTCATCTCACAAGTGTATCTCATTTGAATCCAATTATTTTGCCGCTAATAGAATTATTATATTGTTATAATGAAACTGATCACATATACTCACAAAAAGCTTAGGTAAAGCAGACTATTTTAAATTCAGTGATACCAAATTGAAAAATTAAAATGAGATTGGGTGATGCATAATTTCACACAACAGCTGAATATTAGATTCACACATGACTACATATGTTTTATTTCAATCACCTACACAAAACTCAAAAAGTACATTTCATATATGATGTATGAGAAAACATCACTGGAGGCATATTGACATTAAAGGATTGCATAAATCATAGATATATGTACGCAAACATGTTTTAAAATTTGTTGTATGTTGATAGTGCAATTGTAGATTTTACAGTTTTACTTTTACATTTACAGTTTAAATCTGATTTTACATCATAAGTATGGAAAATTCAGAAAAAGTTTATGTATTATTTCATTTACTCTCATTTTTGAAATTCCATAAATAATCTTGTAATATTTCAGGTTTCAACTTTGTTTACAAGTCAGATTTGACATCTTTAACGGAAAGTAAGTATTTTTAAATGAAAATCATCACCCAAAATAGCATGCTGAATAGCTAATTTATAGGGGGGAGCGGGTAAAAAAGTAAGTGTTAGCTGTGCATGGGGCCTCACAATTCAAAGGGATGAAGAAATTTCAATGAACATAGAAAAAGGAAAAAAAGAAAGAATATTCAGACCATTGAATGTCAACTATGTCTTGTCACTTCTGCTGACTTTTTTCAATCAACAAACCAGTTGTACCTGTGGTCTGCATATGAAGTTTGGTGTTTCATAATTTAAAAAAACGAAGTCGGAAAATTTGGAGGGGAGATTACAATGAACAAGACATTAATTTGGTGTTTCCTTAATTAAAAATTCAAACTTTTTTTTTTTTTGCTGTTAGTACTTAGTTTTGTACATGATGTTTTGAAATCTTCGATGATACAAATTTATTTTTATAGATTACCCTGTTCCTTCACCACCTTGGCTGTAGTTGGTTCTTACATGGTACAGGCAGAAGTTGGTGACTATGACAACATTGATGAGTATGAGTTTGGTCCAGGAGATAGCTATTTAGATAAAATAGAGTATGCACCAGACAAATCACCAGAAATGAGATCCAAAGTTTATGAATTACACAAAACACACAAGTAAGTAGGTCAATATTGTGTATAAAAGAATATTTTTCATGTTTTTCATGTAATTTAAATAGAAATGTTGATATGCTATAGAAGATTTAAAAAAAAATTTCTATACAGATCTGCTGATGACTGCAGAAATAGCTGGTTGGAAAGCATTCTAAACATCTTCAATTAAAATTTGATTAGTTTTGTAAATTTTGTAATTTGGGTCTGTACAAAAGTAAGGAATGCTAGTTGAAATAATATGCTTAAAGCCACAATGCAATAGAATACTACTACCTTAAAAAATTAGTTTTTAATGTATTATCTGAAAGTGTCCAGCTATAGCAATGCTAAGAAATCACTTCTGTTGTAATTCTTCATCTTTGTCAGCACAACACTTTATGTTTATCAGCAACTCCCTGAAAATGGTTCTTCAGAATTCAACCTAATTTGGTCAAATTCTTATATAAGACATGATATTGTGTACCTACTAATTTAATATTTTAAACTGGGTAAAATTTTTGGGTTTTTCATAACTATCAAGGATTCTGCCACTGGAGATGGCAGATGACACACATCTTCCTTGGAAGACTCATACATTTTTAGAGTGACCACAACCTGTAGCTTTTGGCATTGATTCAATCTTCAAAATAGTTTCTGAATTTACAATAAATGTAATTATTAATTTCATGATGAGAAGGGGTGAATAATTTCTGAATGCAAAATTAAAGAAATAATAAATTTCATGATATGAATGTTTGGAGATCTCTTAATCTCCCTTTGCATGTATTTCTGGAAAAATCTTAATTTAAAATTTGACAAAGGCAATAAATACATTTAGAATATTGTAATAACCAAATAATGTAAATTTCTTTTTTTCCAGAGGTTTAACACCAGAAGAAGCAGAATTGCAATATTTAGAAAATGCCAAAAAATTAGCTATGTACGGTGTTGATTTACATCAAGCTAGAGTAAGTTTTCATTAGAATAAAACACATAATTTTGACACATTCAAGACAGTTATACTTTCTTCATCTTACAAATGTATATCAAACTTATATTGAGAAGAATGCATTAGTCATTATCCACAAGGATACGACATTTCCAAATGTAGCTTATCACTAGATTTTTACCTGCCATAAACAACGCTATGAGTGCCACAAGTGGAGAGAGAAGGAACTGCCTACCCTCCTGGAGCACATAATCACCCCCTGTGTTTATGCCCTCGCCGCATGGCTGAGGGGGCATAAAGGTTTACCCTTGTTCGTCTGTATGTGTGTCCTGAAATTGGCTTTCTTCCTCTAACTTTAGTTTGCCCCAACCAAATGTTATGAAACTTATATACAATGCTTATTACCACCAAAAACAAATCAAGTTGGAAATTGAGTTTGGTCACTTTCACCATTCTAAAGTTTAATCCTTTTATGAATTGGAAAAGTTGCTGAATTAGCCTTATATTGACATCTGTGTCCTATGAATACATTGTTCTTTTAAGTCATAATTTGAATGGGGGCCTCGGTGGCCAAGTGGTCTAAGTAGTTACTACTGTAATCACTAGCCAGTCAACACTGAGGTTGTGAGTTCGAACCCCGCTCATGTGGGTGCACTCGACTCCAATCTGAATTGACTAGGATTGTCAGTTTTCCTATCGAAGGTCTGTGGTTTTCTCCGGGTACTCCGGCTTCCTCCACCAATAAAAACTGGCCGCCACGAAATAGCCCAAAAGCGGTGCTTAAAAGTGGCGTTAAAACACAAAAAATCAATCATAATTTGAATAATAAAAACCGTCAAATTATTTAGGCCAAGCTGGAAATACCCCTCTGAAGGCCTAATATTGATGTTTTGCATTATTATAAAATGTTTACCATAGATTATAAAGTTTTGTGCATTTTGATTAACACCAAATTTTTTTTTTCAGGATTCAACTGGAGTAAAGTTAATGTTAGGTGTTTGTGCCAGTGGTATACAAGTATATAAAGACAAATTAAGAATTAACAGATTTGTGTGGCCTGCCATTTTAAAACTTTCATACAAAAGGAATAATTTCTATGTCAAGAAAAGACCTACAGAGGTATGATAATGAATAATATAATATGATATATATGTAGGACTCTCATCAATGACAGGTTCCCAATCTACGGTAAATATGACGTCATGCCATCCCAAATCTAGGGCAGATTTTTAGAAATCCAAATCTATGGCAAATTTTGTAGTGACCTAATCTTTGGTGGATTTTCTAGCTTCCAAATCTATGGCATGATATGAATGCGGCACCCATCACAATGTCCAAAGGTAACGAAAAAGCCAGTAGTAAGTGAAAGTCAGTATTAGAAAAACGGATTAGGAGTACGACAATGGAAGCTTATTCTAAAACATTTGTAAAATGGACCTTCCATAATGGTCAACCAAATCGTGATGGCGACCATGATATTTCCTAAGTGAGGAAGTGATCTACACTGAAACAAACTTTAGGAGTGAAATGATGTGCCCCTGGAGAATAAGCATTCCCTACTCTGTGCATAATGGGACCTGTTTAACCCAGTCATTTAACCAACTAATCAAAATGAAAGTCCATTAACAAACCAAAATGCAGTTTAAATAAAAAGAATTAAACAATTTGCCTATTTACATAATATTTATTTGGGCATTAATAAAAAGGGTACGATCAATGAAATTACCCATAGTCCTTTAGATTCTGAAATGGAGACTTGTTTATTTTGCTTTCTTTGATTATATGCTGATCCTTCAGATCAAGGTTATTTGTCTCCTTGCCAATCAATATTGAAGGTATCACCAAAATAACTTTGTGCTGAGGTATAAAGAAATATACTTGCTGTTATCTAAAGGAATAGAAGTTTTGCCCTCATTATTATGATTGTTCCCTTACCTAAAATTTTAAAGGTTTCCTTAGAAAAGTCATGGATTCTGTGTGTTGTTGCATGGAAATATTATTGATGAAATGCAAAATAACAGGTGACATATGTCTTCAATGACTGACTCACATTTTAATGGAGTGATTACAAATCAAAATATAGGAATTATGAGGAAAAATTTAATAATAAGAATGTTTATTAAAAAAACACATAAATAGAAAAAAAATATTTGTTTCAGAATGAAAAAGATGGTGAGACGATTGGTTTTAAATTAGAAAATCATAAAATGGCGAAAAGATTATGGAAAACCTGTGTAGAACACCATGCTTTCTTTAGGTAAGAATTAAGCTTTGTAAGAAAAATTCAACCAAAAAGAACATTAAAGTAATTTTATTGTTGTATTTAAGCTTTTTTGGGAAAGTTGAAAATCGTTCTTGTCATCAGTCTGAAACCAGGTGTAGCATCTTCTCTATTAAGTTTCCTATCTGAAAAAAAGTTCCCATATATGAGGACTTTTTATTTGTAGCTTAAGTTCATAAAATGACAGCAGAACATGCATTTCTAACACATGCTAATTTACTTATATGAACAAGGCAAGGCAGGATTTAGAAGAGGTTGTAGTTTTCAAAAAAGTTGATATTTGACTATTCTGCACATGTAGGTGAATGACAAAAAAACAATTGTGCAGTCTCTTTGTGGTACAGTTTCTGAGGATGACCCGAAAATCCGCGCCGCTTGAACTATTGACGTCATACAACAATCACTTTTCTATTGTGGCGTCAGATATTTTCTATTGTGATGTCAAAATTTTACGCGAACCTTTGTGACAAATAGCGATAAGGTGTATTTTCATAATCATATCTCTGAAAAAGCTTCCTATGAAGTAACAGTTTTGTGAATTAGAAGTTCTTCATATTTCTAATGTTTAGATTCAAAAATCCTTTGTATTTATTGTATAGATTATGAAATTTAAAAAATTATTAATTTTATTTCTAATTTTATGCTATGTGCTCCCTCCTTTTTCAGATTACATCAATCAGATCCACCGAAAAGTTCAACATTTCCTAGATTTAACTCAAAGTTTAGATATTCTGGTAGAACACAAAAACAAGTCCGAGATGAAGTGGAGAAGATTGAAAACAAACCAAAATTCGACAGATCACACTTCAAATACAGCTCAATGCCACAAACAAATAATACAGAAGGTAAGGTAACAAAAAGACAATAAGTACAGATCTGAGAGTATTCGCAGTTACTGACAGCTAGTTCAAAGCCAATAACAACTATTACAAAAAATCATGCATCTAAGACTAAGATATCAATCAGTACACATCCAACATCCAATGGATTTAGTGTAAAGACGTCATAAACAGTCAGAGAAAAACATGACCTTGTGCAATACCAAGATACAGGTATCGACAGATTGTAGAGCCATGAATGTGCATATGTATTTAAAAATAATATTTAGTTTGATTTTAATTTACTGATAACACCATCATGTTTTTGTAGACAGCCTGCTAGTTATCTCTCTTATTAATGAATTTGAATTAACCTATTTAATATCTAATGGTTTAATACATAACTCTTTGTTAAATTATGCATATTTCTTTCACAGGACCAGATGAGAAATTGCATTGTTAACCTATGCAAAAATATTCTCCTCTCTCATTAGAACCAAACTTTATGACAACTATCCTTTCCATGTCTTGTTAACAAAAAAATTGTCTGGTGAATCCACCTGTCAACAAATCAAATTTGTCAAGACGACTCCTTTTAGGACATATTGCCCATTTTTTAAGATTTTGAAAACACTAATAGATAGAAACAACTTTGAGCAGCAAGACGAGATCTTCAAAATAAGTCAAACATTACCGAAACCTTTTATACAGTACACCACATTTCGGCAATGTTGAATTCATTATGACTCATATTGTAGTAACTTTAAATTCCTTGCTTTTCAGTAAACAAACTAGATATTGTAATTTTCTATAGGTTATAACCATGGTTACCCAGACGAGAAGGATAGAACAGATCAGAAAGGTGTGACAACCCCATCAACAGAGAGTGGACCTCCTCCATATTTTACCGATAGCCAGGGGCCTGATGGTTACAATACGCTAGAATCTTCAGCAGACAAACCAAATTCTATGGGCAATATGTCAGAGGACAGAACAGATAGAACTCCAGGTCATGAGGTTAGTTACATGGCATATCCATACTACTATATTATGTTAAATTAATTTTTAATGCTGAATACTATTTCACTATTATTTTCACCTGATTGGTTGGGAATGAACAACTATGTAATTAAGAGATATTTGTTGATGTAATATAGTAAATTTGTCTTTTCAAAGCATTAATTTAATAACAAATAATCAGACCTGTTTACCACCTCAGTTTCGGCACTCAAATTACGCTTTATGGCCAAATAGGTCATTTCTATGCTTTCAAAGATGTTACAGTAATATAAATCGTCAATATGTAATTTTGTGTCTAAAGGAAGTTATCATAACGTAAAAAGGAGTCTTTGTCTTTTACATGCTTGATAATGATTATATAAATATGTCTTACACACACTCTGGTGATCGTGACTGTCAAGTTTGACCCACATGGCGCAATGATGGAACGTAAGTATCATGGAGGAAATGTTGAAGGGTTAAATGAAAAAGAAGAAGCTTCGTCAGAGTTTTAGGCAGGAATATGTTGAGATTTGGAAGTATCTCTATTCATCCAAGAAGGGAGACCAATACATACACTGCAGGTTATGCCGAACAGACTTTTCATGTGCACATGTTTTACAGTCTTATTATTAAAATTTTGAGTAAATAATTTGAACTGTTTAAAAGTTTTCAATTAGTTAGATATATTGTGAAGCCAGACTATATTCATGATGCTTTAGAAATTAAACACTAACTCAAACAAGAAACTGTATCATACACTATAAGTTCATAAAACAAGACAACATAACTTAACAACAATCAAGATAATTTTTTGACTCATGATAGGAATTTAGTAAAAGAATGCTTAATGTCTTAGCATTTATCTCAAAATACTATCAAATTGCAGGAAAAGAACCTCTTCTATTCAAAATTTTCTTGGTGGGAAGGGGGTGGGTAATCTCAACAAAATTCAGGCAGCATTATAGCCTTCAATAAAACTACACTTAATTATTGAAAACTACACTTTTTAAATTAATAAACTACACTACTAGCTTAAAGGGGGTGAACGGGTATGAATAATACAAGGACACATAGCAAATTCATTACTTATGGTATAGTATAAAAACATTGAATTTCCTCACAAACATTTTGTAACAGTATAATTGTTTTAAGCTGATTGTTTTAGTATAAAAAGGCCATTAGTTTTCTCTTTTGAATTGGTTCTGACTTTGTCATCCTTGGACCTTTAGTAGCTAAACTCATAGTTATTCTTGTATTTCACTCCTTGATAAATAGTTGGCAATCTTACTTCTATCAAAGGGAAGTAACTTTTGCCAAAACAACATTTGATATATTCATAGAAATCAAGATTCTGCAAATGTTTAATTTAAAAAAAAAGAGCCTATAGGATTTTTAATTGATTTTTAAGCATATTAAATTTTAGCCTATTAAATGTAATTTGTTAGTAGAAGAATCTTAAATCTGTTTTTAAGTAAGATAATTTTAAGGGGATAAAGTAATCACATGGTCATGTTGACCAACATCAATACAGCAAATATAAGATGCACAAACTTGTCAAAAGTTTCAATACTTGGTAGTATTCCAAACAAAATTATCTGATCTTGTAGGGTTTTGACTTATTTATTAATCCAATAAAAAGTGAAACATACAAATATAAGAGCCAGTCTAAAATGGACCAATGTGGAGTGTGAAAAAATGACATGGAATCTATGTATTTTAGGATGCTACACAAGAATGGTCACCTGGAGCTGGTGATGCAGCTACCTTAGAAGCTCAAAGAAGAGGTAAAAAGTCTAAAGAAGATAAAGAAAGAGAAAAGAGAGAAAAGGAAGAAGAAAAGAGAAGGAAAAAGGAAGAGGAGAAGGAAAGAAAACGATTAGAAAAAGAAAGAAAACAGGGAAAAGGTGCTGAAGACAGAACAGATAAATTGGTAAGACTTGATCGACTATCCTGTTATTATGAACTAAAATTATTATGGACTATAATTCAAAAAGATATGAATAGATATAGGAAGATGTGGTGTGAGTGCCAATGAGACAACTCTCCATCCAAATAACAATTTATAAAAGTAAACCATTATAGGTCAATGTACGGCCTTCAACACGGAGGCTCACACCGAACAACAAGCTATAAAGGGCCCCAAAAGAATGTCTATAAGAAAACTTTATTCTCCAAGATGATGGTGACATAGTTTTATAACACCAGGCCTTTCTCATAAATTGCAGTTAATGTAAATTTCCAGATATATAAAAACATGAAGTACATCTGAAGTATAAATGATCACATGTCAGTGTAACTTCTGTAACCCCTCACAATCTACAAACCTTATCTGAAAGATGAAGTTTAAGTTTAAAATTAAAAGTTATTGAAAAACATTGCATATGAAAATAAGAAGATGTGGTATGATTGCCAATGAGACAACTATCGACGAGACCAAATGACATAGGAGTTAACAACTATAGGTCACCCTACGGCCTTCAGTGATTTGCAAAACTCATACTGCTTAGCTATAAAAGGCCACGAAATGACAAATGTAAAACATTTCAAACAAGAAAACTAATGGCCTGATTTATGTACAAAATTAAACAAATATGATATACATCAACACACAACAACCACTGAATTACAGGCTTCTGACTTGGGACACACACACACAGAATGTGGGGTTAATCATTTTTGCAGGTGCCCAACACTCCCTAACCTGGGACAGTGGTGTAACAGCACAACATAAGAAAAAACTATCTAAATATTCTTATTATTATAAATTTGAGATTTAAAAGGATACTTATACTGATGATACAATGTTTCAGGGTGATGAAACAGCAACACTAGGTTTGAATGGTGAACATTACCCAGGATCTGCAGGTCTCGATTCTGTAAGTTTCTTAAAGAAGATTTAATTGACCCCAAACAGCAGGTTAAATCTGTAAGGGTCTCCCAGTTCTTACTTTGGTTCGTTTATTTTTGAAACATTTGACAGTCTTTCAATGGATTTTTCTTGGTAATTGTATATGGTATAATATCTCTTATAGCTTCCCCATGTATTTTATTGCTGTTTTAAGGAAAGTTTTTGAAGTTGACCCAAATCATTGAAAATTGAAATTTTGTTAGAAAGATATTGATGTTTTAAAACAGAAAAGCTCTAAAGTACTAGTTAAGATTATAAAGACTGTAGAGAGACCTATAAAAGGGACCAACTGTATTTTTAGGCTAGTTGCATGACCAGAAACTGACTTGTCTTTTTTAGAGCTGGTTCAGTTCTCCCTGATAAATTAAAGAAGCATAGATTGAATAAACTGGCTAGTAAGATCTGAATAAAATGTTTTCAGAACTGGAGATTCCATTTATATAACCAGTGTCAGATATTCTACCATAAGAATATATCCATAACAGCTACAACAATTATTAAGTTTTTCTGATCATTTTTAATTTTTCATTGAATATCATATTGCAAAAAAACTGTGATATATTTTAAGAAGTATTTATAATGCAGCAATTATTATTTTCTTGTTTAATGTAATTTTAGAAACATGCTTTTATCAAGTAAATGAAATTACAAAGTGTAGTTGTGATTGTTTTGGAGCATGTTGTGTGTATTTAACAAAATGTTGTTTGTGCATCATATTAACATGTATTTATGTTATACCAGGGGAAGATAACTGCACCAGCACCACCAGATGGAGCTGATTCTAGAAAGGTTAAAATTCATTTATTCCCATATTACATATTAAGCATTAGTCCACTAATTTCCTTTTTGTTTAATGGAACTCATTTATGATTTCACTTTTAAGTTTTGTTGTTTGCAGTTTGGAAAATGTCAATTCTTAATTTTATTTTATCATCATTATTATTTAAAAGGGAGTTTTTTCTTAAATATTTTAAAGTTTTTTAATTACTATTTTCATTAAGTTAAAAAAAAAATGCATAAAAAAGCATTTTATTTTTCTGTAAACCTGATTTTGTAATTTCAAAAATCCTTTTCAAAAACAGGATTTAGAACAACAGCCAAAGGCTGAGACAACAATTGATGATTCTTATAACAATATGGGTACTGGGCCTGGAATTGGAATTGTATCTCCACTGGTATCAGAAAAACAAAAGTCAGTTGCCTCCCCTGAAACTGACATAGATGATGATGCTGAAAGAAGGAAAAGAGATGCTGATGATAAATTAAATAGAGATGATGATCCTACAATGAATAGAGGTGATGATCCTAAATTGAATAGAGGTGATGGTCATAGAAAGTCCGATAAATTTGATGACGAAAAAAAGAAGGGCGACAAATCTAAAAGAAAAGAGTCAGACAAATCTAAAGACAAGAAATCTGGTTTCTTCGGAAGACTCAGGTCTCCAAAGGACAAGGATTCTAAGAAAGGAAAGGGGAAGGAAACTGACATTGATTCACCTCCTGGAAGTCCAACGAGCCCTGATTCAGCTTATCAGGTTAAAAAACACACCTGCTTGCTTAAAAATTATATTAGTAGGGCAATGCATATGTATATGCTTAAAACCATTTTATTTATGTAATTTTTACATGTATTTTTTATATTCATAAATATATAAATTTAATTTCTAAAACATTTTACATAAAATATAGCTTCTAGCAATATATATATATATATGGAACTCCTGTTTCAATATAGTATATAAAATTTTGCATTGTAGGCTAGTCTATGCCATGTTGCTTTTATTGTTGGGGAAATTAGTTTTTATAAATGCCTTTGCTTTTATAAAGATGTTTTTCTGAAACTTTTACATTTGTTTGATTGTTTCAATGTTGATGACTTCCTGGTACATTTAGATTATATTGTGTACAAATATATTAAGATTTTAAAGTATTATCTATTATGACTTCCCCTACTTGACTAGCTTGTATTTGATGTGTGTAAAGCAGGGGGCTGGGCGTATAAGTCATAGAGTTTGCTTCTTGAAAAGAAAACAATAATTAAAAATTGAAATAATTATTATGAGCATTTTGATAGGGTTTTTTTTATAGAATTTATTACATAGAAATAAGCATGTTTTAATACTTACAGTTTACGGCATGATCTTACTTCCTTTAACAAAGTACGACAATAGTGACAAGATTATGTGTTTCCTGAAACATCACAAAGTACTTTTAAAAGGAAGTAATATGACAATTACTTACTGTGTATAATTTTATCCTAGATTTTATGTGAAGAACTAATTATAGATTGAGAGTTAGCATGACAAGCTTGGAACAGTAATGAACTAGCACAATGGAGTTTTAAAGAGGTAAAATTATGCATGGACAAATAGAGCAAGATGATAAATCTACTGGCTGCCAAGCAGCATGAAATTACTTTACCTTTCAGAATGGACATCAAAGTTCTACCAAAGCATGGTGAAAATAAATAGCCATTTGTTATCAGATTTGTAAAATGAAAAAAATCTATCAAAGACTCCAGATATTTTGCATACTTGTAATTGAGCATGGCATGGAAATAATACTCAAGGCATGAGTTTCAATTATATTAGAATAAATGATATTAGCAGTATGGCTAATTGTATCTATCTTTTTCTGTAGAAAGAGACAATAGTCAAAGAAACACAAATCAGCAATATTGTCCAACCTGCTGTTATTGAAGCTTCTGAAAAAATAAGAGAGGTAGTGATAACGGAGGTTACTAAAGAAGAAATGAAAACTGAGAAACCAGAAATAAAGGTTGAAGAAAAATTTGTAGAAACGGTCACAAATGTCGATACTTCTGAAAAAGTTATCGAGGAAGGTGATGCTTATTGTATAGGAAGGAACTCAAATATTGAGACTGAGGAAATTAAAATGCAAGAGATAACTGAGGAAATAGCTGCCGAAAAAGAAACCAAAGATGTTGAGAAAATAATGGAGAATAAAGTTGAAGGAGAAAATTTAGCAGTTTTGTCAAAGTCAGAGAAAATAAAAACTAATGAAACAATTATGAAACAAGAGGAGACTCTAATAGAAGATAAGACAGTTAACAAACTGGAAGCAGTTAAAAAAGAAACATGTAACGGTCCTAATGAGGTTATTGAAGATGAAGTATTTAATACAGAAATACATAAAACAGAATCAGTGGATAAGCCAGTGATCTGTAATCATGTTGGATCTGAAACAGGTAGTTTAAGTAGCGATAGTAGTGATGATGAGGAGGTGTGTGGCTCTTATCATGTAGAATCTCCCATGGAAGAAACTCCGCCCAAAGTAAAAGTAGAAACCATTTTAGAAGAGGAACAAAGTGAAAGTAGGGTTGAAATTGTTAATTGTAATGAAACAGAAACTATTCCTGTAAAACTGACTGAGGTTGAAGAAAAAACTGAAATTAAAGTAAAAGAGAGTCCTGTAATATCTGTGGAAGAAAAGCTAATAGAGAATGAAATAGAAATTGTGACTACAGAGAAGAAAGACAAAGTTGATAGTATGAAAGTTACTAAAACAGAAATAGTATCTGAAGTCAAGCAGGACATCCAAACTGAAGTTCAGAAAGATTTAAATATATCAAGTAAATTTCATGATGAAAAACAAAATAATCAGGAGATATTGGTTGAGGATAAAAAGGATAATTGTGAGAAAAAAGTGGATGAAAAAAGGGATTTTGATGTTGTAGTTTCCGAACAAAAATGTGTATCGCCTGATGGTAGTCAAGTTGTATCACATCGTTCTGAAAGAAGGACTGAAACCATTCAAAAAGAGGTTTTAACACATACACGGAGAGAACTGAAGCCTGAAGAATTTGAGAAATATCAAAAAGAAATAGAAGCTGCAGACAAGAAGAACAGAATGGGATTACAAGATGAATTAGGGGAAGTTAGACAAGTCATAGAAACTGTTGTAGTCACAGATATTAAAAATGATAGTGGAAATATTGTATCAGAGGAAATAAAAGAAAAATCTAAATTAGAAGAACCAAAGGAGGTAAATGCACCTGTTGAATCAGATGACAAGAAAGAGGAGAGTGTTATTGAGGTAAAGGTTGTCAAATCTGAAAATACGTTAGAAGAAAATGTCAAAAAAATGAAATATATTGATGACAGCTCTGGGGATAGTGTCAGTGAAAAGGTGAAAGAAAATGATGAAACACCAGAAGTTGTAAAACAGGTAGTTAACGAAGAGGCTGGGAATGAAAATGTAGCTCCAAAGTTGGACAAAAAGGAAAGCATGCGATTAAAAAAAGAAGAGAAAGAAAGGAAAAAGAAAGAACTTGCTGAAGAGAAAGAACGAAAGAAAAGGGAAATGCAGGAAGAAAAGGAGAGGGTTAAAAGGGAAAAGCTAGAAGAGAAAGAGAGGAAGAAAAAGGAAAAGGAAGCAGAAAAGGAGAAGAAAAAGAAGGAAAAGGATGAGAAAAAATCCAAGAAAAATAAAAAAACTGAGGCGGTTGTAGAACAAGGCATAGAAGAGATATCAGATAAAAATGTTGAAAAGACAGAATCAGAAAAAGAAAAGACGGGAGAGTCTGCAGAAGAGGTTGTAGAGGAACGTGTACCAACAGCTATAGCTTTGGTCATGGCAAAACAGAAAGAAGATGAAAAAATGGAGGAGATCAATCTGAAAGATGAACCAGCTGAAGTGGAAACCCCAAAACCAGAAGAACCAGTTGTAGAAACAAACAAAAAACAGAAAAAGTCTAAAAAAGAGAAAAAGGAAAAACAAAGTAAAAAGGAAAAGGAAAAGAAAAAGAAAACTCCCAAAAATAAGAAAAAACATAAATCAACAAGCTGTTTTGCAATGTCTGCTGAACCAAGTTCTGATGAAGAAGAAAAAGTTGAGGAGAAACCACCTGAAGAAGTAATAGAGGAAATAGTGCAAGAGGTTCTTATATTTCAATTCTTGAAAAAAAAAATCTTATGAGTAATTATATTTTGAAAAGTAATTCATGGACAATAAATGAATTTTGTTTTGAAGTAGTACTACTTTTGAAAATGATGTAAATTGATTTAACATTTTTCTTACACATTGACTAATTGTAAAGTAACATTTTGTTTCTGTTTTCATGATTTATGGATTTGAAAAAAATTATATACAGTTTATCATGTATTTGTGTATTATTAATATAGGAAGTAAAACCGGTAGAAGAGGTGAAGGTCAGTCCAAAACAGGTGCTATATCACAAGCATGACAAATGTCATACTAAAACATTGTCAATGGTTACTAATAAATAGTTGTATAACAACCTTTATTAGGTTTATAAGTTGTTCTTAATATTGTTCATGAGCTCTCATTGTAATGATTGTTTCACTAATACTTTCATGTCAAATAGTTTTGTTAAACTGTTTCTTTTTCATGACTGCACCAATTCCTTTTATTTTCATACACTTTTTTCTTACACTTTTCTATCAATATTCCCACCCCCATCTTTTATTTATGTCAACACTTTATGCCTGTTTGCTTTATTTACATTCCTCTAAATATTACATTTCTTAACATATAATGACGTAGTACCCTAGTCTTGATAGTCATGTTTCCTGCACTGTATGTTGCTAATTTCATACTGTAAAGGATGTGATATATGAACTGCATGGTAGTTCAGTTGACTCAATAATATTTGTACTCTTTTTTATTTATATTGAGCCAAAAAAAAAATATATATGTCTGTTTACGGTTACCCTACTGATCTTACTTTTGAGCGCCGACCCTAAGTCATTTTGTTTCCGTCGTAAAGTAAAAATTAATTGAACTTGTGTCAAAAGCGAAGTTAGAGTTGCCAATAAAAGAAATCAATTGCCATATACATCCTAATGTTCACAATTGTGAATATGACAGCTGTTTTAAGGAAATTCACGACTCATGTGATGAAATACAACACTTTGCAAAACACTTTGCTGCCATTTTTTTCCAATCAGTAACAAAGGGAAATAATCCAATCATTAAAAATACGGGTAAACTGGACCCACAGACAACTTGGACCGCACGACTCATTATCAGGTCACAAAAAATAAAATGAAAGAAAAAAAAAATGGAAATACCGACCTACCTACCCTATTTTTTTTTTAATGATGTAACCTTAAACAGACATATTTTTTTTTTTGGCCTGAATTATGTATTTATAAATACAGATTGTTAATTATTTAATGTTTAATCATTGGTATATTGTCAGTTGAAATCAGCTTTATTTGTGATAATCTTAGATAATAGTTAAGATACTTATAATAAGATATGTCTCAAAGGAATATCAGATTCACGTTAGTAGTTATTAACTGGAAAGTAATTGTACATGAAGGATATTTAGTAAACATATTCATACATAAGGATGTAAATATGATGTATTATTTCAGAAAGGGAAAGGTCTCGGTTGGGCTTTACCAGGGATGGAAGAGTTGCAGCAGAAAGGAACAAAGGTTTGAGCTCATTCTTACAAAGCATGCAGCCAGTAACTTTGTTTCTGTCAATTTGCAATTGTTTTTATGTTTTGGGGTTTTGAAATTGCTAAAATTTGATCTTACAATAATTTCCTTCCTAGCATGACTGTTCAGATACCAGGATACATAGCTTTTCTTTTGTTCATTTTGTGGCAGTGTTATTCCTGCCTTTTGGGTTTCATATTTGAAGGCTTTTCCTATGAAGTTTACTTAATTTTGTTTTGTTGCATGTCACAATGCATTTTTAGGGAGGTATGATATAATCATTGATAATTTCTTGTTTTTATGTAAAGGGTGCAGTCTTAATTGGCCATGAAAGTTTAGGGTTTTTATCACAAAATAGTTTTACCAGAGCAATCGTTATTTTTTTTTTTTCTCATTTTCTGCTGTAGTATTGCTTTGCTGTGATAGATTTTGATTTACATGGCATTGCTTGAATGGTTTATTGAAGTGTTTTATTTTGAATGGGTTGGTTCTATCCTCCATTTTGAATTATAATAAGATACATGTATAAAAAGATATTTCTAGTTGGTTGCTCAAAGCATGAAGTACTGATCATGCATTACAGCTAATATACAATACTGTGGATTCATATGTTTTCGTGGATTCGCCAAAGTCTGCATATAAGCCGATACAAAATTTGTACTTTGTTGAACATCTTAATTCTTGGTTCGCCTTTACCCCTGAAATCCACAAAAATTGTTATCCCACGAATAAAAATGAATTCACAGTAGATGAATAGATATTTTATTCTGTTATTGCTGATATCATTGTTTTTAGTAAATAGACAGTAATAAGTATAAGTATTAGTGATAACTTTTAGTCAGTAGATTAAATTCATCCTACAGCATGAAGACAGCACTAAACGACATAGTACTACCTCATCCCATTCAACACAATCTACTCACGACGACAACGCCAAAGCACCTATAGCTGAGCTGACCGAAATACAGGATCATAATATGCTGAATTTAGAACCCATCAGTATGAATGAAGAAAGAACAACTGAATCTGCATCAGAAGATGTTCCAGAATCATGTGCTACACAGGTTGAGGAAGTAACTGATCTGGTGGAGAAGACTGAAAATGTTATGACTGAAGCCGCTTTTACAACTCCAGAGGTTTGAAATATCGTGCATGGGAGTGATTTGAATGTTAGCCTGTTTCCCTCAAATTGCTTGTTGTTACCAGAATGATTGAATTGACTTTTTATTAAATGAAATGCATGAACCTTAAGAGTGGAGTTTTGTATTGTTAAATTTTAAAAAAATTGTCTTAATTTTGTGACTGATTTTAAAAACAAATGTTTGAAGAGTGAAGTAACTTATACATTGTAAATATAAGAAATCTATTATGTATTTGTTTGCATGTGTATTGTAACACATCTTCAGGACATGAAAACACTTTTGTTTCATTAATCATCTGTATTAGAGTATTTCAAGTGAAAATGTTCCAGCCAAATAGATGATAAGAGTGCTTTTTCAAGGATTTGAGGAGATTTTTTTTATTAAACTGCACACAGTATATATGTTTTCAGACTAATTCAAGTACAAGACTTGACTGGTCGTAAGATATGACTAGTTGTAATATGGTGAATATCAAAATAGTATAATAATATTTATACCTGAAATGTTCAAAAATTTTCTTATAAACAGAAAATGCAAGCTTTCTAATTAATCAAATTGACATTAAAATGATTGAAAAATATTGCTGATCAAGTTATAATCAAGTATATTTGATGTTCAATATATTACAGAAACTAGCAGATATCATTAATGGAACGTTCCTACTATCCAACTGTTTATTGAATTTGCAACATAAAACTAAACATTAGCTTTTGTACTTCAGACCATCTTTTATGACCTTGACCAATCTCTTGCTTGTATATGTATTGTTAACTGTCAGTTATTGTACTCAAATATATTCAGTGTATAGTGATAAGAAAGAAATTAATTTCATGAACAAACTGTGTGTAGCTTTCCTGTAAAAGAGTTTTTTTAAAAACTTGCATTGCATTTTAAAGTTAAGAAAGGTAAAACCTATTTTACAGAGGAGTTGCACATCAGTATTTAACACAGATTCTGTAAAAACCTAACTGTATTTATATCATTTTTCTCCAAAATAAATGTTGCTAAGCATGTGTAATGTTCAAATTTGTGTTTTTTTGCAGTTGAATAGTAACTTGTAAGAATTAAGTAGTTTGCTTTTTAGTGCAGCTTTCTCTTTAGTTGATGCATTCTTTTCTATGCAGTAAGATATATGCTTCTGGGTTAGTTGTTCCATAAATTTTTTACTGAAAATTGATAAAAGAATTTATTTCTTTTTCAATATTTTAAATGGAAATGAAGAAAAAGGTCCGCCTTGGACTGGTTTTTTATGTAAGAGTTAGTATTTTCTTAGACTTATTTTATGATGTAAGATAGAGTTTTTGGAAGTTCTATGCATAGCTTGTCCAATAATAATGAAATCTTGTGTCTTCATAGGTTGGATTGGGTGTGGATGGAGATATGATCAACAGAGTTTTACCTGAAGGAGAAGGTTCTATAGATAGAAGAATGCAATTTATGCCAGTAACACCTCCAGTACAGGTTAATATTTTATTTTTGTCCATGTTGTTAAACTTTTACAGACCACTACTCTTGAAGCTTTATCTAAATCTAAATGTTAATTACATGCTGTGCAAGTATTGTTTAGGATCTCAGCATCTAGCAAACATATCCACCACTGTAAAACGAAAATATATAAATATCTGTAAAATGACATCTGCCACCAAATTTGAGTGAAACACATTTCTAATTCTTTTTAGCTCACCTGGCCCAAAGGGCCAAGTGAGCTTTTCTCATCACTTGTCGTCCGTCGTCGTTAGCTTTTTACAAAAATCTTCTCCTCTGAAACCACTGGGCCAAATTTAACCAAACTTGGCCACAATCATCATTAAGGTATCTAGTTTAAAAAATGTGTCTGATGACCCGGCCAACTAACCAAGATGGCCGCCATGGCTAAAAATAGAACATAGGGGTAAAATGTAGATTTTGGCTTATATCTCTGAAACCAAAGCATTTAGAGTAAATCTGACATAGGGTAAAACTGATTATCAGGTCAAGGTCTATCTGCCCTGAAATTTTCAGACAAATCTGACAACCTGTTGTTGGGTTGCTGCCCCTGAATTGGTAATTTTAAGGAAATTTTGCAGTTTTTGGTTATTATCTTGAATATTATTATAGATAGAGATAAACTGTAAACAGCAATAATGTTTAGCAAAGTAAGATCTACAAATCAGTTGTCATGACCAAAATTGTCAGTCGACCCCTTTAGGAGTTATTGCCCTTAATAGTCAGTTTTTAACAATTTTTCGTAAATTTTTGTAATCTTTTACAAAAATCTTCTTCTCTGAAACTACTGAGACAAATTTAACCATACTTAGCCAAAATCATTATTAGGGTATTTAGTTTAAAAAATTTGTCCGATGACCCCGCCTTCCAACCATCATGGGCAACTTGATTAAAAGTAGAACATAGGGGTAAAATGCAGTTTTTGGTTTATATCTCTGAAACTAAAGCATTTAGAGCAAATCTGACAGGTGGCAAAAATGTTCATCAGATTTAGATTTATCTGCCCTGAAATTTTCAGATGAATCTGACAACCCGTTGTTGGGTTGCTGCCCCTGAGTTAGTAATTTTACAAAAATTTTGCAGTTTTTTGTTATTATCTTAGATATCATTATAATATCTAATATCTAATACTATTAATTATGATTTTAACCTTATTTTACATGATTTCCAAAGCATCAGTAAATACAGGTGAGCGACACAGGCTCTTGAGAGCCTCTAGTTTTAGTATTGCTGACAACTGAAACTACTATTAATATAGTTACCACTATATTTTGGAAAATTATGGAAAAATTCAATTTTAACAGCAGTTAACTTTTGAACAGGAGTATAAAAAGAAGGGATTTTTTTCTATTGACAGGATTTTCAGAAAGAAAAAAAAACAATTGCTAAAATCTGTTCAGGTGATTAATGGACTCAGATGAGCTATATATACTTCTAATAGCATGTGATTGTTCTTTGCAAAGCTTTCAACGAGGTTAAGCAGTGTAATTTGACAAAACAAATGATGTAGAAGAAAATGAGTGTTGATTTTTATCACACTTTATTGTAGTTAACTCTTCAAAGTTAGCTGTACCAATGATTTTATTTTGTTTCCTTCTCAGGAGACTAAAGATTCACTGAAGGGCACTAGCAATTCAACAATGCCATTTTTCGATTCTGCCTCAGGAGATACTCTTGGCAAAAAGGTTCCACCCCCAGTTCCTCCAAAGGGCATGAGGAATGGATTTTCGGAAGAAGACAGATTAATGCAAGACATGGTAATTTTTTAAAATTTTATCAATAATTCTTTTTCTTCTTCATATTTAGGTGTAAAGTTTATTTTAATGGGTTTTTCTTTATGGAAAAGGTGATGGTAGGTTATTGTTTTTCAGTTTACTAATTTACCCACTGATTTTAGTTGACTCGGCTACATTCAAAATCTCATAAATCTTTTATTCCTTGACAGAATTAATGCTGATTTATATGAAATCAAAAGACCATCTTTCACGATAACATAGAGATGATGTCAGAAGTATTTGATCCATAAATTTAACCTAGAAGCGAACAACCAGCAATCAATAATTTAGATATTTGCTTCCATAATTTCCACTTAGAATTTAGAAAATATATCTGTTCTTTTATACCAACTTTGCAGGTAGATCTTTTAATGTTTATTAACACTAACCTCTGATGTATATGTTGTCAAAATATGTCAATAACAAATGGAATGTTTGTCCTGTCCATGTTCTAATGTGACACAATGTCCATGTTTTCTAATGTGACAATGTTTGTATTGTTGTATACTTGATTGGTTGTCTTTGTCATGTAGGTACCACAGTCAGTAAACAAAATATTATAGAATTTTGTCCAATCTGTTGGTAGAACATCAAAATTTAATGATATATGATGAAGAATTAAGTTTATTTTTCAAAGTTAATTTAATGATGTGATTTTGATCACAGAGAGTTATTTCCCTTTTAGGAATGTTTTGATTTTGCCCTGGCTTTTGCTGTTGGAATGGTTTATTTCAGGTTTTAATGGCTAGTGTTATGCATTGTTTTTGGCTTTTATGAGCTACATTTCTCCATGAGCATTTGTGGCATTGTTTAGATTAAACAATTTCTGTCTCTCTGCCAAGTATATTTGTTTATCAGCAGGTTAAAGGTTCTTGCGCTGCCTATAGTTAGCTTCAAGCAGATTCCATCTTTCTGTTTTTCAGCCACCAACTATTCCTACGGAAAGTTTTACTTATGAAAATAATACGGATGACATCCCCATTTCAACGAAAAATGTTCCTTTTGTAAAGACAAAAACACAAACAGTTACATATGAAAAAGACGGTAATCCTTATGAAACGGAAGATGGAATCCTGATAAGTTCACAGTCCCATAGTACACGAACACAAACCATTGAAACTACCACAGTAAGTTCTTCAGTATAGGCAGACTGTGGTTTCTTAATTACTAACATTTTTTTTTGCTCTTTGTATGTTTATATTTTTCTTTAACTTTAGTATAATGGAGAATGCAGTAACAAAATCAGCATGTTGCATTATGGAAATGTTAATATATATATAGAATTAAAAAAGCATCAGCATTTTAGTTTTCATATATTTTTAGAGCCATCTGTTAGATCTTGACCAAACTTGGACATTGCCTCTTTGGAAGCAATGACCATGACTACTTTAATAAAATCCCTTTGGTATCTTCTGTCTGTCTATTTTAAGTTCACTAGATCAATGTTTCAGGTCATAGTATACATCTTATATCTATATATAGTATACAATAGAATATGAAGTTCAATTTGTTTGTAGGAAATTTGTTTTGAATTGGATCTTTGAAGTTTCAATTTCAAGGATCAAGTTCACAGCATCTAACAATAGAATAAAATTTAGGAGAAAATTTTAATTTCATATATTTTTATTATAAGACATTAAACACGCTCCAGGCCTTGGTGGCTAAGGCACCATATAGAGGGACTTCTAGAAATATTTATAAGTAACTGATGAGTACTGTTTAAGTGACATTTGATTATTTTGTCATTACTTAAAACCGCAATTTATAGTCTTGCAGCACTGTTCATATGAAAACTTTCATATCTTGTCTTCTATAAAAACTCCTTAAACATTCGGAACAAATCAGTCTATAGTTGATTGATATTGCAATGGTTCCTTTTCAGAAATATCTGTGACCCAAAATGTAACGGCCTGAATCTCTGTAACCTCTAAGCAATTGAAATCAGACTTCAATGAAACTTTTCTAAGGTGCTTAACTTTGAAAACTAGATCTTGGGAGTCCATTTGTTATGACATTCATTAAGACACTCATTTAAATATCTTTGACATTTTATTTGGAAAATATGTTGGCAGAAACTTTTTTCCCCCCAATTTTCAAAATTAAAAAAGGAACAAGATAAAATTGTGTTCGAATCATAATTTAACAAACACGTGTTCAAATCTGGAACTTTCATTCAAGTAAAGCATCATTGAAATTTGGTTTAGAAAAGTTGGATATTTTCATGAATATTTTTTGCCAATTTTGTGCTTAAGAATTATTTTGAATTTCTGAAGCCTACAATATTCTTCCAAATATAAGATGTGTACTACCAATCTGTTACTTGTTTCCCACATGCAGAAGTCATTTCATAACCTAATGATTCACATGATTGAGGAAAGATCAAAGAAAATATTATAATTTCTATATTTCCCCAAAAATTACAATGTTAATGCGGCATATATTCACAGAAACTCAATTGAACATTAAAATATTAGAATTTTTTTTTCTTTAAAAGCAGTTTTTCTGGTGTGGTAAACAACTGTACTTTAGTTTAAAACTCAATCATTCATCATAATTGTGGCATGGGAAAACCTTTTCATACAGTGTTCTCCCAGGCGTTTTAGCGTCGCGGTGCAGCGACGCTATATTTTTTTCCCGTGATGCTATAATAATTTCCGCGACGCTATAATTATTTTGAGGATGCTATTTTTCTTGTCTCTATCGTAAAACCATGTCCGAAATTTTGAACTTTCATCTAATTACCGCTTGTGGTCATAAAAATTATATCACCTTTAATTGTAATCCCTGCAAGTCGGACACTAGAGACAATTTAGAGTGATTAAATAGGTGTCAATTGCCCTTTGGGTGATAACTGTTTGATACGAATACCCCAAGCTAACACTTGTGACATGACTTATACCACGTGGTCCAATCGCAAATTTCGACATGCAGAAAATGTAATCAGAAAATCATAAAACAATTGAAATCTATGTTTGCATAATGAAAATTCAAAGATACAAACGATTTATCTCTTTAGAAAGAGGTTTGGTCGTATGTTTTACTACTTTCAAAAATTACTTTCTTTCCTTCCGTACTACTTGTCAATCAAGACCGTATATAAAACATTTCGATTTTGAGCTAAATAAGTTTGATACTTATTTAGAAAGTGATCATAATTGGCTTTAGTTAATGTTTCATCCCTTTAATGCATTAAAAGCGTCATATGCATTCCCAATCTCTTGTCAAACATTGTTTATTTTCGTAAATTTTTCTTGACCGACATTGAAATATTTGTGTAAACTACGGATCGAACCGGGCCAGATACGATAAAAATCCGCATTTTAACGATAATGACTACAGATGCACAAATGGTACAGTTGACAGAGAAAAATTATCTCAAAAGAGAAACTACATTTCAAACGCATTAACTGACTAATTGTTAGAACTTCTTACTAAATGTATTCTTTTGAAAATGCATTATTTCAATATACTGATTAAAGTAGCTTAACTTTTGTTAAAATATATATCATTTTGATATAAAGAAGCAACTGGGACTAATTCATTGAGTACCATGAAACAATGAATTTCATAGACATGACAAAGAAAAATTGAAATTTTATTGCTATATGATACTTTCTCTTCCTTTTTATATAAAATTCATTCATTCACCCATTCTTTAGTTGGGTAGGTAGGGTAACTGGAACCACACATTTATTTATATTTGGCCCAAGAGGAAAAAATATCTATAAATGGATATAGAAAACATAAATTGAAACAACTGTTATCATGGGTATAGTTAAATTGTATTCTCAGTTATGATTTGAACAATATAAACATATAACATAAAGGAAATAGAGCATCATTGACGCGACAAATGACATTGAAAAAATAGTTTTTTACGCCAAATGTGATGCTATCCAAAATTTCTGGGAGAACACTGTCATACCCTTTTCTTGGCTCCTTAAGTTTCTTGGAATCCGTTTGATGCATTGATGCTAATTATTGAGACTTGCAGCTTCTTCTTTTTTTTTCTTATTTTATAATTTTTAGAGAACTAATAAAATGTTAGATTTTGCATATTTTTAGAATTATAAAGTGTTATTTTAAGAGATACATATAATGTAGCATAAATGCTATTATTTGCTTTAATAAATAATCTTTTCTGCAAGGATTATTTTTTGGGTAGTAAAAAGTAATTTCATATGACAATTGCAAAGTATTGTTTAATGTAGTATAAATCGGTTAAATCGATGTTCTCAGATATTTCAGAATACACTGTATGATTGTTAAATGCATTAGTAATTTTACTAACATTTAATTTTATCGAAAAGTATCTGAAAAAATTAGTTTAAAATCTTGTAGATTCAATAACTTTTCCTGTATTTTCATTTTAAAAGGAAAGTTATTTTACAGAGGATAAGTGAGAATTAAAGTAATTTTATTATAAATGCTTTTAGATCTTGAAACTTTTCCTTTTTTTCAGGTATTAGTAGCTAATTGCTTTGTATAACAGTATTAGCATGCTTAATAGATATAACAATGTCATATATAATCTAATGAGGTTTTGTTTTATGTGAAAAACTCACATTTTAAAAAATAAATTTATTTTGAAACTTTCTTGCAATTTAGCATAACACCATTACTGACTAAAAATAATTTTTTTATTTTTTGTCTTGGAAATGATGTTCAGTACTGATTTTAACCTTTAATATGGTCTTTAAACCAATCATTAGACAGGCCACTTTAAAGCTGTTACAATTTGAAAAGCATTAAAAATATTAAGGTCAATACAGTAGGTTATATCAACTGGTAGGAACTGTTATATTTGTTTACCACTTATATTTACCAGGTTTATGTATTTTACCGTTTCAAAATAAGTTATAAATTGACTTTGAAATACAAAAAACTTATAGATGTATGTTTTAGATAAGATTATTCTTTATATTGTGGCAATGTTTGTAATATCATATTTAATTATGTTACAGTATAAAACAGAAAAAGATGGCAAGGTAGAAACACGGGTGGAGAAAAAGGTTGTGATAACAGATGAAGGAGATGATGATGATTTAGATCATGATGATGTAAGATTCTCAAATGAACTCTATGAAAATTTTATATCCCTTTGGTAAAAGATCAGGAAAAGTAGAGTCCCTTGGATTTGAGAATAAAACCTCATGGCACAAATTTTTTTAATTTACACGCAGTGTTGAGATAGTGCCAGTGGCTTTTTGTCTCACCTTAGTGGAGTCCAAAAGCGAGACATAGGTATGCTGTTTCTGGCGGCGGCGTCAACAATGCATTAGTTTGTGATTAGGTCAGTTTATGGGGGGAACCACTAGTGGTAGGTCAATGATATTTGGTGTGTAGTTGTATTAGCATTAGCACATCTCATTTCCATGGAGATTGTGGCCCTGTACCTTCAGTCATGGTTCATTGACTTTGAATATTTTGCGTAACTTACATATCAACAATTGTATTTTACTATCAAAGTAACAAAAAGGCAAGACATATCTCTGTGTTAAGGTTGAGATGTTGCCAGTGGCTTTTTAAATAAGGAGTTACATCAGAATTGATGAATTCGCTCAAATGCCCAGTACCCAGATGACTGTTTTGATTGCATTTAATTATTCATTACAAAATAAGTACCCCTTCCCCTTCTCAAAAACTGAAATTTCAAGGAAAGTTCAAAGCCAAAACCAACAAATATAACCACAGAATTGAATAAAACAACTGGAAATTCATTGTTATACTCATCACTTGGTACAGGCATTATTCTTGGAAAATGATGTGGTCAAACATTTGTTACTGGTGCAAACTTTTTGTTGAAATGAATTATGAAAAATGCCAGACAGCTTCAAAATCAATTTATAATGTGCTGTATATATTCCATAGTCATTGTTATACTGTTATATTCTTCTTGTCAAATTGCTAAGTGTTATTATTCTGACAATAAACTAATATGTAATATTATTTGATTTTAGCTCTTAGCAGAAGCTATCCGTTCAGTAACAGAAATGAATCCAGATTTGTCAGTAGAAAGAATAGAATGCATGAGACAAATTGAAGAAGTGGAAAAATAGAAACATCATCATAGGTATGAAATTTTTTACTTAATATCTGTTATTGGAATCTAGCAATGTATAAATATTATTAATGATAGAAAAATCGATTTATATTTCGGATGAGTCTGAAAATCAGCACTGATAAATTATGTTTACTGGAGTTATGTCCCTAAAAAAATGTAAATTCTATAAGAAATTGTTATATATATCAGAGGTATAAATCAGCAGTGTCTGGTGAGTGCTGATCAACTATATATATATATATTTTTAAAGGAGTTGTGAAAATCATATAAAACAAGGATGTCAAGTTTAAAAACTAGTGCATTAAACCTCATGAGATAGTTGAGGAGGAGATATTGTTTTCTGAACAATGCAGTTTAAACCAGACTATGGTTTTGAATGATTCCAAGGGCTTCAAGTTGAAGAATTATATCTAAAGTTAGGTCACTATAAAACCTGAACACAGTTGTTCATTACTTGTATTTTGAGTTAATATAATGAATTGTGGATGCCAGTTTGTATTTAGCTCCACAATTTTTCATATGTAATTTTAATAAGTAGAATAAAAATGAAAATGAAATGTTCTAGCAGTTTACTTTTCTGTTGATTGATTAATGTTTGCTTTATGCACAAAAGGCTTAATTGGGCAAGCCTTTCTATTGAAGATCTTATATAGAACATGAATTTACCTTAATATACCTTGATGTTTATATTTGATTTCAGGGTGCAAGTGTTGAATGGAGTGCTTCAGAAGAGACAGATGATCATTTAGTGCCTAAAGACTTGTTTTATTGCTCTTTATAAGATGTTGGCCTGTTATATTGTACTGTTGGTACTAAACCACAGCACCAGACTGGTTTAGAAAGAAAAAAGTCAAATTTAATAACAACCTTCCCTTTCCCCAAGTTAATTATAATCAGTTAGTGTAATTTGAATGGACATTTGAAATTATAAGCAGTTTTATAGTTTTATAGTTTGATTTCATTGTTTCATATTTTCATTTGATAAGTATACCAGGATTGTCGGTTTAAGCGTAGTTATATCTGTCATATAAACTGCCTTCAGTAGCTTAGAATTCTGTAAAAAAAATTATGAAAAGTGTGGTTTCTGGGGAATAATTCAGGATTGTTATAAACATTTTTTTCATAATAACATTCATTTGTTCATTTTTTCTAATCCAGTCTGGTTATAAATGCAATAATTTATATGTGAAAGTGTTTAGTTTTATTGTTTTAACATCATTATAGATAAATCATGACATATTTTGTATAGCTCATCAATTGTAAAGAAAAAGCCATTTTTATCATGCATTTGTTTTATATATGTTTAGTCCATTTATTTTTTATCTTTTGTTGATCAACACATTTGTGATGAAGACATATATTATGATCCTTTTAAGAAATGAGGTTCTGAACCTGAATATTCATTAGTTTTCATTTATCCATGAAGCAAAAGTCATTTAGGTTTGATTCAGTTTAATTTTAAAGGAAAATTGAGAATTAGAAATTTTATTATATTTTTGTTAAAATTATTTAAGAAAATGAGGATTTTAATAGTTAAAACAAAATTGTATTCATAAGAGGGATCGATCACATACCACTGAAAATGGAAAAAGTAATGAAATTATGATACATGATAAAATATTAAAATATTATACATAGATATATTGTTACTGAATATATCACTTTATAGTTTTATTGAATTCTAATGTTTTACAAAAAAGTGCATTTTCTTATTTCTTTTATAAATTCTATTTGAAAATGCTTATTTTATTTATGAATTAATGTTGTGTGGGAGGCAGCCGGTTAACAGTTGATGATAATTATACAAATAAAGTTGTTTTTGTATAGAAATGTGGTTATAACAAATTTTATGAATTTGCAAATTTGCCTTTGGTCAAAAGAAATTTCTGTTTTTTACCACAAGAAATTATTTGACAAAGAAGATTTACAAATTATTTATATAGACTTTTTTATGTTGCATTTTGCTCAATGCTTGTTTCACTTGGATTTGCTTTATGTTTTAAAATAGATGTAGCATAGATTTTGAAGCTTGAAAACAAATAAAGCCTTCTATCTTGCTGTTAGTCTTTTGTAGGTGATAAGGCTGCAACATTCTTCTGATCTCTTTAAAAGTTTATTTTTTATGAAGTTTTTGTCAAGAATTTATTTTTAGCCAACGAATCAGTGAGATCTGTTCTTGTTTCTAATACATGTTATTCTAAAGAAAAGTGAGGACTTCTTTTACTCATCCATTTTGTTTTTACCTAAAACAATACATTTCACAAATAATATTGAAAGATGTACTTCTTCAGTAGCAGAATGACAAATTTTCACACCCATGCCATCATTGAGTTATTGTTTAAGAAATCACATCAAATACCTTTTGCTATTTTTTTTATGTTTCACAAGATAACGGAATACTTTACTATAAAAAAGAGTTATATCATATTAATTGATATTTTTAGTACATGGTAACGAGTGATCTCATATTTTAATCATTCTTAGTGTGAAGAAAGAGTAGTCATTCTGCTAAACTGTACTGTCATAAACTTTCTGTAGTTGTCACAAGCAAATTTTCATACATTTTATGGTTGTTTTAATGTCGCCTTGAAAAGGCATTATTTATTTTGTCTGTTTCCCACATATTATAGCAGCTGTTCAGAACATCATTTTATTCTTAAAAGCATATTAATAAATTTTTAAATGACATTTTTTTATTTCATTGTGCCATTTGATTTCAGGAAGTTAATCCAATAATGGTCTTTTAATTGTGAAATCAAGGAAAATCCTGTCATAATTTAATAGAATAACTAGTACATTTTGTATACAAGTTTCTGAAAACCAGATTTTACTCAGAAGCACATACTACCCTAGCTAAGTTGTCACTTTCTACTTTCTACTGATCAGTCCATGTAATCTAGCTACAATGGAGCAGGCACTCCTCAAAACACAATCTACCATAGTTGTGCAGTTTTTATACGACCGCAAAAAATTATTGCGGTCGTATATTGGTATGACGTTGGCGTCGTCTTTGTCGTCCGAAGACACATTGGTTTTCACACAGTTACTTTAGTTTAAGTGAAAGGATCTCTATAAAATTTTACCATAAGGTTCAATACCACAAAAGGAAGGTTGGGATTGATTTCGGGGGTTATGGTACCAATAGTTAAGGAAAAAGGGGCCAAAAATAAGCATTTTTGTAACTTCCAGACAATAACTTGTGTGTTAGTGTATGGATCTCTCTTTGGTACAGGTATGAACAAACACATTTGGTATAGGTAGGAAGACACATTTGGTACAGGAGGAACAAACACATTTGGTACAGATAGGAACAAACACATTTGGTACAGGTAGTAGCAAACACATTTAGTATAGATAGGAACAAAAACATTTGGTGAAGGTAGAAAGTCACAAATTCGGTATAGGTAGGAACAAACACATTTGGTATAGGTAGGAACAAACACATTTGGTGTAGGTAGGAACAAACACATTTGGTGTAGGTAGGAACAAACACAATTGGTGTGGGTGGGAACAAACACATTTGGTATAGGTAGGAACAAACACATTTGGTATAGATAGGAACAAACACATTTGGTACAGGAGGAACAAACACATTTGGTACAGGTAGGAACAAACACATTTGGTACAGATAGGAAGAAACACATTTGGTATAGGTAGGAACAAACACATTTGGTACAGATAGGAAGAAACACATTTGGTACAGATAGGAAGAAACACATTTGGTATAGGTAGGAACAAACACATTTGGTACAGATAGGAAGAAACACATTTGGTATAGGTTGGAACAAACACTTTTGGTATAGGTAGGAACAAACACTTTTGGTATAGGTAGGAACAAACACATTTGGTATAGGTAGGAACAAACACTTTGGTATAATTAATAACAAGTCACAGAAATTTTCCAATAAAACATTGTGCTAGGTATTTCAATGTTTGTGTTTTTTACAGTATAATAATCTATTCCTGATTATAAACAAAATGCAGTCCATGTAGATTTTAAGTTTATAAAACAAAACAGTAGACTAATGATATGGCTTCAATTTAACGAGTTTACAATTAATATTTCCTGTCAATCTACTTGCAACTGGCTATACAGAGTACAACACTATAAACACATTGCAAGAAATTCAAATCTTTTTCTTAGAATTAAGTTTTTAAATATTCTTTCATTTATTTATAATGTTAATTACTCAAAACTATATAAATACTATACAAAGTCCTCTTTTCCTCGAATTAGACTTATCACCGGGTTTGTACTTACATGAGCAACACGACGGGTACCACTAGTGGAGCAGGATCTGCTTACCCTTCCGGAGCACCTAAAATAAAAACCAGTTCTTGGTGGGGTTTGTGTTGCTCAGTCTTTTAATAAATTAGTTTTCTATGTTGTGTTTTGTATACTGTATTTGCCTTTTGGTATTTTTCGTTTTTTTGCGTTGCCGTTGTCAGTTTATTTTCGACTTATGAGTTTGGATGTACCTTTGGTAGCTTTCGCCTCTCTTGAAAGAACAAAAATTAAAACAGTCAAACATTTTAAAACGATTAAATGAATTTCTAATGTAAATCATGACTTAAAAAAGAAATAGAAAAGAATACAAGTGAAATATTCAATTAAACAAATTACTTTTTTAATTGTTTTTACTATTGTGACTTTTTTCCAATGAATGACTTTTTTCCAACATTCGAGGCATACATTTTATTCTTAGTCACCTATTGAACACACCACTCTGCCATTTAACGTGAAACCTCAAATACTTTCGATGTTTATTTTTAGTAAAAAAAAATATGGAAAAATGTCCTGGTAATTTTTAAAGCCACCTGACGACAGGCATTGACAAGAACTTTACAAAATTGTGAATTCCATTTCTACCTGAATTTCGATAAATAAAAAAATAGAACACTTACTCGTGTAATAATGGTTTATATAGGTTTTCAAAGAAGTAAACAAATAGTCACAATTCAGTCTTGCGATAATTTTGTCTTTGAATGATATTTCAGTATAAGTTTTTAGTCAGTTTTGTATAGTCCTATGTCAATCCAATGTCACAAGCCGGGCTCACCTTTTCAACATTTGAGTTATTCTTTGATTCCCTGATAAATGTGTTTCATTGGTGTTTTTTTATAACGTAACGAAAATCATATAAATAAAAAAGGATAAAAAAAGGAAGGACGAAAGATTATAACCGTTGTTTCTCTACCAGTTACATTATACATCTATTTACTTCAAGTCAGGTCACAAGTCGTAACTGAGTGCATAAACAAATGAGTTGTATCCTTGCATAAACTTATAAAATGGTTATTTCATCCCTTTAATATACAAAAAAAGAAATATAGTTTAAATCCAGGTTTTAATCCATTTCCAGTCATCCAGAGATTTGATAAACATATAAATGAAAACTACAGCTAATCCATTATTATCATACTCATAATACTTAATTGATTATAAGAACTGCTATTAAGTGTTCCGACAGAAGAAGAAACGAAAGAGAAGAAAAGAATAAGACTTTTAGTTTAAAATGAAAACAAGATTGTTATTAAATAAAATAAATAGACTGGCAATACAAGAATGTTACGGAGACAAACTATTCTAATTTGTTTTTCATGATTTTTTAACAACCTGTCAAAAATAGTTTATATTTTCAGTCCGGTTCTTGGGTGCGGTCCGGTCCGGGTATAGTGCTTACCCTAATACGTTTATTATTAAATGGTACATATTTTCAAAACATAAATAACTAATTTAGATGTTTATTTATCCTGCAACTGAAAAAAATGTGATTTATTGCCTTGATTTCGCTTGAATGAGGAATACATTAATGGGGAGGATCCGGGATTTCTTTTTTTAATTTCGGGATGTCAGGATTAAATTTTTTTTAAATTCAGGACATCAGGATTTCATGTTTTTAAGCCCGGGATTTCGGGATCAGGACCCCTCCGACTCCCCTTCATTAATCGTGTTTCAAAATGGCATATTTTTGCCAGATGAGTGAATCAGGCACTTTTGGTCCTTTAGTTGACTTTTCAATCGTAACTTTTTTGTTTCCTTTATTGAAATAAAAACGATTTACAAAGATGAAAATAAAATCAAAGTGATTTAAGAAAAAAACACAACTCTACTATTTAGATGTTACAGACTACCAAAACAAAAGTTGATACACTTAAAAAAAACGCTCACAATGACTGACTGAAAGCTTGCTCCTAGAAATAAATATGCGAATACAGAAAGCATGTATTTTAAGTCTCTAATATCGGTCGCTGTAATTCCAAATGTGTCTTACATTCATTGTTTGCAATTTTTTGACAATAGTTTGTCATTATCTACAAGACAAACAACTATACTTATATGATTAGGCTACATGTTCAGAAATATATAAGATCCTCAAAGTACATACGTGATTAAAACAGTTTTGGAAAATGAATGGTTCTATCTCTTCAACGAAAATTATCCAAACTAAATAACCAATTATAGTTGTTATCGTCTACCTCATTTGGTCTCTGGTGGAGAGTTGTCTTATTGATTTTTATTTTTATATATGTGGTATGACATAGATAAGTCACCGTGCGGTCTTCAGCAATAACCAAAACCCATACCGCATAGCAAGCTAAAAAGGGCCCCGCAAAACAAAATGTAAAACATTTTAAATATGAAAACAGCCTGATTTATGTACAAAACAACAAACGAAAAACAAATATGATATATATACAGTAACAAACGACAACCACTGAATTACAGGCTCCTGACTTGGAACAGACACTCACAGAATGTGCTTGGGTTAAACATGTTTGCGGGTGCCCAACCCTCCACTACCCCGAGACAGCTGGTGTAACAGCACAACACAAGAACACTTCATATTAGAAAAAGATGTTAGTAAAATCTATTACTCAGGTGACAGAAACCAGTTATTTTACAATAAATCTTTAGAATTTCATGGATTTATGATTTAATTTTAATGAAAAATCATTCAAGCTTATATACAAATAAAATGTATGATTTCGAGTAACTAAGATATGTGTGTGCTTATGTGAATATATAGAAAACCTTTCAATTTGGGTGTCTGTCCAGCATGGAGAAGTTTAAAATTTATAAATGCATTGCAAATAAGGCAAGAAATGTGATGCTCTGATACAAATCTAATCCTCATCTTCAGAATCCTGCTAATAGCAGACAAGAATTTATACAAAATTCAAGAGATAAATGATATTCAATGAATTAGAGCCTTGTCCGCACCTATCCTTACCATCAAAATCTCAAGATATTTTTGTTTACATAAACGGAATGTTTTCCCACTTTGATTGGATGCCGTCAAATGAGGAGACCACAATTTTGATTTCTGACTGGACCCATATGTGAAGGAAATCCCCAACCTGTGTATACAACTACTTACTTATGTAACATCACGGTACCCAAATTGCACCGAGTACCCAAATTGCACCTATTCAACATAAACAGCTGAGAAAATCTTAAAAGTTTTCTTTGAGACTAAACAATTTGTATTTTGATTATTTGACATTATACACGTCTTACAAAATAGGTGAATATATTCAAATATAATCACAGTTGATATCAACAGATGAAGCTTTCACTGGAAAAGAAAAATGTACGAAAACGCCGCCATGCGACGTTCTCCAAAAGTCATCTTTTAAAAATGAACAAAAAAAAATATGTTACAAGCATCCATTTCTTAAAAAATGAATAGTGAGCATGTACTAATGTCAAATTGCTTTAAATATTTGAAAAAATAAAACAAAACATCTGTTATTCGATTTTTAATGATGTGAATTTAAGCATGGATGCAATTTGGGTACTCCTCATTACGGAAGCATGGATAGTTTGGAGGTCGATTCAAACCCATTTTTCTATGACTCAATATGGATTAAAAATCAAATTGGTGTACCTATATAATAAAGAAGGATACGGCTACAAAATAAACACAGAATGGAAATTTTTGTCTTGATCATAAAAAAACGTAGGTGAAAAAACTGTCAAAATAGGTGCAATTTGGGTACCCTCACGTTAGTATATAATAGCCTAGAATTTACATTCATTTATTTTTCAGTCCACATGATGCAACTATATACCTCATTGCTCAACTATAACAAAATTTCTGCTTAGGACATATGTTCTGGTTCATTAAAACTGGTACCTGCCACCTTAATCTTTTAAGTTTTTAACGACAACTTGAATAAAGTAGTTCAGAGTGCATTGAATTTCACGAAAATCAGACAGAAGCATAAATAGGATCGTAGGATAATTTAATGTTAAGTCAAGGGGGATATTTTCCGGTGTTCCGTATTTTCCTCGGGTAACTGGTACCATATTTGTTTGTAGCATGAATAACGTCATTTTATCTGGTTAATCTAAAAGACTATCGAAAATCAAAACAAAACCTGTAAAGAAGGGGTATTTACAAAAGTCGAATATTGAAATTCAAAATGCAAGTCTAAAGGAATTAAAAAGTACAAATATGCGATTTCGAAAATAAAAATGATTATTCCATATTGGTATTATTCAGTAAGTTTCTCTATATGAATTGGATTTTGAATAAAAAAGCATATTCACCGTGAGAAAAGTGATATTCACTGTGCCGCAGTAAACGTCATGCGCTTTTACATGTAACGTTTTGGTAAACTGTTTCATGTACAATTGGTTTTGGTAAATATTTGTCATTAAATACATTGTTTTTCTCGGAATATGGAATAAACCCATTACTGTCTTTTGTTTCGGTAAATATGTGGTTTAATTGATTTTTGAAAAGCAGATATTCACTTCGGTCGTTGGCCTTAGTGAATATCAGTTTTTCAAAAGTCAATAAAACGGCATATTTACCTCATCAAAAGACAATAATTGTATAATATCCAAATTAATGTCCAACTGCTTACCAATGGACAATATCGGGATTATTTCCTTTTTCAAAACTTTGAATACCGACAAATCGAACCTACTCGTCTGATAAAACTTCTATGACAATTAGTCAGAAGTTCTAAATATGTAAATGTTCTCAATTAAGCCAATTACTACCAAACTTGTCCATGTGTATCCTTATCTTGATTCAAAACGGTATCCAATGATGCCATATATCCAATAACACGGCTTCTGTTGCTATGAGTTAGCCTGCAAAAGGGGGACCACATGCAAACTGTAAAATATCTATTTGACCTTGTGTTTTAGTATTTACACCAAGCTGAGACTACTAAAATATGTATAGTAGTCTCAGCACCAAGATGCCATTAGATATATTGAATATCCTGCATTTATCATATTTTTCCTTAACATAAGGTCAAATTACTGAAAGATCCCCCCCTCCCCTCCTCTTAATTATTGGAATCCATCTTTTGCATTAACCATAATATCTTGGAGTAAATTAGATACATGACTGTAGCTTATACTTATATGTTCGTGTAACAATTCCATTTACAAGTTAATAGTTTTTTTCCTTCAGTTGTGACAACTTATTGCAAATATTGATCTGATAAATAGTTTGCAATTATATATAAAGAGCTATTTAGAACACTTGTTTGTTTGGTGTGTAATGCTATTGACCGTAAATGACAATGTTCTTATCATTATACGTTTTTTACACCATCCTTGATGATATTGTGCTGAGATTTGTTATATAATTGGTTGCTGACTATTTACAGATATCAGGTTGTGTTTCAGTTCTCACACTCGTTTTCAGGATTCTGACTTAGCAGATATAAGGCTGATTTTCATTGTAAGAATGTAACGAGCGGTTATAAATCCTATAATTAGATATAAGAAGATGTGGTATGAGTGCCAACGAGACAACTCTCCATCCAAGCCAAAATTTATAAAAGTAAACCATTATAGGTCAAAGTACGGTCTTCAACACCGAGCCTTGGCTCACACCGAACAGCAATCTATAAAGGGCCCCAAAAATTACCAGCGTAAAACCATTCAAAACGGGGAAACCAACGGTCTAATCTATATAAAAAACGAGAAACGAGAAACACTTATGAACCACATCAACAAACGACAACTACTGAACATCAGATTCCTGACTTAGGACAGGTGCAAACAATTGCAGCGGGTTTAAACGTTTTAATAGTACCAAACCTTCACCCTTATCTGAAACAATAGTGTAACATCACAACATAGAAAGACACACTATAAAATATCAATTGAAATGGCTTAACTCAATCAAAAGACATATTAACACCAGTGAACATATACTGAACAAATAAATTTGATCTATGATACAATGCAAATACAAAATAAATAAACTAAGGGAAGAATAATTAAAGTAACATGTTATACCGCTGTGAAATGTTAAACAGTTTAAGAAAAACAATATGCTTGAACAAAAATATCAGCCATTTGCAATTACTTTAAACACGGGTAAATGAAAATAATTTTGTTGTTAGGAATACGTTTACAGTTCAAATGGAGAAAGGAAATATTTTTACAAAAATAATTTTGATGTTTATAGTACGAAGAAGTGAAAATTTATAGTAATACCAAACACTTATCAAAGCTGGTATATAGACCAGATACAACCCTGAAAAAGTAAACATTAATAACAAAAAAAGCATTACAATTAGTATCAACAGGTCAAATAAACAAGAAAGTACGATTTGAGAGTACTCGCAGTTACTGACAGTAGTTAAAAGCCAAAAACAATTAATAATAAAAAATCATGCGTCAGAGACTAAAATCAACTAAAACACATCCCAGGGATTTAGTATTTTAACGTCATGGACAGTCAAAAAAGACATGACTTGTGCAATGCCAAAAATAAATGTATCGACAGGCAGTAGGATAGTTAGGAGTTAACCTCTTTATATATCAAAATGAACTGACTATATCATTTGGAGAATTTGGTACTGATGACAGATTTTTAGAGCTTGCCGTGTTGTGTACTGACATTAGACACTTGTGACTACTGTAGACGAATAAATGTTTACCACTACATATCTTTGATTGTTTGTGTTTGGTTGCTGTCTCATTGACGTATAAACAACATCTTCCTTTTATAATGAGAATCTAGTGAGAATTAAGCTTAACGACGAAATAGATTAATTCAAATTTTTCATAGTAAAGTTTCCATTTCTATACAGCAACATTTAAGAAGCATTTAAGAAGCACTTAATATTTTCTGTACTCTCCAAGTTAGTATCATGGTTTTCCGGGGCATGTGTTTTCTATCGTGAGAACCTTGATAGGGGATTGGTAATGACAACAAAGCTATTGTACCAATGGTTCTTAATGGATAAGTTTAGTCCTTTTTTCAAAAGTTTTACAGACTTTGGTTTACAGTTCAGGAATAATTGTGCCGCATGTTATCACGAATATTTATCGTTTTGTTAGTTAATACTTGTGCTTCGTGTCGATATATTGGGTTAAGTCATTTGCAACTGATTTTTATAGTTTGTTGATGAAGATATAATGTTGTGTTGTTACACTACTGTGTTCTCAGTAGGAGAGCGTAGAGCGCTGGAAAACATGTTTAACTTCGCCACACTAATTCTGAGTCTGCAATTCAATGATTGTTGTTGGTTGCCCGGCGTCTTGTCTGTCATAATTGTCACAGTATTGTATGTTGTTTTACTTTATTTCATTTCTTGTTCCTGTATGTTATTAAAAAAGTAGCGTTTCTTATTAGATTAGAAAAATTGTTTGTCCTGAGAAAGAAAAAAAAGCATGCCTCCACACTTGAAAAGAGTAATGATTATTAATGGTCGGTGTGAGTAACAATTTATGTTCCTTCAATTGAACAAGATGTTAAATACTAATCGAGCATACATTTATTTTTAATAGGTTTTATTATGATTTCTTGTAATGTATGGCCAGCTTTAGGACTTCGATAATCGGTCTCACTTGAAAGAGGACAACTAAAAATGACATTAAAAATATTATTACAAGCCGGGGGCCAGTTCGATAATAGGTCCAACTTGAAAGAGGGCAGCTTAAAATTGTATGAAAAATATTATGCCCGAGAGCCCATGTTCGAAAACATTTTAGTTTTGATCATATTTGTCTGAAAGTGTCAGCATTAGGCTGTATTTACGCGACTACAGTATTGGTTCCGACAGTGAAACATATAATACAAAATTGTATTATATATGTCTCTGTTTCTAATAATTCTAATTAAAATCAGAGACATAATACTATTGTATATTGTACTATATAGTTCTCTGTTCAGTAAAATATATGAAAACATATTTATTTTCTTAATCATAGGGCTCATTTCAAGCATATCAATCAAGTTACAGATAAAGACAATACAGTATAATTATGATTTTTAATTCATATAACAAACAATAATTGTTCTATAATAAAAGGGGATAATACTACAGTTCGAATTTCGCGGGAGTATAAACTGTTTTCATTGGTGCATATGAACACACCTCCCGTGTTGCATACTTATTCCTAGGAAACTAATTTTATGTGACACAAAAGACATGACTTTATTTCAATAGAAAGAATGTGTAAATTGCAATACAAATGCACCTACAATATGCACAACATAGCATGTTTATAAACAAAACACATTAATCTCCTTGGTTGTCTCCCTTGGTCCAGACTCAATTTATCTCCCTTTTTGTGTACAACCATGGCCTGTGTCCTGCAAATTTTCAGAACAAACGTCAATCCGTCAAAATTGAGGCTAACTGCAAACCGTCTTCCATTAATAAGTGTATGTTGAGCAGGTTTTTGTGTTAACATGATTGTTATTTGAACTAATGAATCTATTGAGAAGTCATTCACATACCTGACCCCTAAACAGATTACCTAAAATCAACCAAGACGTCTTGGTTTTAACTGTTTAACAGTTGTTGCTTACACTGACTTAATATGTACACTTAACACACCCACCCACTAGAACTTGCATATTTTACAGACCCTCCCTTCCTTGTCCCCTCTTTTAGTAGTATGGTGCTCAATTTCATTTTCAAAAGCATTATATTTTATAGACGAATATTATATTAGTAGACTGTACAGAAAACATAAGCTTTTTGTGCTTTTATATTGTCTTATTGCAAACAAAACAATTAAGACAAAGCAAGCATACAAAATGCACAGGAACTACATAATGAAAGCAAATCATTACATGAAGCATCAATATACAATATTCTAATATGACGTGCTTCTTTAGCTTTGTAAACAATAGCATGAAAAAAATTCTCGGTATATATATACTTAGCGCAGACTCAGAGATGTACATATAAATGGCTGTTACTATTTACCCCCACATAAATCCACATGTATTGTAACCTATGTGCAAACACTATGTGGATTTCGTTGTGTTCAAATTGAAATTGAAAAAGAAACGACAGAACCGTTATTCCTATTCTAATGCATAACAAAAAGAATTAATGCATAAGATCTTAAAAAATGCATAAAATCAAAATAAAATAAAATTTCGTGAAATTTTATGAATGATCTTGGCACATTAAAGTCATGTCAAAACATGACGTCATACAAATGAAAAGTCTGAAGCTGAAGATTATTCCGTTCTAAATTTGGATAATATCGCATTAAACTGGAGTTTTGAGGTAGGTGCTGTTTCTAAAACTGCAACTAAAAAAAAAAAGAAAAAAACCAACCTACTAACTTTGAAATTTTTAGGAAATACAACCCTCATATTTATGTATGGGCTTTTCACAATGTTCAATTCTGGTATATTTATTTTCTGTAGGCATCCAACAATTTCAGTACATCCAGCAGAAGATATAAAGCCAAATTCTTTGCTACAGCTGATGAAGCCATACAAGATATAACAGATGGATCAAAACTATTGGTTGGAGGTTTGTTAACTTTATTGTTTAGTAAATGGTAATTTTCAAGTTACAAATAAATGTGAAAAGTATGTCTAGCAAAAGTATGTTTCCAAATGAATAAAAATTTGGCTTCACTATATTACAGTATAATGAAGTTTAACAAATTACCTCAATTTTGAGCTCCAAAACTTACAATTGTATGTGAATGTCTTCAACATATCAGTAGTTGTAACTGCTTAAATATCCTGGAATCTAGTGGATCCCATTCACTGCAAACTATAAAAGGGGTGTAGGTTTGCAAATTTTGCAATCTTAGAGTATTTTATTGTCCCCCGTGTAATGCGTTGCAGGGGAAATGGAAATACCAGGCATCCGTCCGTCCTGTTTTGTTAGCGCTCTCACATGAACAATTCTTGCCTAATTTTTATGAATCTTATATTGTAGGTTTATATTAGCAATGTCTTTGACAAGTTCCAAAATCAGTGCCGATCAATTATTTTTGAAAGAGTTATTTATGCCCATTGGAAACATTAATTTTATTGAAAATTGCATGGTTAGCGCTTTCATGTGTACAATTCTTGCCAGAATTTTATGAAACTTATATCACAGGTTTATATTAGCAATGTCTTGGAGGAGTTCGAAAAGCAGTGCTGATCAATTATATTTAAAAGAGTTATGCCCCTTGGAAACATTAATTATATTGAAAATTGCATTGTTAGTGCTCTCATTTGTATAATTCATGCCAGATTTTTATGAATCTTATATAATAGGTTTATTTTAGCAATGTCTTGGAAGAGTTCAAAAATCAGTGCTGATCAATTATTTTTAAAAGAGTTATGCCCCTTGGAAACATAAATTTTATGGAAAATTGCATTGTTAGCACTCTCATGTGTTCAATTCTTTGCCAGATTTTTATGTAACTTATATCATAGGTTTATATCAGCAACCTCTTGGATGAGTTCAAAAATCAGTGTGGATCAATTATTTTTAAAAGAGTTACGCCCCTTGGAAATATAAATTATATTGAGAATTGCATTGTTAGCGCTCTCATATGTACAATTCTTGCCAGAATTTTATGAATCTTAAATCATAGGTATATATTAGCAATGTCTTGGACGAATATGGAAATCAGTGCCAATCAATAATTTTTAAAAGAGTCATGCCCCTTGGAAATATTAAGTTATATGGAAAATTGCCTTATGAGTGCTCTAGTTTGTACAATTCTTGCCAGATTTTTATGAAATTTGTATTATAGGTTTATAATATCAATGTTCTTAAAGATTAAAAAAATCAGTGCCGATCAATTATTTTTAAAAGAGTTATGCCCTTGAAAATATTGATTCTATGGAAAATTGCAATGTTATCGCTCTCATGTGTTCAATTCTTGCCAGAATTTTATGAAACTTGTATCATAGGTTTATATCAGCAATGTCTTTGTCACTTTTGAAAATAAGTTCTGATCAAATATTTATAATGAGTTATGCCCCTTGGAAATATAAATTATAATGGTAATCACATTGCATTTGCTCTGAAACCTTTATTTCTCTTAAGATATTAATAAAAAGTTTTAAAGAACAAAAGAAAAGTGCTTTTTTTTTTGTTATTGCTGTTGTACCTTGGAAAGATAGAATATGTGCAACGTGGGGGACATTGGAACTCTGTTCTTACAAAATACTTTTGCTCATTGTTGAAGGACACACTATTACTGTGTAGTTGTATATATCCTTATCTTTGGTTGATAGTTATCTCATTGGCAATCATACCACATCTCCCTCATTTTATATCCACCTAACAAGCTATAGAATGATCAAACCATACTACCATCATCACTTTGTTCATTGACAGATTACTATTGGCAAACTACTGGAAACAGATTCAATGAAGACACAATATTTTCCTGTTTGTAACCTAAAAAATCCTGGCTTAATGAACTTATAATTCTTTTGAAAGAAACAGTAAACACAACCATATTATTTTTGGAAAAAGGATATTGTATGATGATCAAGATTTGAATGATGGCATGGAAGTCATGTCTTTGTAGATTAATTAGGTGTTTTCATCTGTAGCACATAAGTCAGTTCACAAAAACACATCCTTCATAGTAAGAAACTCTGGTCATCTTTTTTGTCATAGGTATATTACTATGTTCTGCAGATAATTATAAAATTAATAACATAACTTCTGTGTTTATTTTTAAACAGGATTTGGTTTGTGTGGAATACCTGAAAACCTAATTCAAGCTTTACTGAAAACAAAGGCAAAAGATTTAACAATTGTTAGTAACAATGCTGGTGTGGACGATTTTGGTCTTGGATTATTACTTCAACAGAAGCAGGTATCTACCATTGATATGACCATGAAGTAATTAACCTACGGGTTTTTGATAGGGTTTGAATAATAATAATGTAAATATGACTGATAGCATCTTCTGTAAAAATTGAACAATGTAGGTACAGTTATGGAATAAAAATGTAACATTTTAGTTTATGAACTTTTAAATAAGACAGAAAAATCAGTTATTATTAGTAATTGTAAATAATTATTAGTAATTGTAAATAGTTATTAGTAATTTTTCTCTGGTTGTAGAAATTAATTGTAAATGTGATGATTGAATATTTTAAGCACCTGAAAACTTTTTCTAAGAATTTTTCATTGAAACAGCTCTTCAAAGTATTTGTTTATGTTACTTTTAAAAGGGAGACTAACTATTTAAAACAGACTGTCTTTGTATTGTTGAATTATTTTTCAGGTCAAGCGGATGATATCATCATATGTAGGGGAAAATGCAGAATTTGAACGTCAGTATTTGTCAGGTGAATTAGAAGTGGAGCTTACACCACAGGTATTTGTGTTTTGAGAAAAAAAATAACGAGGTGACATTTCATATTGTGTGGTAGCAGTTTCATTAACTTATATTCCACAAGATGTGTAATTTAAGTAAATGAGACATCAACCATACAACACATTTTGCCCATCCATCTTTCCTTCCTTCCATTTGTCTATCCATCCATTTGGCAAACATATTTTTGTCACACTTTTATCAGGTACTACTTAATTGAATGTCTTTAAAGTTGTGATGTGAGCACTTTTTGTCTCCTACTTCCTGTTTGTGGATACTTTGAATCCTCAATATGTTGAATGAACGTAGTATTTTTGTCACACATTTCTTCAGTACTACTGAACAGAATGACTCCATATTTGGTAACAGTTTAAAAGTGATGACTTGTAACATGTGAGAGCTTTTCAGCTCTATCAGACACCCAAGTCCTTTTTCTGATAATTCAAATTGTAAGTGGGGGTATACTTAACACATGTCGAATATTGATGATAATAAACACACTTATTCCAAACTTTTTGTATTACTGTAGATCATTTACACTTTAGGGTACATTGGCAGAGAGAATAAGAGCTGGTGGAGCAGGTATCCCAGCATTCTTCACACCTACTGGTTATGGAACTTTAATACAGAAAGGTGGTGCTCCAATTAAATATAACAGTGATAAATCTATAGCCATTGCTAGTCAACCAAGGGAGGTAAGTCATCTGACCTTTTGTGTAGTTTTCAATTAATTTAAACACATGGAAGGCTTTGCAGAAGCCCATTTAAATCATTCAAATGGATCATATTTTAAAAGTAAAACTACCTAGAAATTGTAAACACAAATATAAAATATGCTAAAATCAGTTGTTTATTTTCATGCTTTTAAACCAGATATGACCAGTTGCATACATTTTTGATGAACCAGTGCTGAAGACCAAATAGTGTCCTATAGTCTACTTCCTCATCCCTTGGTCTCTAATGGATAGTTGTTTCATTGGCAACAGTACTGCATCTCCTTATTTTCATACACACATTTATTTTATTTCCGACCAAATCCATTTCTGATATAAGTCACGAGTTTTATCAAATCTTTGAGTAACTTTATCCTGTTATTTGTGATGATTATCATACATCATATTATAACCATATATAAGAAGATGTGGTATGAGTGCCAATGAGACAACTATCCATCCAAGTCACAATGTGTAAAAAGTAAACAATTATAGGTCAAAGTACGGCCTTCAACACAGAGCTTTGGCTCACACCAAACAGCAAGCTATAAAGGGCCCCAAAATGATTAGTGTAAAACAATTCAAACAGGAAAACCAACGGTCTAATCTATAGTAAAAACAAGAAACACATATGAACCACACCAACAAAGGACAACCACTGAATAACAGGCTCCTGACTTAGGACGTTTAAACAGGCGCCAACCTTCACCCTAACCTGAAACAGTGGTATAACATTACAACATAAAAAGACACACAATAAAATTTTACCATATATAAGGATGATGAAGTCTGTCCATCCATTCATCCTTCTGTCTCAATTTCTTATTTCTAACCGCTCCTGAAATACAGTATTTTATAAATACTTTCACAATGAATGTCATGACATGACATGACATGTCAAATAGCGTGTGAAAACGCGTGACGAGATGCGGACTTTTAATATGAACAATGTTCATAATTTCACATTATATGCAAATTTGTTAATATAAAAACAATATTCTACTATAAACTTTTATTGTATTCAACAGTGGTCTGTTTTGCTGCTTTTAAAGCAACACTACTAGGCAAATATTCAAAATTACTGCTAGTTTGGTTAAATTTACTTGATAACAAGGCACACAATATATCATTGTCCAGTTCTGATCAGAATTCAGTATAAATTTCTTTATAATTGAAAATGATCTCACAGTCAGAATTGATATTTGGCTGAACTAAAATAGCTTCATGAAGCTTTGAAAGCGTGTCATAATGTTTTTTTGCCATCTAAAATGTCATCTATGATCTCTGCCATTGCTCCCAACAAACTATACAATATATGTTGCTATTGCCTGGTCAAAACTGGGTAGTTCATCAGAAGACAGCTAATACTATGAGAACTGATCCAACAGTTCCGTGATATTTCCATCCGCTATGGCCTGTGGAAATCTGTTGGCTACATTTGAAACTGAAAAAGAAAAATATTTTATAATTGTTAAATGCTTAATCAAATAGCTATGTATTTTAGTTCTCCTCTCATATGTATTGTTATGATTGCAACACAGAGTGCACAATGCGTTACTCATCACTCATGTAATTGCGAGTTCCTATGGAGCCATTTGTATATTTTTGGGCCTAAATCACAGCAAATAATGCATTAGTTTGTTTTCCAAACAATTTTTTTCAAAATATAATCTCTGTTGATGCTTGAATTTCCATATATTAGGTCATTGAAAATGTAGGTTCTGGACTTGCATGAAAAGTATATTCATTGGAAATACTTTAGTACCTTCATAAATGGACAGCACTGGTATTTGATATCATAATATGTCTTTAGTGATTAATAATGTAGTACATAAAAAGGATAAATAACCAAAAATTTGGACAGCACAAGAGCCACACCAACCACCAACACACTACTCCTTAGAGTATAGGGTATATGGGTTCCTTGCAAGGTCTACATGTCTGTCAGACAGGGTCTTCACCTGACCTCAACCTCAATTCATGGGTAAGTGATCAAGGTTAAAGTTACGTAATTAGGTCTTTTTCTCAGAAACTGTAAGCAGTAGGTCAACTATGTTTGGTGTATGAATGATTGTAAGATGTACATGTCAGTCTGGCAGGTTTCATCTGACCTTGACCTCATTTTCACAGTTTATTGGTCAATGTTAAGTTTTGTGTTTTTCTCTGTTTTACTAATTCTATAAGCAATATGTCAACTATGTTAGGTGTATGGAATGATTGTAACATGTCTGTCTGGCAGGTATCATCTGTCCTTGACCTCATTTTAATGGTTCATTGGTCAGTAGTTATGTCCTTTTCTAAGCTACTATAAGCAATAGGTCAACTATACTTAGTGTATGGAATGTTGTAAGGTGTACATATCAGCCTGGCAGGGTTCATTTGACCTTGACCTCATTTTCATGGTTCATTGGTCAATGTTAAGTTTTTCTGGTTTGGGTCTGTTTCTTGTATACAATAAGAAATATGTCAACTATAGTTGGTGTATGTACTGATTGTAAGGTGTACATGTCTAGCTTGGTTTATCTGACCTTGACATTATTTTCATGGATCATTGATAATGTTTAGTTTATGTGATACTTGAAGTAAAACTTTATCTTTTAGAACTAATTAGCAGGTGAGACATTTCACTGTATGCCCACTTGATTTATTTTATTCATTAATGGATGAAAATAAAGAATACTATAGTTGATAGGTGAATGATAACTATTATATTATGAGTGGGGAGTTTTCCCTGAGAATTGTCCAAAGTTGAAAATCTTACAAGAATTTATATTCTTACAAGGATGAATCAATATAATATTTCTAGTAGCTTTGGTCCTTTATATGGTATAAAACAATTTTTTTTCTAAACCAGCAACTACTTTAAGTTTATTATATGGCAATAGGAGTGAGAAATTGGGACATTTTTAACCAGATTTCCAAAGAAAAATATCTGTTATTAATTTGGTGATGTACTGTGGGCGGCTGGGCCAAACAGTGTCCGTGCAATAACTTGAAAACACTTTGACAAAATCTTTTCAAATTATGTTGTTTCCTGCGACTAAAAGAAGGTCAAGTTTGATTTTCATAATTTTAGCTTTTATTGCTGTTGAGTTTAGACCTTTAAGTAATGTAAAGTGATACTTAGAGTAATGTCCATGCAATAACTTGAAAAGGCTTAGATGAAAATCTTGTGATACTTTGAAGAAACAAGACAACAACCGTTTGAAAGTGGGTTTCTGGAAAATTATTGGAGTGACCACAAGATTCTATGGTTTCATATTAAATAAGGTTATAATCTCTTAAACATATTATTTTCATTATTGACTTCATGATTTCTGCCTACCCACCCCTGCTGAACAAATGTGTGTGTACTTACTGTCTTAAATTATGTCACTTATGATAAATAGGAGGTCAAGATTGATTTTGGTCTTTCCATTTCTGAACCTCACAAAAATTCATTTATTTTTACACTTGATACTGTTTGGGGATCCAGATTTGCAAATATCATTTTATGCTGAAAAATCTGGTTTGCTGTTAATCAGACAGCCTCTTGTTTTCTCTAAAATGGGAGATTGACGTCAATACATGGTGACTAGGCCTCAGAGGGAAATTTCAAAAATATTAAAATATGTTGGGAGGCTCCCACCAATATTTCAAGAGTTCAAACAAAGAAACTAAAAAAGAGGAAATGTTTGATGGGGGGAAGATTTAAGGGTTTTGTAAGGTGCAGAGAGTGGTACACTTTGCTCACATTGAACTTTGATTAAATGACCCCTCACTAACTGGACTAGCCTCTTGTTTATGATGTATCTTTGTCTCGCCTTGACAGAGTCAAAAAGATAGACTTAGGTATGCTGTATTGGACAGTGTTGTAGTGGGGTGGAGGCAGTGCCAACAAAGTTTTAGTTGGTGATTAGTTAAGTTTAAAGGGAACCACTACTGATAGGTCAATGATATTTGGTATGCTGTTGTATTAGCATTGGAACATCTCATTTCCATGGAAATTATTTGGCTCCACCCCCTCAGTCATGGTCTATTGACTTTGGAACTTTTGCTTAGTTTACATGTATTAGTTTGTGATTAGGTCAGTTTAAGGGTAACCACTAGTGGTAGGTCAATTATATTTGGTATGCAGTTGTATTAGCATTGGCACATCTCATTTTCATGGAGATTATATTTATTTGACCCCGCCCTCCTCAGTCATGGTCTATTGACTTTGGAACTTTTGCTTAGTTTACATGTATTACTTTGTGATTAGGTCAGTTTAAGGGTAACCACTAGTGGTAGGTCAATGATATTTTGTTTGTAGATGTATAAGCATTGGCACATCTCATTTCCTAGGAGATCATTTGGCTCCATCCCCACAGTCATGGTCTATTGACTTTGAATGTTTTGCATAGTTTACATGGTAAAGTTTGTGATTAGGTCAGTTTAAGAGGAACCACTTATGTTAAGTCAATGATAGTATTAGCATTTGCAAGTCTTCTTTTCCATGGAGATTATTTGGCCCCACCTCCTCTCAAGGTTCATTGACTTTGAAACTTTTACATTGTTTTACAAGTTAAAGTTTGTGTTTAGGATAGTGTTTAGGGAGCCACTTATGATAAGTTAATGGTATTTGGTATGCTGTTTTATAAGCATTGGCATTTCTCATTTCCATTGAGATAATTTGGTCCTGCACTTTAAGTCATGGTTCATTGACTTTGAATGTTTTGCATCGTTTATATGTTTAAATATTGCCATTTGGATTCAAAATTTGCATTATACTATCAAAATTACAAAAATGCAAGACATATCTCTGTGTCAACAGTTTATTTTTAAAAATAAGGATGTTCCATATTGTCAAACATCCATTATAGACCACCAGGTGTATGATTGGCATACATTATTCCACTATTGGAAGCAAAATGTCAGGTCATCTTTCAAAGTTATGTTTTTTAAAATTTGTATGAACTACTGTGGATTCAATTATTTTCTTGGGTACCAATTTTTGTGGATTGAGGAAAAATTGTGTATTTTTTGTGATTATCTAATTGGGTGGATTTGCCAATTTCTGCGTGCAAGCTTATTGAATATATATATATTTTGCTCAACATTTAAATTTGTGGTTCACACATACCCATGAATTCCACAAAAATTGGTATCCCATGAAAATAATGAATCCACATTTATATGATTAAAATACCTCCTAAAATCAAATGCATGAGGCAAGTGTAATTTTATATCAAAGGCTAACTGTCTTCCAAATTAGGAGGGTAGTAATGGGGGTACCTTCATGACGAATAACGGTAAAAATTCTCGCCAAATGACGCTAACGGTAATTTTTGGTGCATGAAGATAGTGTACACTTTCTTTTAAACGATGAAAAAATCGACTGATTTTGACGCATCACGTTAATTTTATTCCAAAACTGACGCTAACGATAATTATTTGAGACCTCCGACGAATCACAACAATGATATTTTGACGAATCACGGTAAAATTTTAACCAATTTGACGCAAACGGTAGCCAAAAATGACTGTTTGACGCCTGACGGTAAAGGGCATTACTACCCTCAATTAGCAGCCTTGGAGTATGTATCTGTTTATGATTGAAAGGATTTTAAATATGACATGCATTCCAGGATCATCTCTGTTAACAAGAGTTATCTTATTTATATTGTCAATCTATATATGCAAATGACCAGGTATTAAATCTACCTGGATTTAAAATAAGATTTAAAAATTATTTGTTTTAGGACATTTTGAGTATTTTTCCTCCAAGAGTATATGAAAAGAATATTTATTTTGTTATACCTGGCTAACCACAAATGGTTGAAAACTAGAGGACAAAGTCATTGAAACACTTGAGTTCACATTAACTATTTATCTTTAATATCTTAGCAGATGTAATATTCTGTATTTGATAGACTTGTTAAGAGCCAATTCACTGATAAAAATGACACCTTCAATTACATGTACATTTTGATATATATACAGTAGTAGCAGGTTTTGATTGACAAAATGATAAAAAAATATTGTAATAATTACTGTAGAAAAACACTAATAAATATCTTTGAGGCAAAAAAAAAACAATAAGTGACTTCCCCAGTTGTAGGCCTCGAGATATTTGTATGCATTTATATTTAGACTATTACTACACTTTGTATTGTTGTAATATGATTAAAAGGTGATGTAGAGGGGAATAATAAAATGTTTTATAAATATAAATGAACAAATTTTAAAAATACTGATCTTGTATTATACACAATGGTTTATGTAATGATTGTTTAGGATTTAAAAAATAAAAGTAAATGTAATTAGTGACAAGTTGTGTATGTGTAATGGTATTTACATTTAACAAGGGATAAAGTTTAGGATTATCTACAATGTAAATATAATTTCTTTGTGATTTAATTATTTGTCTGGTGTAACAAAAAAGTATATTGTATTAAAAAATGTATACCAGTTAAAACTTGATTTTAATTATATTATCTGGTAATCTATGACATACCCCTTGGCATGGCCTTTATTACATGAGGTCTTACTTGAGTCATTGGAGTGTGACGCAGTAACAAGGTTGTACTAGATCACAGTCATTTCTATTTTCATTTTATAAATTGTGTGCAACATAAATTAATGGAAATAGATTGATCAGAAACTTTGATAAAAGTTGGCATATCAATAACTGCAACAGGTGTTGGTGAAGTTATACTTTGTGATAAACTTTTTACCTGAGTTTTAATGCAAATTTACCTTTTGGATGTGATTCACACTATAGGACTATAGATATTGTCTGTCTAGAGGGAAAAAACTACTTCTTTGCGACTAATTGAATGAATTTTGAAGCCTTGATGTCAACTTGACTTGAAGAATTAGTCAGGAAGAACATTATAAGTGGACAAGTGAAATTTTTAATTTGGATGTGACTATGAATGCTTTTGATATTTAAATTAGGTGATGTCTTTTTTGAATTCGGCGTCAGTTTAAATTCATTTAACAAATATTATTTTATGTGGCTCATTTAGTGCGTTTAAGGATTTTAGAAAGAGCTTTTAGTGACATTATCGTTCAATATGGTAAAAGATAGGTTACAAGAGATGCAGGAAAAGAGGGAAGAATATGAAAAACAGAGTAAAAAGAAAAAGAAAAAGGAGAAGAGTGAGGACAATGGAGATATGAATGTGTTTATAGACAAAGTTAACATGGTGGAAAACCAGTTAGAAGAACTCAAAAAAGATGTTGCTCAAATTAAAAAGACACAAAGTAATTTATACTGTTCTCCGTTTGTTACTACCGCTAATTTACAGGAAATGGAAAGTAAGGCAGATTCAATTATATCTAGTTCTAGTAAAATACGGAAAGACATTGAACTCATAGCTGCAGAAAACTTTCCAAAATCACAAAAAGATTCTTTACTTAATACAAGTACTCAAGAACGTGTTCATACCTCACAGGTTGAAAGGCTGCAATATGAATTGAGAGAAGCAATGAATGATTTTAGAACAAGTCAAGCTGATTATGTAGAGAAAACTAGAGCAAGGTTCCGGAGACAAATGGAAATTGTCAAAGATAGTGGTGAAATAAATGGGAATGAGCAAGGTGATAATTTTCAAAACCAAGCCCTGTTTACGGGGAATATTATATTAGAAATGCAACAAGCAAAAGGAGAATTGCAGATGATCGATGAACGAGAGCAAGAACTACAACATTTAGAAAGTCAAATTCATGAAGTCAATAAACTATTTAAGGAAATGCATGTGTTAGTAGAGGAACAGGGTGAAATGGTTGATAATATCGAAAAGAATATAGAACAGGCTGTTGATGATGTTGAAAAAGGGAAAGGACAATTAACTGAGGCTGAAAAAAATCAAAAGAAAGCACGAAAAAAGAAAATTTGTTGTGTTTCTATTGTAGCAGTTATTTTAATTATTGTTATCATAATAGTGGTTATAATAAGTATGCAGAATACAGAATAAAAGGAGATCAGAAAAATTATTAGAAGTGCTTGGTGTGTGAATTTGCTTAATGTGTAAATGTGAGATTGCAGATATACTATTGAAATAATGTTCAAATTCTGGTTTTTGTATTGTTTAATGAGGGTCATATAGAATGTGCCAATACTCATCAAGTGTTAAAACTCAAGGCATTATTTCATATCATGCTTGTACAACTCATTAAATTTTAAACCTTTAACAACTTTGTTTATTGTACTTCATGTACTTGGAAAGAACAAGGAACATGTTTTGTCAATGAAAGGTCAGATGATGTCATAAATAAACAGTTAGATAAATGATAATATCCTACTTGGGAAAACAAATAGTTTCTTCCTGACGAGCCCCATAGTAAAATTTCCTTTGTATAAGTTTTGGCTTTTAGTAATTTTCTTGCATAAAGCCAACGAGGTTAGATAAAGGAGTAAACCCGTTTCCCTTACTTTTGATAGAAAGTTAAAAAACAACAATCTATTTTTAATTAAATAAGTTCATTAATGTCATGGTTCATAGGTGAAAGGAAGGGATCAACTGAAACTACACAGATTTTAAAGTGTTAGTCTAAAGTTTACTATAAATATTGAAATTAAGGCACCTTTGGGAAAAATAAAATGAAAAATATTAAACAATTGAAAATAAATATTAATGATATTGATATGATGGTAAAAAAAAAATATTTTGACTAAATTTCAAGTTTATATTCTATGTAATTGCAACCAAACTAAAGTGGAGTTTAGTTTATTTATTTTGAATTTACATTGTATCATAGGTCAAATTTATTTGTTCAGTGTATGTTCAATGGTGTTACTATGTCCTTTGATTGAGTTAAGCTATTTCAGTTGATATTTTATAGTGTGTCTTTCTATGTTGTGATGTTACACTATTGTTTCAGAAAAAGGGTGAAGGTTTGGTACCATTAAAACGTTTAAACCCGCTGCATTTGTTTGCACCTGTCCTAAGTCAGGAATCTGATGTTCAGTAGTTGTCGTTTGTTGATGTGGTTCATAAGTGTTTCTCGTTTCTCGTTTTATATAGATTAGACCGTTGGTTTTCCGTTTGAATGGTTTTACACTAGTAATTTTGGGGCTCTTTATAGCTTACTGTTCGGTGTGAGCCTAGGCTCCGTGTTGAAGACCGTACTTTGACCTATAATGGTTTACATTTATAAATTTTGACTTGGATGGAGAGTTGTCTCATTGGCACTCATACCACATCTTCTTATATCTATTTAGGCCATTGGCTCTTCTATATAGACTGCAGGTGTCAAGGTTTTGACTCTGCAGTTTGGGCCTTTGACTCTGCTGTTCAGGCCTTTGACTGTGCTGTTTAGACCACAGGCATCTAGGTTTTGACTGTGCTGTTTAGGCCTTTGACTGTGCTGTTAAGACTACAGGTCTCTAGGTTTTGACTGTGCTGTTTAGACCCTTGGTATCAAGGTTTTGACTGTGTTGTTGAGGCCCCTTTTGTTTTAATGCTCATATTAGGCTTTTCCAAACTCTTGGTGTCATTTACTGGATTCCTGTTGTTCCTATACATCGATATCATACCTGTGTATAAGCTTTTAAATTAATTAAGATTTTAGATTGAGATTGATATGCATCATCTCGTTATATTTCCTTCTTGGCAACCTCCTTTTTACAGGATAACCACCCTTTGTCAAAGAATGTCAAAAAATTACTAGATAAATACATTACTGAATACGATTCTATCAGCTGTTCATTAAATCAGAAGAACTGTTTAACTTAAGTTATTCAAAATGCATGAAAATGCATTGAAAATATGAGCTTACTATCTGAAGGCTTTAGCAGGGCAAATCATGGACAACTATAATTTTAAGTTAAATAACTTCAAAAGAAATAATTCAAATGCTTGTCAACTTGAATGAAACTGAAAACTAAACATGTTTGTAACGATCCTGATACAAAATGTATGATAAAAAATCGATCCAAGACCAGCAGCAAGTACATAAACAGGATAAAGAAGTGAAGGTAATTATTGTATTAAAGAAAGACAGAAGGATGGAATAAGTGACATTGATAAAATTCATATCTGAAATAGAAAATAACATTTAATAAAGTTTGTGTGTATGAAGCATTCTCCTTGATTTACCTTCTGAGTTCATCAGGAATGGGAACGCTCAAACTTATAAATGTGAAAGCCAGAGATGTATAAATATGTAGAAACCTTAGGAGCTATATCACCAAAAGGTAACTAGACAAAAATAGCCAAATTCAGCTAAGGTCAACTTTGTCTTATCATTACTTATGATGATTTCATTTGTCACATCAAATAACTCGTGCTGCTTGATGTTAATTATTTTTCCATCTGTTATATAATGGAAATCAATATAATATTTGAACAGATATTTATTTAAAATGTTGTAGTTTACACCAGAATGGAGTAAATTAATAAATAAGTGATGCATGTAAAATCAGACAGGCATTGAAATTTGCTTATGCATATTATGAAGGGGATAATTGTTTATGGAACACAATGATAATTAAGTAAACAAATTATAGTGTATTTTGTATGATAAATTTGTTATACATCTCTGATAAGTACATGTAAAACATCCCAATGGTTGACTGGGGTATAGAAATATGGTCACCTGCCAGGACCTCTCCCATTTGGCAGTAAAAGAAACATGCTATAGCAGGGTGTCTGTTTGGCTGTACCAGATGCACAGTAAGGCCTAGTTTGAATGAGGATGTTAAATCAGATGTCTGGTGAAGGGAGAGAACCGCATTTTCTGCATTATTGAAGAACCCTTGCTTGTAACAACTCACTGAGGGATCAATAGGTGGCCTGTTGCAAGGAAAATTTCTGCCCCTATCTAACATCACCTATTTTCCTTAGCAGTCTAAATTTCTGCCCTTCATCTCAGTCTACCTTTTGTCCATATCTTACAAATTAGATTTATAGTTAATTTGTTCTCATCCTGAATATGCATAAACTAATATCACAAGATTTGAAGCAAACAACAATCATTATAAACAAAGCAAAAAAACTTCAAACAAATTTCTTTTGACTTTGGAAAGATGAACGAACATTTGCAGACTTTTCACCCATATATCATCCAATGCCTGATTCCTTGATGGAGTGATACTATTAAAAAAATGAAAAAGCATGATAGACATTTCTGCTTATATCAGTTTGTTAATCCGGAACTCCTTGAAACCAGCTTTACAGAATTCCACTAAACTTGCATTCATTGTTCTACAACAAGCTATTTTATATATTTATTTTATCAATATTGAAATAAGAAGATGTGGTATGATTGCCAATGAAACAACTCTCCACCAGAGACCAAATGATGTAGAAGTTGACAACTATAGGTCACTGTATGACCTTTAACAATGAGCAAAACCCATACTGCATAGTAAGCCATTTCAGGGATTTCCCATTCTTATCATACTTAATGGTGACCATTTCTGCATCAGCAGGTGACACTTGTCTTATTTGGAAGATTTGTACATATTGATGTACCATGGACATTCATGTGGCTTCCATTTGTATAAATGACTACCATGATATTGTAGGACTGTGCATAAAATGTGTTAAGCCTATGAAATATTCTGAATAAGCAAGTATTTGTGTGGTTTTAGGAGGATGTGACTTTATATTTTGGTCAGTTATTGCTTAAGGTAGTCAACAAAATAAGTAAGGACTTACTGGGTACATATGGTAACATTTATCAGTAAGTATTTGGTACACATTAATTCAAAGAAGGAATAGTACTAGTGCTATGTGATACAACTGTTACATAGTATTGCTAGATAACAATGAGATAAAGATAATGAATGGCTATTTATTTGGTAACTTAGTTTTCTTGTCATATTACTGAGTCACAAGCTTCCCTTCAATGATTTTTATTGGGTTTTTAATGTCTGTTTAACTTTATACTTATATGAGATCAGTGTACGTCCACATAGCTGTTTAATTTTCTGAATTGATGTTTCTCAGAAGTTAAGTGTTTTCTGAATCTCATGACGTGGTGCAAAAACTATTGCAGAGTTGTACAGTATGTAAAGCCCATGTGAGATAATCAAACCATTTTAAAAATCAAAATGAAAAAATGTTTTAGAGAAGACAAGACAGATGTGCAGCTGACAAAATAATAAAAAAATAACCACAAAGCAGAGAGCTAGTCCTATTAGTATGATTTATAATGTTTCAATTATTGCACACCTTACATTCCAGGTAACACCCACCACCAACAAAATAAATGTCATAAATTCAGATGAACTGTCCTTAGTGTAAGTGATACATTGTGCTTAAACTTTTAATTTTTAAATGGGGTGAATATTGAAACCCTATCGTTGGTCCAAACGGAAAACCACAAACAAAAGTTGAGACAAATGCTATGATCTCATAATTGCAAATGAAAAGATTATGAACATGACTGAATATTAGTAATTTTCTTAGGGCATAGTCTTCCTCTTAAAGATTAAAACAAACACTAAAGAGCCAGATTAAGCTGCTGGGCCTTTTATAGCTTACTATACATTATAGGTTTTGCTAATTATTGAAGGTTGTACAGTGCCCCATAGTTGTTTACATTCTTGTCCTTTGATCTCTAGTGGATAGCTGTCTCAATGGCAGTCATACCACATCTCCTTATTTTTATAAAAGGTATTTCTGACCATTAGAGTATATTCTGTAAGTTATCCATTGAAGAAATATTGATGCAAAATCTATACAAAAGGAAATATTTATTACATAAAGACTGAAAAATTGTACAAAACAATATAACATGACTTCAACAGAACTCAATCACTATCTTGTTTAATATTAAAAAATATAAAGATTTAGCTGGATGAAATGGAAACTGCTAACTAGCTCTCCCCTCACAAGGCAAATCTTGCACCAAAGTTCAGAATCCTTTTTGTGAATTTTTTTTTTACCATCGACACCTCACCAGGGGCCACTATTGTAAGGTCACATTTACTCTGTTGATAGGATGGGGATCAAAAGGTGAAGTACTGTTGTAAAAAATATTGTTATGAATAACTTGGCAGTTGAACTCAAAACTTTTAAATGCCTATTTGGTCATTAAAAGTTATGTAGTATAAAGTTTGTAGATATACAAATGAATCTAAAATTTTGTGTAAAGTTGCTGATTTATGCATGTACGTACAGGTGTGATGGCAAAAAAATATTCTACAATAAAAATATTTTGTATTTATTCAAAGGTGAAAAATTTAATATTGTCATCATTCCTTCTTAAATATTTTTAAAAAAATCTGCTGTTTTGTTTTATAAATAGAGACATTTTTATCTACACTTGAAAGAAAATATAACTTTAAATGAGTAATTTATATATCAATACACATTCAAAAACTTATTTTGTTACAGGTTCGAGATTTTAATGGATTTCAGTATATAATGGAAGAGGCCATCACAGGAGATTTTGGTCTGATCAAAGCATGGAAGGCTGATAAGGCAGGGAATCTAACTTTCAGGTGTCTATTGAATTATCAAAGTTCTAAATTAATCTTCATATACAGTTATTTATATTAACAAAGTTTATTGCAGAAAATATTGAACATTTCTGATACTTCACTTTTGAGTTATTATATTAAAATAATTTATATCACAGTCTGTCATTAAGTAAATAATCCACCTATATAACATGGTAATTGTTGTTTTTATTGAAACACCTGTGTTATATTCTTTGAAAGGTAGTTAATCAGTTTTTGGTGAGAGAGAAATCGATTAAATGTTAACCATATCAATTTTATCAAATATAAAAAATGAACAGGTTCTTGGGTTTTTTAAATATCTTTTAGGCAAATATTCAAAAGTGCTAAACTAAAAAAAAAAGTAAAAGAAGATGAAAGAAAAATAAGCTAATTCAGCTTTGACTTGCGGTGGCTTCATTTCAGTTTTTAAGAATTATCAAAATCTGGTAAAAAGGATTTTTTCCCCTAACAATGACTTAAACCATATTTTTTTTAAATAAACAAATCAAAGATCATCTCTCTGGTACTAGGTAAATTATTAAATGAATAAGTAGTATTAGCATCATTTCAAAGTATGTTGTCACTGACTCACTAATCAAAAATGACTGGAACATATTATGAGTTATATGGTTTGCTACTGACCCCCTATGGATCCAAAGAGGGTTAATAAAATCCATAGGGGTTGAGACTGTAGGCGGAATCCCCTTTGGATCTTACTAACCCTCTATGGATCCGTGCGGGATCAGTAGTGAACCATATAACGAATTTATAGCAACAGGACTTTTCCTGCCAAGTTTTGCGTAAAAATAAACAATGAAATACATGACATCACTATTAATAGTAGACGTGACATCATGAACCCCATATGAAATCTACTGACCCCATACAGATCCATAGGGGGTCACCAATCAAAACGTCACTAATTTACTGAGGTGCAATAAAATCTTATGCAAATCAGTTTGTTAGTATCAAATAAATAAACATTCCAATTTTTTTACAACTGTTGCAGACTGGATTTATTATGGTATAATATTGTTGTCCATCAACCCCTCCTCTGTCTGTCAGTCCATCCACACATTGTAAGCTATAATAGAGAATGCTTTGATTAAATTTTATGAAATTTGTTTGGAACATATCATATCTTGCGCACATAGCACAGCTGTTTATTTGTTGTTGATTTTAAATGTATTTCTTTAAAAGTTATCTGAAACAGAATTGAAAGTAAGTTACATTTTTTCTAGGAAAACAGCAAGAAATTTTAATCCTCCAATGTGTAAGGCAGCTAAGATAACAATAGCAGAGGTAGAGGAGATTGTCCCATGTGGTGCTATAGCTCCAGAAGATGTCCATGTACCACATGCCTTTGTACAAAGAGTCATCAAAGGGCCAAAATATGAGAAAAGAATAGAGGTAGATAATTTTAATTATAATGTTCAAATGTTTGGGTTTAAGTATTGGTAAATCCAGAAATGCAATTCCAACACACCAAATATCAATAGGATTGTTTTCATTTCATAAATCAACAAAATTTTAAAAAATTAGTTGCATTTAAATGTAATTCTTGAAGGTAGAGATGTGTTGAGCTAATTCCAACTTGTAAAACTATTTTTATAATTAAGGCACCAAATTAACATATAAAGCAAAATATTCAATTACATTGATTGGAAGAGATGATGAGGGAGATTTTTATCTCCCTTGGAGAAGACATGTCTTATTAGTTAAGGGAAAGATCGCCCCTAATAAGAAGAGATCAACACATATGACAGGTTATGCAACTCACGTTTTTACCAGATTTTTTTACACAATAAGATCTAAATACATTCTATAGATGAACATAGGAAGCAACAAAAAACTGTTTAACAGATGATCAGTCTTATTTTACACTTCAGTTTTACCCACAAAAAGAACAGACAGTAAATAGACTTAAATTTCTTCAATTGTTTTTAGAGATTGAAAATTCGTAAAGAAAAAGGAAGCACCACACATGCTACAGATCCAGCATCACTTATGAGGGAAAGAATAATAAGGAGGGCAGCACTAGAATTCCATGATGGTATTTATGGTATGTTCAGTCATGTAACATTTTTAACAATATTTCTGCAAAGGTAAAAAGATGATCAAAGAAAGGAAAAAAGAGACATGTACAATTCATGTTGTGGTTCTTTTTATTTGTAATTGAAAAATTCTTGCCTCATCACTGTTTATGAATACGTTGTTTTAATGAATGGAAATATGTATGTGTTCATTGTCAGTGGTTTACAGTTATTATTCTTATATTCAAACATATAATTAATGTCAGTTTTTCAAGTGTGTCATTGGTAGAAATAAACAGTGATTATATAATAGTTAATATAAATTGTAAACCAATTAATTTTTAGAGTGATTTATTTATGTGGTTTTCATGAGTAGAAAAATAACATGTATATAAAATGTCACAATTATGTTAAAATTAGATCTTCTATTACATAAATTAATGTAAACAGTTGCAAAAATAAATTGCAGGAAGTCATTTGAAAAGGCTAAACACAAAAATAAAAGTACAAACAAAAAATATATTGGTTTACAATAATTTCTCCTTAGTTCTGCAGATTGTTATGTTTCTTTTCTCCACAGCAAATCTTGGTATTGGTATGCCTATGTTAGCCAGTAATTATATAACACCTGGAATGACAGTACATTTACAGAGTGAAAATGGAATTCTCGGACTGGTAACTAATTTATTTAAACCAAAAAATAGGAACGCAGTGTTTTTATGAGTTGATTAACCTACTGTTTTTGGTCCAAAATCTCTTTGCATGGCTTATTTGGTTTTTATGCATCATCATCTAAGATGGAGACTTCAGTTGAGAGAATTTGACTTGTTTCCAATTATGACCTTCTGTGGGATGCAGGGGCGGATCCAGCCATTTTAAAAAAAGGGGGGGTTCCAACCCAGGATAAAGGGGATTCCAACCATATGTCCCCATTCAAAAGCATTGATCATCTCAAAAAAAAGGGGGGGGGGGGTTTCCAACCCCCAGAACCCCCACCCCCTGGATCAGCCACTGGGATGTTGCATAAATGTGCGTTGGCTCATTTCTTTATTTCCCACACCATGATTGATTAAATAAATGATAATGCACGCAACACAGAAAAATCCTGAGGTTATTAAATGGTTGCTTCAGAGAAAGTGTATTGTGACCTTTGCTCGTCACCTAACGAATAGCTAATTGAAAAATCACAATTTCATATATTGAAGGATAGGCCAATTAAATTAACACATTTGTGATATTACTTCTTCATATCACACTCCATTTAGTGTGTAAGAGAAACATATATTCATGCAGGAGAAAGATAATTGGCCACAACCATAAGATAACTTGTAATTGAAAATGATATGGAATATTGATTAGTCTCTTTTCAAGGGGTTGATCTTATTACATTGTTCAAAATGATGAATGTATCTACTACCCCATATGTTTTGTAATTAAAGATTATCCATGGTTTTTCAAATGAGAGGGTGTCTCTCAGCTACAATCTCATTGTAGGGCAACACCTCTCATATGAGATGTAGCCAAGAAACATCCTAGAGTTTGAAAGACCGTTGATAATCTGTTTATTGATGTTTTCCTACTCAACGTCAGTGACATAGGCTACTGACATCACATTCTCTTTCTCTAGACTGTCAAAAACTGATATCACTTGAGTAGCATGATATGAAAAAGTATCACAAAAAAAAAAATCAAAGCAAAATTTTAGAAAATAATTCCTGTTATCCTTAATTAATTATTCAATTAAATGTTTTCTTCTTCCCTAGGATCTGTTACCAAGATAAGGAGATACAAATCCAGATCTAATTAATGTTATATTTTCTTCGTTAGGGTCCATTTCCAGCACAAGGAGAGGCTGATCCAGACTTAATTAATGCTGGTAAAGAAACAGTAACAAATATTCCTGGAAGTTCTTTCTTTTCCAGTGATGAATCTTTTGCAATGATCAGAGGGTAGGTTATTGTAATGATTTTGTGGCTATACAATTCAGAGCTTTGAAGATGAAGCATTTCAGTAAATGTTACTCATCTTAAGATTTATGTATTTTATAACAAACACTATTCTTTATTTTCAAAACCAAATTGTGTAAATATTGTTTAAAATACAAAGACAGAAAACCAAAGTGCAGAAGAAATGTGGTTAATGAATTCATTTTTAAGGCACTTGTACGATGATATCACATGATCATTAAAGATACAATACATATGTCACATGAGTACTTAAGATACAAAAATATATAACATGATACCATAATATGTCTCATAATTATAATTACAGTAATATACCATTGTGATGATAGTTAACATTTTAGATACTTCTAGCTGTGACAGTTAGCAGACACATGTTCTAGATTGTTTAAATAATTTGCAAGTTACATTGCTGTAGAGCTAAAATTAAAACTTTTCGTCCTGTACAGTCACTATTGAGAAAATGAGAAAATGGCTGTACTTTACCTTAAGATTTGAGGCACAATTACTATTTCAGGCATGTTAGCCAAGTGAAGTTTAATAATACTTTCAAATTCAATATATATAGTGTTCTTTATCTTTTCAGTGGTCACATTGACTTAACAATATTAGGTGCCATGCAAGTGTCAAAATATGGAGATCTTGCCAATTGGATGATACCGGTAAGTCCTATCTCTTCTGTATGATGAAGATGTTGATATATAGTTAATAGTACCTGTGCCTAACAGAATGAAAAAAATATGGCTAAGAAATGTACATGGGTCAATGTTTTCCCTTCAAGCCCCAAAGTTAGCATTAAGTACTTTTAATGGCATTTTGACTTTAATAATAAAACAAAACAAAGAAAAACAATGCTCTGCAGTTTAAAGTGTAAAAGGTGGTAAAAAAATATTTTAAAAGGTTAAAAAAACAGGTTTGTTAGTTCATAAATGATGTATTGCATTGTAAATATTTTTAAACCCTACTCAAAAAACAGACAGATTTTGTGCTTACATTTTGTGTATAATTATTTACTGTAAATTGAGAAATTTTTGTGTGCATTTATTATTGGGATTTTTGAACAATGGACCAAAATGCATGATTTATATTAATGTTTGAGGAAATTGTTCCTATAAATAATGTTATCAAATTTAAAACAGGAGTTTTTATTAATGCAAAACCTAACCTTTCACAATTTTCGCAATAATAAAAACATCTAAAATATTTCTAAATTCACAGCAATTAGTAATCACAAATTGCATGAAAATTGTTATGTTTCACATTCTTTTGTAGAATTGTTTGTCAATTTTATACATAAATGCCAGATGAGCATTATAGACACTTTCAAGCTTCTAATGTATTGAGACTGTCATTTAAAATTTTCAGGGTAAAATGGTTAAAGGAATGGGAGGAGCTATGGACCTTGTATCAAGTCATCAAACTAAAGTTATAGTCACTATGGAACATGCTGCTAAGGTGATCAGTTTGTGTGTTTGTTTGTTTGTTTGTTTAATGCCACTTTCAGCTACCTTTGCTATATAATGGTGGCAAGTTTTTATTGATGACGGAAACCAGAATTACCTGAGAGAAACACCAACCTTTTACAGTAAACTGGAAATTCTTGTCAATTTAGCTTTAGTTGAACACACCTTGCTATAAGCAGGGATGGAACTTGCGACTACATTTATGAGTGGTGACATTCTTGATTTGTGTATGTAGTTATAATTAGTATACAGTGATAAAAAGTACATATATAACATTAATAAAAGTATGTATATCATTTTAGAATTGTCTATGCATTTAATACATAACTCATTTGTTACAAAGTTTCTGTATCATTTGCAACAATTAACACCAATTCTGACAGTATTTGAATTAAGTTTTCCTCAGATAGTCTTTAAAAAAAATATGTCTGGTAGATCCATTATTCATATTTTTCTGACCATTATGTGTATGGAAGCAGTTATGTTTTCTTCAGAAAAAATGCACCATGTCATACTCAAGTTGGTTTAAATGCACCTTGTTCAATTACTTTTTGTAAAAGGAAAACAACATCGTTAATGGTATCATGGTGTAACATTTCAGCTCGGGGTGCAGTCATGGCCAAAAGCAGTTATGGTTGATTTCTTTGTTTTTTGTTTTAAAAATGGTTCAGTATTAGTTGATAGTACTAAGAGAATAAATGTTATAATTGTTATTTCAGAATGGTGAACATAAGATTCTTGAAGACTGTAGTTTACCATTAACTGGTAAAAACTGTGTCAACACAATCATAACAGAGAAGGTCAGTTTGGATTTACTATGTTTTTTCTTAATTTTCTAATTTTATCATTAAAAGGTTTGAAGCAATACATTGCATTTGCTTGTTATCCATTTTTATCCACTTTGTTACCAATTTTAGATTTTTTTGCAAAGGAAACAACACCTATGTAATTTTATTACTGAATGCATTTTCAGTTGAGATTTATATCTTTTACCATAAGATTATTGAGTCTTCTCTTCCTTTACATACTAATATTTGGTTCTTACTGAAATAAATGACAGAAAAATACAGTTTTGTACTGGCATTATGTTTTTCGGTCTGTGCGTCCGATCGTCCATCCGTCCATTTGTCCGTCTGTCCCGCTTCAGGTTAAAGTTTTTGGTCAAGGTAGTTTTTGATGAAGTTGATGTCCAATCAACTTGAAACTTAGTACACATGTTCCCTATGATATGATCTTTCTAATCTTAATGCCAAATTAGAGTTTTGACCCCAATTTCATGGTCCACTTAACATAGAAAATGATAGCGCGAGTGGGGCATCCGTGTATTATGGACACATTCTTGTTTTATCTAATAATATGAATGATCCCATGTGGTTAATGTCTAAATAAGACGTCATGATAGCTGGGAAATATATATGAATGGGTTTTGATTTTCCTATGAAATATATGAACAGGTAGGGATTTTCGCATAAATTAATATTTGAATTGGGGTGTTTTTTAAACCCCAGCAGGACATCTGTACCCAAATTTGAATGTTGAGACCCCCTCATGGTTTTATATTTTCTTTTTTCTTTCACATTCAGTGGCATTCAGCTCTTTTTTTACAACAAATTATTCAAAATGCAAGCAAATTCATACACTTTACATCCATTGATTGAGTAACTTTCTTTACCAATTTTTCAATTCCTAAAATGTATGTATAATCTATTACCATGTTCAAGTGCCTGTTTCATGTGAGGAAAATTGTCATTGTTGCCTATTGTTATACCTTTTTGTTTTTTTATCATTTGTCATTTAGGGAATTTGGTATTTATGGCATATGTTGATACTGATACTTTCTGTTTAAATTATTCAGAAATTTTATTGTTTATACTCAGGGTGATTTGGAACTTAACATGTTGTATAGACATTTGTTATACATTAAAGTCACTTGTTAAATGTTGATGGCAAAATTTAAGTTTTTAAATGTTTAATATAGTTAAGAGGGATAAAATTAATGTTGCTTTTCATAAAACAATGTAACAGTTTATGCAGAAAAACATTAATGCCTAATGTCTCACAGGAGTGTGAAACTAGCTACAGGAACTTTTACATGCAAGAATAAGCTCATTATTTGAAACAGATTCCATGTTTTGAGGCTTGAAAATTTCTTTGTCCTTGGAAATAAAAGGAGAATGCATAAAGTGCTGATGAAATTGAAAGAGCATCTAGTTTTTGTTTCACCTCAATGAAGTAAAAAATGCGAGACTTAGGTATGCTGTTTCTGGTGGTAGCAGCATCAAAAATGTATTAGTTTGTGATTAGGTCAGTTTTATGGGAAATAATTTGTGGTAGGTCAAATTCTCAATGATATTTGGTAAGCAGTAGAATAAGTAAATGCACATCTCATTTCCATGGAAATTATTTGGCCCTGTTCCTTAGTTATGGTCTATTGACTTACAAAAGTTTGCTTGGTTTACATGTATTAGTTTGTGATTAGGTCAGTTTATGGGTAACCACTAGTGGTAGGTCAATTATATTTGGTATGCAGTTGTATTAGTATTGTCACATTTCATTTCCATGGAGATCATTTGGTTTCTCCCACAGTCATGGTCTATTGACTTTGAAACTTTTGCATTGTTTACATGTTTTAGTTTGTGATTAGGTCAGTTTATGGGAAACCACTAGTAGAAGGTTGAGGATATTTGGTATGCAGTTGTATTAGTATTGGCACATTTCATTTCCATGGAAATTATAAGGCCCCACCCTCTCAGTCATAGTTTATTGACTTTTAATGTTTTGCATAGTTTACATGTTTAAGTATTGCCATTTTAATTTCAACATTTCCTTTATACTATCAACATTACATAAATGGGAGATATATCTCTGTCAACTGTTTATTTCATTTTTTTGCCTTTTGTGTTCACTAGTAAATGAATTTTAGCCTGAAACAGTCATTTTGATCTTCACACCATCTGAAAAGTCTAACCAATAAATTATTTAGCCATATTCAGTCTTTCAGTCAATTTGCAGACCTATCTACTGCCAAAAATTCAGTACTCTTCATACTTTTCGTTTTCAGTCAATTTAGAACTGTTCAGTAGCTTTTCAGAAAAGAAAATTCAGTATGTTGTAGAGGTAAATAACAGCCACTGAACAGACTGAACAGATCTAAATTGATAAAAAGTGAGTTGTCTGAACAGACTGAACAGATCTAAATTGATAAAAAGTGAGTTGTCTGAACAGTCTGAACAGATCTAAATTGATAAAAGTGAGTTGTCTGAACAGACTGAACAGATTTAAATTGATAAAAGTGAGTTGTCTGAACAGATCTAAATTGATAAAAAGTGAGTTGTCTGAACAGACTGAACAGATCTAAATTGATAAAAAGTGAGTTGTCTGAACAGATCTAAATTGATAAAAAGTGAGTTGTCTGAACAGACTGAACAGATCTAAATTGATAAAAAGTGAGTTGTCTGAACAGACTGAACAGATCTAAATTGATAAAAAGTGAGTTGTCTGAACAGACTGAACAGATCTAAATTGATAAAAAGTGAGTTGTCTGAACAGACTGAACAGATCTAAATTGATAAAAGTGAGTAGTCTGAACAGACTGAACAGATCTAAATTGATAAAAGTGAGTTGTCTGAACAGTCTGAACAGATCTAAATTGATAAAAGTGAGTTGTCTGAACAGACTGAACAGATCTAAATTGATAAAAGTGAGTTGTCTGAACAGTCTGAACAGATCTAAATTGATAAAAGTGAGTTGTCAGAACAGTCTGAACAGATCTAAATTGATAAAAGTGAGTTGTCTGAACAGACTGAACAGATCTAAATTGATAAAAGTGAGTTGTCTGAACAGTCTGAACAGATCTAAATTGATAAAAGTGAGTTGTCTGAACAGTCTGAACAGATCTAAATTGATAAAAGTGAGTTGTCTGAACAGACTGAACAGATCTAAATTGATAAAAGTGAGTTGTCTGAACAGTCTGAACAGATCTAAATTGATAAAAGTGAGTAGTCTGAACAGACTGAACAGATCTAAATTGATAAAAGTGAGTTGTCTGAACAGACTGAACAGATCTAAATTGATAAAAAGTGAGTTGTCTGAACAGATCTAAATTGATAAAAGTGAGTTGTCTGAACAGTCTGAACAGATCTAAATTGATAAAAGTGAGTTGTCTGAACAGTCTGAACAGATCTAAATTGATAAAAGTGAGTTGTCTGAACAGACTGAACAGATCTAAATTGATAAAAGTGAGTTGTCTGAACAGTCTGAACAGATCTAAATTGATAAAAGTGAGTTGTCTGAACAGACTGAACAGATCTAAATTGATAAAAGTGAGTTGTCTGAACAGACTGAACAGATCTAAATTGATAAAAAGTGAGTTGTCTGAACAGACTGAACAGATCTAAATTGATAAAAAGTGAGTTGTCTGAACAGACTGAACAGATCTAAATTGATAAAAAGTGAGTTGTCTGAACAGATCTAAATTGATAAAAAGTGAGTTGTCTGAACAGACTGAACAGATCTAAATTGATAAAAAGTGAGTTATCTGAACAGTACTGAATTTAACACAGTGGATAAGCTTAAAATTAACCTAAAGACTGAAAATGACCAAGTAATTTAATGTTCAGTCTTTTTAGAGCTGTTCAGATAAAATGACTGTTTTAGATCAAAATTGGTTTACTAATGGTTACCATTAAATGTGTTGTAAATTTTAGGGTGTGTTCGATGTATCCCCTGACCAAGGATTGATATTAATAGAAATAGCTGATGGTTTATCTGTTGAGGATATAAAACAGTGTACAGGATGTTCATTTCAGGTAATTACCTATCAATAAAGACAGGGTTATATGGCAGTGTTAGATGTTTCTGATGATATGTACAAGATAAACACTTTTGTAGTGTATAACAACAATTGGCCAAAGTTTAATTTTTCTAATTGAAAATAGTCTAGATCAGTTTGTGGCATTGTGGAGTTTTGTTTATTTTATACATAAAATAAAATGTAAACTTAGTGTATTCTGTTAAAAGTGATTTAAAGCAATCATTTTTCTTTCTAAAGATTGATCAGTTTATTAAGTGTCAACATACAAAATTGAAATGTAGATTTATTTTAATTTTGAAATAACATCACAGATAAATGTTTTATACATACATATACATATGTCTGTGACATTGTAAGGCAATGCTTTGAAATATCAAGAAGAAATATTTTGGAGAAAAATGTGAACTTTATGTGAATAAAATAGAATTTTTAAGGAAGTATGATTTAAAAGTAAACAAAAATAATGGATTTATTCAGACAGTTATTTTGACTGCAGAAAAAGTGATGTTGCATTTTAAATGCTATTTTGTTATTCCCCAGGTACATGTGCACAATTTTGGACATAACTAACATGTTCATAAAATATTTCTGTATATTATTGTACTTTTAGGTTGCATCAGATTTAAAACCAATGGGACAGATTGATGACCCTCATGCATAATTCATGATATGGTAATCATTGTTCTGTCGAGGTGCTGAGGTGCTACTTCGGAAGAATTTTTCATTATTAAGAAGTGCTGTGATGAGATGAAAACATATACAATACTATTTTAAAGTGTGGATTGAAATGTTCATAATGGTTTAAATCATGGTAAATAGTTCTGTCTGCATTTCACTTCTTAGGAGTGTAACTAAACTAAAATTGCAGTTTTCTGTGAACTATTTACTGAAGATATGCAGCTTTCATTGGATAATAAGCAGTACACAATTTGGTTGTATCTTTCTTAATGAGCAGTGGCTGGCATGATGAGCATTTAAAAGCATATGGATTCTAACATTAAATGATGCTGAGCATTTTTTCATGTTTATGTTATTTGTATGGAGAGGAATAAGATACATTTTTAAGACATCAATTACTTTGTCATATTAGTGCTTTAATCTGCATATAAATGTTCATGACTAGATCTTTTATATAAGGACTGTTCCATAAAAAACATGCATGGAACCCAGGGTAGTAGTCACTTTGAAATCTCAACTATGGATGGGTGTCAAGTACAGTTGAATTCTAAATTTACCTCTACAGGTGTTTCCCTGTTTTTAAAAGTGTCTTCTCTTAGTACCATGTATGTTTAAATGGAACAGCTCTAGATTCTTTGAAGGAGGTTAATGTGAGTAAATTTTTAATGATTGTAATTTTTAAGACTATGAGTGTGTAAAAGTACCATTTCAGCAGTGCATAGATTAGTCCATATTAGTCTTTATATTGTGAGGGTTTTTTTATTTTCTCCCTTGAACAAAAGGTATATTTATTTTCTCTCTTGAACAAAAAATGTTTTTATATTCTCCTTGAAAAAAGATATAGATTTTATCACTGCATCAAACATTTTCCAATATGAATTCCAATCATTCTAAACCAAAAGCAGTCAACAATGTTGTTACATCATTGTATTTACAATGGGTTTGGAATGGTATTAATCCATGCAGAATTCAAGGAAATGCTATATATGAATTGTCATTACCAAGAGTTTTTTTTATTGTGTTCTTCATTTAATAACAGACTTTATTTTTGCCTTTTTTGAATTGATAAAAAAAAATAATTTTGCTTGATTAAAATCCAACATTTTCATTTTGTAAGATATGAATTGTTAAAAGTCTTTGAATTCAAATGAAAATTTTAACAGGACTTCTTTGATAGAGTATGCCCTTGTTATTTTTTTTGCACAGAACTTAGGATACATGTATTCATAAACTATGCAATATTTAGTGAAATACCTACCTCTTTTGGGCGTTGTATGATTTTAATATATGTCAAATTTCAAACATAAGTAACTAAAAGGATTTGTTGTATTTTTATGTTTTAACATAATCTACCAGTAAGCATAGAAATAATATCATAATTTAAGTTTTTTTGCCATTGTGGTTTATCATTGATGATTTATTGGAAGACTAAGATTTGATCTGATCTGTTATTGGAGATATTCATTCAACAGTCAAATTTCCACAGTCTATTCTAGAAAATTCTTTTCAATCTATATACTACATAAAAGCCAGCAATAATTCATACCTTTGCCAAATCATGCAACAATGAATACTAAATCTGTACTTTTGAACTAGTCATTTTATTTCAGGTATGTTTAACTAGAAAATATAAACCTCATTATAATCAGAAATGCATTTATTCATGTAAAAAAAAAGGATTTCTTGCTGTGTTGAAGACTCTTTGGTGGCCTTGGGCTGTTTTCTGCTCTTTGGTCGAGTTGTTGTCTCTTTGACACATTCCCCATTTCCATTCTCAATTTTACTATGAAAATTTTTGTCAAAGATTTTATCAACAATACAAAGCATGAAGTACATTTTGTAACTTATAAATCTGAGTTGAGTATAAATAATCATGTTGACAAATTTTCTAGCATAAAATAATCAGCGGTACATGTAAAAAACTGTGATAATGATATTTGATGATGACAATAAAAGGTGTCTTTGTTTTATTTTTAGTTATTTGTGGAATGTTTTCATTGCCTTTATACCATTGTACCTGAAATTATATTTTAAAGATTTTTTAGGTTATATAATCCTTTAAATGCATAAATGCATAAACCAACCATTCTGAGTTACAATTTACCCTTTAAAATAACCTGATCTATGATACCTAAGCTAATCATTTGGTAAGACAGATGCGTGTTTCATCACATCACATTCATCAGTGGTGTTTGAATCAAAACATGTGAAACGTCAAATCAAAAGACTGCATTTGATAAAAGATTGTTAGTATTGCCCATAAGTTCCAATATGAAAAACAGAGGCATTGGGTATATTTTAAGCAGACAACAACCCAACAATTTAAAACCAAAAACATTGAAAGGTCAGCATTCAATATTCAACAATAGACAAGTGTCTAGAGTTTAGAAAAGTTATCAATTTATTTATGAGTTTTTATAAGCCCTACATTATTATTTTTACAACATGACAATTTTCTTTGGCCATAGCTAATAAATGTAAGAGATAGTTTTCTTTGGCCTTAACTAGTCTTTGTTGGACAGTTACCTTTTACACTACATCATCTATATAACAGGATCTATAGTTTTCTTTGGTCTACCTAATCTATGTTACTGTAGACAGTGTTTTGGCCCTAGTAAATGAAAAAAACACTTTATAAATTTCATACAACCCTATTCCCTTTTCTGGATTAACCTTCACCTAACACCTAATCTATGTAATAGGTGAATAGATTTTAGTTGAAACTACCAATTAATATAACAGTTGGATAGTTGTTTTGGCCTTCATAATCTTTTTTACAATTGAACATTTTTCATGTACCTTTCGTAATCTATATAACAGTTTGATAATTTTCTTTGGCCGTACATAAACAATGTGACAGGTGGATCGTTTTATATATGTAACAAGACATATTACCTTACCTTACCTAATCTACGGACACATTATGTTGCCTTACCTAATCTACGGAACAGGACATGTTATTTTGCCTAACTTAATCTATTAAACAGATAGACAGTTTTATTTGGTCCAACCTTTTCTTTGTAACAGGAACACAATTTTCTATGCTTTTGTAGCATGTATACAATTTTCTTTGGTTTTTGTCCTATGATCACATGCAGAGCAGTTTCTGTTTACCTTTCTGGAGCACCTGAGATCACCACTGGTTTTGGTGGAGTGTTTAGTTGTCTATGTTGGTTTAAGACGGCTGTTTGCCTTTTCGTCATTTTTCATATTTTGCCATGGCATTGTTAGTTTGTCTTTGACTTACGAGTTTGTATGTCCCTTTTGTATCTTTTGTTTCTCTTTTTCTACCAAGTATTATCTTTGAAAAAGGTACAAAATTTGATTTGCCATTACATAATCTATGTACCATGTACACTTTTTTTGCCGAACAGAGACAGTTTTCGTTTGGCCCTACTGAAACTGTGCAACAGCTAGACCATTTTATTTGCCCCACATAAACGATGTTACACTAAGACAGTACATTTCACCCTTCTTTATCTATGTTACAGGTAATCAGTTTTCTTTGCCCATACATAATCTATGTAAACGATAAACAGTGAGTTTTCTTTTGTCAGCCTTAACTTCGTTACAAGAAGACAGTTTATAAGGTCCTACCTACTTTATGTTACAGGTAGCCAGTTTATTAAGCCCTACCTACTCTTATGTTACAGGTAGCCAGTTTTTGGCCCTACCTTATCTATGTTACAGGTAGTCAGTTTTCTCTTTCCCTACCTAATCTAAGTAATAGGTAGGCAGTTTTCTTAGGCCCCACCTAATCTATGTTACAGGTAGACAGTTTAATCTGCCCTACGTTATATCTTTGTTACAAGTTGACAATTTTAAAACCTGGATCTTTTTGATCGACAACATATTTGTTGAATTTAGTGGATTGATATTTCAGCAGACATTCCGTATTCCAATGGGTACTGCTACTGGCCGAATAGTTATTGTACTCATATGAAGCAGATTTCATACAGAACCTTCTCAAAGACAAAAAGAAAAAAAAAACATCTAGCAAGTTCTTTAATTTCAATTTCAGATATATTGATGTCCTGATACTCAATAACCCACATCGTTTTTGTGTGTAAAGCACATAATATTAACTGCTTGATAAATGAATTGGGCATTGACAATTCACTTGGAAACTCAACTTATACCCCCACGACACTTACCAAGGAGGAAATCCTGGATAATCATAGGTCTGTTCTATGTTCTTTTCGAATTTCGACCAAAGATGAAGAACTGGATCTTCCATCACTGTATTGGATACTTAAACTACATAAATGTCCTTACAAACAACGGTATATTGCTGGGTCTTCCAAGTGCTCCACGAAACCTCTTTCTAAATTATTAACATCTATTTTATCAGCAATCAAAGCTGGGCTCCAAAGTTGTTGTGAAACTGCCTATTCTAGAGATGGCGTGAATCAGATGTGGATACTAAAAAATTCCAAAGATCATTTAGAGTACATACAATCTAAGACTCTCTCATCTTGCAATAGTATTAAAACATTTGACTTTTCTACACTTTCCAAACTAAAAGACAAATTGAAAGAGTTGGTCGTGCTTTATTTCATAAAAAAAAGAATGGCCAACGTAGATACAAGTATCTTGTCTTAGGGAGGGATAAATCGTACTTTGTAAAGAATCACTCTGATTCAAACAAAAACTTCTCTGCAACTGACATTATCAAGATGCTTGATTTCTTGATTAACAACATATTGTTACGTTTGGAGGACGTGTTTTTCAACAAACAGTTTTGATTTTTCTACTCTTTACACTACACTCCCACACTATCTTATCAAACAAAAGTTTTCCTATTTAATTAAATGGTCGTTTGGTAAAGCTGAATGCAATATATTTGCTGCAACTCATTTAAAGCCTTCTTCTCTAATGAGAAAGGTAAATATGCTAGATATACTTACTGGAGGTGTGATGAGATGATTGAAGCTGTTAATTTTTTCCTTGATAATATTTATGTACGTTTCGGCAACAAAGTTTATCGACAGGTTGTAGGTATCCTTATGGGCACTAATTGTGCCCTTTAATAGCAGACTTGTTTTTGTACTGTTACGAATCACAGTTTATGACTAAACTCAGTAAAGACCTGTCGAAATTGCATTTAATTGATAAATTCAACAACACTTACCATTATCTTGATGATATTTTTCGTTAAATAATCAAGAAATTTCTCAATATACTGCTGAAATTTACCCCAGGAACTTACTTTAAATAAATCAAATTTAAACGGTAATAACTGTCATTTCCTAGATTTATATATTTCGGTTTTAAACGGAAACTCCACACTAAATTTACGACAAAAGGGACGATTTTTCGTTCCCTATTGTTAATTTTCCATTTTAGATGGTGATGTTCCTTTGGCATCATCTTACGGTGTTTATATTTCACAGCTCGTTCGCTATGCCCGTGTCTGTTGTGACGTTTTTGATTTTAACGAACGTAATCTATGTATTACTGGTAAATTATTAAACCAGGGATATCGTTACCATAAATTACTTAAAACCTTTACTAAATTTTTCCATAGATATAAAGATTTGGTTTTAAAGTTTGGTTGTACCTGTAGAAAACTTATTTCAAACGGGATAGCACATCCTCATGTTTACGGAAATGTTAACCGTGCCCGGAAATTTAGAAATGATCCTTGTAAACTTATCGCTCCTTTAAATAAACTTATTCTAAAAGGTTACCAATTCAACACTGTAATAAGATCATTGAATATTGTTTTATTGGTATAAATATTGATTTTGTTATCAGTAAATTAAAAGCAAACTAAATATTACTAGTATGTTATATACATATACACATTCATGGATCTACAATCTGTCGATACCTGTATCTTGGCATTGCACAAGGTCATGTTTTCTCTGACTGTTTATGACGTCTTTACACTAAATCCATTGGATGTTGATAATTTAGTCTTAGATGCATGATTTTTTTATTAGTTGTTAGTGGCTTTGAACTAGCTGTCAGATAACTGTGAGTACTCTCAGATCTGTTCCTAATGTCTTTTGTTGTTGGGATGTACAAGTACCCTGCCACGTCCACTTGTATTTTTGTCCATCTGATGAGTTAAGCCTTTTTCAACTGATTTTTATAGTTCGTTCTTATGTTGTACTGTTATATCACTGCCCCAGGTTAGGGGAGGGTTGGGATCCCTAACATGTTTAACCCCGCCACATTATGTATGTATGTGCCTGTCCCAAGTCAGGAGCCTGTAATTCAGTGGTTGTCGTTTGTTTATGTGTTACATATTTGTTTTCGTTCATTTTTGTACATAAATAAGGCCGTTAGTTTTCTCGTTTGAATTGTTTTACATTGTCATTTCGGGGCCTTTTATAGCTGACTATGCGGTATGGGCTTTGCTCATTGTTGAAGGCCGTACGGTGACCTATAGTTGTTAATTTCTGTGTCATTTTGGTCTCTTGTGGAGAGTTGTCTCATTGGCAATCATACCACATCTTCTTTTTATATAAACAATCGGTATTCCCATGGGAACCAACTGTGCTCCTCTTCTTGCCGACTTGTTCCTTTATTCATATGAGGCTGACTTCATACAGGAACCTCTTAGGAAGAAAGAAAAGAAGTCAGCAGTAATCTTTAACTTTATTTTCCGCTATATAGATGATATTCTCTCACTAAATAATTCAAAATTTGGTGACCATGTTGAACGCATATATCCCATCAAACTTGAGATAAAGGATAAAACAGATACAGTTAAATCTGCCTCATATCTTGACTTACATCTTGAAATTGACAATGAGGGTCGTATGAAAACAAAACTTTACGACAAAAAGATGATTTCAGCTTCCCAATTGTGAACTTTCCATTTCTATGTAGCAACATTCCAGCAGCGCCTGCGTACGGAGTATATATCTCCCAGTTGATACGATATTCCAGGGCTTGTATTTCTTATCATGATTTCCTTGATAGAGAGTTGTGGCTCACAAGGAAGCTATTAAACCAAGAGTTCCAAGTGGTGAAGTTGAAATCATTCGTTAATTTTACGGACGCCATCACGAGTTGGTTGACCGTTATGGAATATCCGTTTCACAGATGACAGCGGATATGTTCCAATTGTCGTAACTACAAGCCCGTCCCCTTTTCACCGAATGTGACCTACCGAATAAGACTTATTACCGGGTTTGTACTAATATGAGCAACACGACGGGTGCCACATGTGGAGCAGGATCTGCTTACCCTTCCGGAGCACATGAGATCACCCCCAGTTTTTAGTGGAGTTGTGTTTTTCAGTCTTTAGTTTTGTGTACTGTTGTTTGTCTGTCTTTTTCTTTTGAAGAAATGGCGTTGTCAATTTATTTTTTACTTATGAGTTTGAATGTCCCTTTGTTATCTTTCGCTTCTCTTTTAAATGAGTGATTACATCTCATATATCCTAGTGAACATGAGATTAAGGATTGTAACGGAAGTAAAAGGTCTGTTTGGTATCCTGATCTTTTCCTCGATAATGACACAGATTGACGATTTCAAATAAGAATTTATGACATACGTGATGGTTTCAATTTTCCAATTGTTAACTTTCCATTTCTCTCAGCAGTAACATAACCCTCTGTCCCATCGTATGGCGTTTATATATCTCAGTAAATATGATACGCTCGTGCATGTTCACATCAACAGGGATGCATCCTAACATAAGAAAACGCACCAACAGAGTTATGAGGAAGAACGACTAAAATCGATACTGCATAAGTTTTACGGCCACCATCACGAAATGAATGACCATTACGATGTGTCGGTGTCTCAACTTACTAGCGATATATTTTTGCGGTCTTAGATCTTTAGATACCAGCATAGTTATCCTATCTGTAATTTTACCGATTGTGACCTACTTGCGATTTGGAAATTTTGACTGGGTGAGAAATTGCATGGCAGGTGATGCATACATATCAGGAGAAGCTAACTCTGTCTACGCATCCGGTCTCGCTTATTTTGGAGTTTATACGATTCCCTCACTTTTAATTTATTACCTTGATTTGTCTCTTCCTAATCAATTTACGAGATTTGAACATTGGTAAACTACCTTGACTTCATAATAGTCAGACAGTTTACTTTCGCCCTACCTAACCTATGTAAAAGTTTAACAGACAGTTTCCGCCTATGATCATACCTAAGCTATATAAATATATGTCTGAGGTAGACAGTTTTCGTTAACCCATCTTAATCTATGTAACAAAATACTTTCGTATTGAAAGAATTAGAATTATTGCACTTATTTTTAGAATGACAATGGAACGGTTACAACATAACAATGATTTTGTCAGATGACCGAGTTTTTAATGAAATTGCTACAAAGATCAGCCAAGTTTAAATTCTTCACTGTTTTATCAAAATTACATATGATAGAAATATGATTTGTTCCTGGAAAGATCACGTGATCAGACATCCCTTCATTTAACTGGTTACTTTGCCTGTTGAAATCAACTGCTCCATCCTTAATTAGATTGATGTCTCTCTCTGCTGTCACAATCAAGAATGGCGGTATGTATTCGGTATTCTCTATTAAACTTTGAGATGGACATCGTTTCAACCATCCATCTTGTTTACTTCCAAATGTTGGGTGGAGGTAGAGTGGTCTTGTGAACGTTGTATTCATAAGACTGATCTGTAGAACTGGTGAAATAGTGATAACTCCCTTCAAAAGAAAGTTAGGAAATAACAAGCATCTGATATTAGTGGTTTACCGAGTCTTAGATGAATAAACTGAGAAACTGACGAAGATTTTAAAATAAGAGATTCTTTTTCCGATATCAAAGTCATGTTTAGTTATTTTGGCCCGATATCAAGACATTACATGGAAAATTGACATATCAAAAATCTGGGAATGATGATAATTGTGTTTTCATTTAAAGAATATCAGAAGCCCAGGCTTATACCCTACACTTTGTTTTTAAAAGCCAGTGATAGCATTTGTTTGATAAATTATAATGTATCCTTCAATTACACATAAGTTCTTTATCTGTGTTTTGCGTCTCTCCTGGTGTTAATTCATTATTCTTAATGTTTGATACTTTTTATTTATTTTCGATCATCACTGACGAGAAAGCATATATAACTGCTGGTGGGCCAAGGCAACTAGAAGTTGACTAAAAGTTTCCACAGTTATTACGAAACCTGGAGCCGGGCTGTCGTACTGGTTAGTACTGATACGATAGAAATTTTCATTTGATAATAATTGATGCTATATTTCTTTTTTTGGACTATGTAAAAAAACTTATAAAAACTGACATCATAATGCTTGATTTTTTTTTTGTATATTAAAACGTATTTGTCATGTGTCAATGTTTTTTTCAGCAGTAGACGATTTCTATTCATATGGATAGCTATTGTATTCCTCTTCTTGTCAACTTGCCTTTTTTATTTATATACAGCAATCTTCATACAGAAGATTCTCAAAAAGATTGAAAAGAAGCTTCATAAAAACAATTTCGCTATATAGATGATGTCCTCTCAATAGATAACTCAATTTCATGACTATGTTGATCGCATCTATCCAATTGAACTTGGAATATACCACAGATGCACTTGAGTATGTTCCATATCTTGACTTACATTTCGAAATTGGCAATGAGAGTCGATAGAAAATAAAACCCTACGACAAATGAGATGATGTTAAGTTCCCTAATGTGAATTATTCGTTTCTGTGTAGCCACATTCCAGCAGCGCCGGCATGAGGAGTATATGTCTCCCATTTGATACGATATTCAGAGGCTTGAGTTTCATATATGATTTTCTATGTTGAGGATTGCTGCTTACAAGAAAGCTATTGAACCAAAGACTCAAAATAGTTACACCATCATAATTTGGTTGACCGTTATGGAATATCCATTTTACAGATGACCACGTTATTCGACTTGTAGCCACAATTCCGTCCTCTTTTCCTCGATTGTGACATCACTAAATACGACCGTTATCACCGAATTTGTACTTGCTGTGAGAAACAAGACTGTGCTACTAGTGGACCAGGAACTGATTACCCTTCCGAAGCACCTTAGATCACCATAGCTTTTGGTGAGTTTCGTGTTCAATTGTTAGTATGTAGTAATTGTGGACTGTTGTTTATCTTATGTTACTGGTTTTTTGGCGAGCTTATGGTGTTTTCTTTAACGTATTTTTTATGTCCCACCCTTTTGGAATTGTCCTCGTCTATTTTGACCCGCAATGTCAATTTCTAGATGTTATTCAAGCTATGAAGCATATTCAAATCTATCTGTTGTATTATTCATTCCAATTTAATCCTCATAGTCACCGAACTTATAACTATTCAGTGACTGGACATCATCTATATAGGTGACTAAGGGGTTAAAGGTTATTTCCAACTTCTATTATTTTCTTCATTCCATAGGAATGTCGATTAGCTTTTGAAAAAAACACGTAAACGTACACGTACGTTAGTTGTCAATTAAAAATCAAAGATCTTGATGATGTCAGTTTCAAATACTTGTTGTTTGAAACAGAGAGATTGTTTAGTATGATTTATCCCTTCCTATTAGATATTTGTATTTGCATTTGAGAGGTTCGTGTTGCTCAGTCTTTTAGTTAGATATCTGTGTATTTTTGTGGAAAGTATTTTTTGGGTTTCTTTTGTTTTGGTGATGGTGGTGTCCTTTACGACTTGCTGTTTAATGTCTCCTAGTATCTTCTCATTTGAATATAATAGAAATATGTAGCTAAGACCGTTGTTTATTTCCAGGTATATATTTTTAATCTCGTGTACAACCAATCTGTATCCTATATTAAAAAATCGTTGTTTCTGGGATATTACCCACTAAATTCATTACCGCTAGCAGTATCAAAAATGCTTATTCTTAAATACCTTTATATCTGCTTTTGAAATGCCTTGCTTTATAAAGTTATAGTCATGGAGAGCCGCAATCGAGCATAGATGACCTCCGGCAGAATGGCCCATCAAGAACATGTTTGTAGGGTTAAATTTTCTCGTCTGATTACCAATGTTCTGAATTTTCTTTATACATTTAACCACAGCTTCAACTTGCTGATCAAGATTAAGATGCTGAACTTGAAGGTTCGTATTTAATAAAATAACTTGGCCAATTAAGAATGTAACTACAGTTGCAAAATTGAGAAAATACTCTGTTTGCCCTGATAATGTAAAAACTATTAACACTGTCCAAATAAGAACAACTTGGAACCGGGATAATTTATGATATCTATATTGGACGCTAATAATTGTCAATATAAACACATTCGTTACAAACGTTACCGCTAAACCCATAGTACTTGGTTGCATTGGTCCAGCGACGAATTTCCATGACAGAATAATTCCAATGGGCCACACAATAGCAGCCAAGATTCCGAATGATAAGACTAATACTACTAAAGAAGAAATGTATGAAGTAGTTAGTTCAAACAGTAACCAAGCTGTTGACAATTTAGTCAATGGATAAGACATAACAGCACAGGCAATTCCTCGACGTGCTAAAGCCTTTCCAACATTTCCATATAGTCCAAAAATGCCATAAATAATGGCAGCCAGTAAGTTTATATCACGACTCAGATAATACTTCCATGCAGCTTTGTCCCCACGTCTCCATCCACCTCCATGAACAAACAGCACCACAGGAACCTCTTGATGTTCTCCGCTGATTTCTGGGGTATATAGGTCAACTACAGATTTTCTTTCATCATTGAAATGACAGTCCCGTCTTTCCTTATCATACAGAATATCGTACTCCACTGAATACTCACATACATTAACGTCCATTGCTCTACATACGATATACTATATACACTATATGAACTATTTGAAAATCTGTCACAAAAAGAATTTATCAGGTAAATATGAAAACACGTGATTATACGTGTATATTATTATGCCACGGAACAGTCCAGAATGACACATGTGACGTATCATTAAACAAATAAAAGTCACAGTTTCCTATGATCTAGAAAACATTTTTAGAGCAGAGGTTAAAATTTAGATTAAAGATAACTTTATTTATATCTTATTTATTGATTGAGCAAAAAGTCTCGTATTTGAAATTTATAAAGAATTTTATTTTATGCAAAAAGTAGCTATCTATTTCTAAAATATGAACCCTTCAATCTAATCACAATTTTGTTGTTTTCCCAATATATATCCGAAACCAGTCATATAAAAATTTAGTCAGATTTATTTTTAGAAGGAAGTATTAATATATATATATAGCTTCTGAAATAATAACAACATGGAAGATATTACCGATGAGTATGTTGTAAATGATTTCCATACACATCAAATACAACAGGCGATGGACGAACTGCATCGTATAAAATTAACTGGAAACATGAAGTTTTGCCAAGCAAGGAAAGCCATATTTAAACAGAAAGAATCGTATAAGAGAAAGATAGACGAATACGTAGATGAACTTATCAATGTTTTAAATGTTAAATGGACAAATTTCCAAGCTGAATTGTCTGAAAAAGTGGAGAAGCTCAGAGACAATAGTAAACATAATTGTAAAGAAGGAGTAGTAGTCTTTCAACAACATGAGGAACCAAATTCATCTTTGAACGAACTAGAAAAATTAAATCTGGATCATATTTGTGTTCCGAAGTTTATCCCTGGTAAGGAAAACAAAGACAATTTTGGAATCATAGAAGACAAGTATATTCATTACGAAGATAAATATAGAACTAAATTTAAAATACGAAGGCATTACAACATAGGACTGTCATATATTAACTACATAGGTGTGTGTTCTGACGACTCACTATGGCTTTGCGATACCGTTGATCCAACTGGCATACATAGAATAGAATTTGAAGGAAGTGACCGTAAAAGCGTTACTAGATTTTATACAAATGAATTCAAAATAAATGGTATAGCTGTTTTGCCAACGGACGATCTCCTGGTTGCAACTGCTGGTTCCGTTATCAAACGCGTGGATTATGAAACTGGAGAAGTGTCAGACACAAACTACAACGTTAGCCCGTTACAATCAAGAGCAGTTCATATTACGCCTATTGGACATGTACTTGTGGCAGCAATGACGTATGGAACAGCCTTCAAATTCCCTGTTTCTGGACATCGGGTCGTATATGTATTTGACAAGCAAGGAGAAAAACTTGCCATGTACAAGTATGACAAGTTCGGAGCTCCTTTATTCAAAATGCCGTACAGCCTTACCAGTACCAATAATGGAAATATTAGTATAGCGGATTTTTATGCAGACGGGGGAAAAGGAAGGGTAATAGTGATTAATGAAGCAGGAAGCGTTCTAAATATCTATTCAGGACACCCAGGTATTAGTAAAAAGGAATTGACACCAGTCGGTCTGACAACAACAGATATGGACACCATAATAGTTTCTGATATGAATAGTCATACTCTGCATATTTTAAATGATATTGGACAGTTATTGACTTACGTAAATACAATGGAAGCCAAATTCCCATATTGTACAACATTTAACACATATGGGAAATTGTACCTCGGATGTTCAGCACCCATAGGAAAGTCCGACAAAATCAAACTGTATGAAATAGAATTGTCTAGTTATAAACAGGGTAAAACGGAAAATAGACCTTCTGGTTTATCGGGCGAAAACAAATTAGCCAGTATAAATGACCTTAGTATACTATTTAATTCATTTTTAGTTTAGATATACACATTAAAAGTCTTTATAATATTTTAATAAAAAAGTCTGCCATAGAAGAAAATGTTTTTAGTGTAATTTTACAAGGGGTAAACATTTGATAACCGTTATTAAAAACACCTTTGTAAACATTTGATAACCGTTATTAAAAATATCTTTTGCTCAGTTAGAATCAGGTCTTGTTCTTGGTGGAAATAATGCTCATCAGAATAGTACGTCACAATTTATTTTTCTGTGTTTTGATACTATATGTCGTCTGCAAATTACAAAAGCAAAACATTGATGAATAAAAGTGAAATTAAGGTCGCATGTTCGTTCAGAAACATTGAAGTCCAAACACTGTAAAATAAGGATTATTTTATTTACTGCCCTTAAAGGATCGATGTAACCTTTGGAGGAAAGCTTTTATGTAACTTCTTCAAAGAGCGTAGTACCTTTGTTAGTCAATACTAGACAGTGACTAACTCATCCAGATCTGAGTTTTATGTTCTTTATGTGATAATGATGTTCGTTTTGGGGATAAAATATACCAGCAAATGATTGGTATCCCTACAAAGACTGACAGTTTCCCTATTATCGCAGAGTAATCTCTTTACTGTTACGAATCGCAGTTTATGGCGATAATTCACAAATACCCAACAAACCACCACTTGATAGATATTTCCAACAGTACCAGTAGCTATTTACAATCGGTCAATGCAAATAAGCAGAGATTATGAGGCCTGTATTTGACTTCATATATTTAGGAATTTTCATTTTAGTACTTTTTTGTTATAAATCTTTAAAAAATAGTATAATTAATATACACAATTTAACGCTGAATTTTGGACTATCTGTTTGAATAACAGACGCAAAGTTGATTCAGTGTTTGAAGAATTGGGGACAATTTCATCATATTTTGTTGGTGATCATCATACATCCCACTATCCGATCACAACACTTTTTTAACTCCTTTATATTTCTCTCTTGATTTATCCACGAACCTATTTTTCGGGGACAAAGTTAGAAAATGCTTAATTTTGTAAATTAAATGAGAAAAAGATAACTTTTTATGACATATAGATAGTAAACCACACATTCTCGTCCGACAGATGTATTTGACAGACGGTCAGCAGTATATTATTAAATAACACAATCCGTCTTGGACAGCCATATACCGAACTAACCGGACCAGGATACGCAGAATAAAGCATTATTTGCATACATTGCTATATTGATTTCATTGTAATGTTATTTCAATTAATTATTGAAAACCTAGAGTTTACATTTCATTTATTGATCATTTAGAGTTTAAACATTCTTAACAAAACTATTTTTTTAATCAGGAAAACATAACATATCTTATGACTGATGTCTAAAATTTGAACAGAGCGAAGTAACAAGATAATATGTATTCCTACTAAAGTAATTGATTATACAGGCAAAGTTGACCTTAGATGATTTTGGCTTTTATTTGATTGCCCTTTTTGGTCATATAGCACCTCAAGTATTCGGCACAGGCACTTGTCACTGAAAAACACTTAGCTATAAGTAAAACTTTATAGTATATAGGTTATTTTTTTCAGAGACAAGTGCCTGTGGTATTTATATATCCTTTGAAATGTTGGGTTTTAGCGTTCCTGTTGACCGTAAATCCAGAAAAGCGATATTTACAAAGTGTTATTTTTATAAATTGTGCCCCGTTTTTCAATATCACACCCGTATTAACCCGAGACAACAATATAATAACAAGAGGTCTGCACAAAGATTTAAATTGGTTGAGGGTTGATACGGTGTGTGATATTGAAAACACCATATCACATACACTTTATCATATAATTTTAAGTTTTTCACTTGACATGACTTCATACAGATTAGGGTTTTATAAAGCATTTGAATTGATAGCTTGTTTTTTGCTTTGCGTCCAGTGGCAAGTATTTTACGTACGTTCAGTTCAAGAACAAATAAATTATGATTACAAAAGGTAGGTCCTGCAACAGGGGGTCGACCGGGATGATGGGCGGGAAATTTGGAATGCCACTTGAAAACGAGGATATAGAGGGATAGGGACAGAAATTCCACCTTGCAACAGGCCACCTACGGATCACTCTAAGAGTTGTTGTAAGGGTTCTTAACGTGCATAGATCGTGACACAAGGCATCGGATTTAACGTCCCCATTCTGACCGGACGAGGCTGCTTATTTATACACCCCGCATAGCCAAATAAATTCATCATAGATACCAGAAAACCAGAAACGGCGCCCCACATGGTCAACGGTTAACTGCCGCCGGTTGGAAGAAGACCAAAGTGACCATATTTCTTTAACCCAGTTAAAAATGTTAAAGCCTCTGGAATCGTTACTGATATCGATATCCTAAAGGATGGCTGATACAGCACGATTGTCGTTGATTGAATTACACATAAAATGTTCTTGTATTAACTACTAAGCATATAATTAACCGTACTTACACTCCACCCGTTCTGTTTTCCTCCCTCTTCTCATTCTTAGCAAGTAAAGGTTTACAGTACGAATACATATTATTTATATATTGGTAAAACACATGCCTCATTGCTTTACTAAAAACCTTCATAACATATGAACTATGAATAAAAGGAGATTCGAGGTATACGTAAATGAGACAGCAACCCGACAACACAAAACAAACAACAAAAGACATCTAGTGGTCAATATAAGGCCTTCAACAATAGAAAAGGTGTATATACAAGTTTTACTGTGCGTATTGCTTGTGATTGTTTATTCCACATTGGCTAGAGGTAAAGGGGGAGGGTTGATGTCTGACAAAGCATGTTTAACCCCGCCGAATTTTTGCGCCTGTCCCAAGTCAGGAACCTCTAGCCTTTGTTAGTCTTGTGTGTTTTTTATTTTGGTTCATTTGTATGTTTAGTGTGGCGTCCATTTTGCTGAACTAGTATACATTATTGTTTATAGGGGCCAGCTAAAGCCCGCCTCCGAGTAAGGGATTTTCTCGCAGCGTTGAAGACCCATTTGTGGCCTTTAGCTGTTTTCTGCTCTTTAGTCGGGTTGTTGTCTCTTTGACACATTCCCCGTTGCCATTCTCTATTTTAATATGTCAAACTAAACTCCGTGTCTAGATAAGAACAATATCTGTCTCTGGATTGGTTCTTTTGTGTGATAAGGATAGTATAAAGCAAGATTCCTGGTCGCCGATGATATCATACAAACAAAACTTCTCATTCTAAGTAATGTGGAACCGTGTATGCAATAAACATGTACATATGATTTTCATGAAGAGTAGAGGCCGTACGCCTAAATATTTTTCTTTTCTTATTCAATTTAAAATTGTATTAGTTGCAGCCTGTGTATCATTATTTTCATTGAAATTGATAAAATTATTAAACAACAAATATTCTTTTCACATTGTATACATCAAAGATCTTTCGAAAACGATTTTCTTATTTGAATCGATTTTCTGCCAACTTTGTATAATTACTTTAGCGGATTATGTTTTTGTAAAACGAAAACATCTTAAAACAATATATTATTTATCCTAAATCCATTAACTAAACTATGATTAAAATAATCAACTGCTTTTTTTTCATTAAGCTGTGTTTAACATTCAAGATTTGAAAAGAAAAGTGTTAACATTCGATTTAAAAATTCCCCCTTAAACGCGTATGCCAGTAAGAGACCACATTCGATTTGAAAACGGCCAAGATAAGAAAAAAATTCAATATAGGTAGATTGCATTTTAAATCAAATTAAGTACAATTGTATCATAGTTGATGTCGCCTATTTAACTCCAAAGAAAGTAGTGTGAAAGTACGAGTACAATCAAATGAGTATCAACTGGAAAAGAAATAACCTGTTAACAATTGTTTATAATTGTTTCTCATGGGTCAGCTTTGTATGAAACCTATGGTGTGTGGTTTATTTGAAAAATAATTAAATATCATGTCATAACTAAATTTTGATCTTCATTTGGATATGTGTCATAAATCTGTTCAATTTATTCAGTTAAATGAATTTCTGTTTAGTGCAGATCAAATCATAATGATGTCAACGTATTTTTGTTCCGCCTAACCGAAGTTTCCCTGGAAACTTTAGTTTAAACAATGCCATACTAACTGTTCCTGTTAGAACATATATTCTATGCCCTTTATTCCGTTATGAACAAATACTGTAATATTTGTTCCAGTGGAAATAATATTACATAATATTTCTTCCATTTGGAACTTCTATTATAACCGAACTTCTAACTTATGACAAAGATACTGAGTTTGCAATTACTTTGTCGCAAACAACATAATTCTGGTTGTTGCTTGTTTACGGTGTGGTTCAGATATGTGGGTAGAATACTAATATAGATAGAACTTATCATATTGATATTTAACAGGTATGAAGTCTACTTCGAGGTGCTGTACATCCGATGATATTAATTTGAATGTTGTAATATCAGCAATTTTTAACGTACACTTCTAAGCTTGCTATAAGTAGCCGAGCATTCTTTGGTCCAGTTTTACTTATTGTGCTTTTGTTGTCTTTTATACTGGTATTTTAATGAACTAGCTGGTATTTTTGTTTTGCTTTTTCTAAACTAGACAGAGATCTACAACAAGAGTGCACGCGCTGAAATGTCTAGCCTGATTTACTAACCATGATTGATTTTATGTTGATAGCCTTCAAGATCAAGTTTTTCTACAAGTATCACAATGATCCATGACAATGTGGACAAGGTCAGAACAAGCCAGACAGATGTGTGTACACCTTACAATCATTCGATACACCAAATATAGTTGCCTATTGCTTATAGTATACACGAAACAGACAAAAACATGAAAACTTAATATTGACAAATGAACAAAAATTAATTCAAGGGTAGATGATACATGCCAGGTAGACATTGTTCACCTTACGATCATTCCACACATCAAATATAGCTGACCTATTGATTCTAGTATCTAAGAAACAGACTTAACTAGGAAAACTTAACATTGACCAATAAACCATGAAAAGAGGTCAAAGTCAGATGATACATGCCAAGACAGGCATGTACACTTTACAATCATTCCATGCACCAAATAGAGTTGACCATTTGCTTATAGTATCTGAGAAACGGACCTAATCACGTAACTTTAACCTTGATCACTGATCCCTGAAATGAGGTCGAGGTCATGTGAACCCTGTATGAAAGACATATAGACCTTGTAAGGAACCCATGTACCAAATATAGTTATTTTATTACTCATAATAAGAAATTCACATGATAAAAAACTACACATTTTTAAGCAGTCGCTGAACCATGAAAATGAGGTCAAGACAATGGACATATGACAGGAGGAACTTTTGTTACATAAGACATCTGTATACAAGGTATGAAGCCTTTATGTCTTCTACTCTCTGCAATATAAAAGCTTTATACAAATAGTTTACGCCGATTCCGCCGGTTGATTGTAATGCCTATATCTTGCATTCAAAAGTCGCAAGCGAGACAAAAAAATTTAGTTCAACTAAAGTGAGGAACTAGGTCAATGGTTTCCAATAATAGATTGTTGTTTGCGAAACGTCCAGTGGCAAATTATATCTTGATGTTTTTTTTTCCTTTAGTGAAATTGGTATTGATAGCAGATCTTTGACAGTCTCTGTTAAATTTACGCTTTGATGATTATCTTTGTCATTCTTTATTTTTTTTTTTTTGGTATCGGCATAATTTTGATGGGCAGTTTGCAAGTGAGGAGTGATTTGGGTTTAAACTCCGACTGAATGTTGCCAAGTGTATTCCTCTTAAATAATGCAATACATGCTAGTTGTGTAGCTCCAGTCTTTCCTATCTGAAATCTTCTATCAAGATTTAAATTTCAAGATTTTGTTGAATGATACTTGTTTTTGAATTTAAGAGAGGAATGTATGTCTTTTTAACCAAAAAAAAAAAATGGAATAAAATATACAAGTCAATGTGTTTAAATTGTAATCACGACGAAACAAAGCCTTTTGTGATTAATTTATCAATATAGAAAACAATTGCAACAAATAAAATGCAAAATAGAAATGTAATCAGATAACATTGATTGAAATGTAGCATATTTCATACGAAAACAATCGTAACTCTATATTTGCCGTAAATAGCAAATTTCGGTATCGTGTTCTTCATTATAAGCAGTGATTGACCCAGGACATTTCCATCTAAACATAGAGGTCACTTACACAAAGAAAACAAAATCAATCTGGGTGTATTCTTTACGTGTATGTTGAAAATTACTTTTGTCGCTTTAAAGTTGTACTTTAATTGTTGTCTGCTGTTACCATGGTTACTGTTAAGTTTCAATAGTTGGTAATTCTGTTGATGTGCTAGAACTGACAGTGAAAGATGATGGAAACTTCTTATTTTTCTCTTTTCGCCAATCTGGCTGATACTGATCACAATATATTTTGAATAATGTCGTCATGTCTGGGACAACCAAGGACTTGCTTCTTTTATTTAGTGCCAGCAATTTTGCCGTTGACGGGTGAAGTCGTTTTGCGCGATGTGATCTCAGAGAGTGTGGTCGATGTACCATTTCGTAATCTTCTATTTCGCGCATGAGCATTCGACGAGCATCTCTACCTTGAATAAATGCTTCATCTGACAATCGGTCATTCAATGATGTCATGAATGTGTTCCCAAATCGAACCGGTGACGACATGGGTAAAGCAAGATGCTTCACGTGCTGGCAAGGAGGAACCAGGGGCTGAGAATACATTGTAGATTCTCTAGAAAAAGACAAAGCCGATAAAGTTGGAGCGCTCGCAGAGACGGGATACCGTCTATGCTCAAAGCCTCTATTTATTTCTGCACTCTTTTGAACCCAATCTGAAGCATTTAAATATACTTCGTTGTCTCTAAGTGTCGGACAAGCCCTACCTTTTACCAGCAGTTGATACGCAGACGCATAATGTCCATTTTTACAAGCTAACAACAGTGCTGTGTAGCCAAGATTGTTACGTGTATCAATGTCTAATCCAAATTTGACAAAGCAGTCCGTTAGAGCTTGAACGACTTTAGGATTTTTGCTTGCTGTAGCATGATGCAGAGGTGTATCACCATCATTGTCTCCCTCATTGATGTCTATTACATCTTCTCTAATTAAACACTGCACTATCAAGTGACGACCGTTCATGCATGCATAGCTCAAAGCCGTTCGGCCATATACGTCTCGTAAGTTCAGAAATGCTCCAGCTTGTATTAAAATCTTTGCCATTCTATACCCGTATTCCTCATCCACCATACATGCTAACATTAATGGGGTCCTCCCATTTAAGTCTTTACTGTCCATGTTTGAATTGTGTTTAGCTACCAGTAACCGGACCTGATGTAGTCTACAGTCTAGCACGGCCTGATGTAGAGCGGTTTTAACTAATCTCCTTGTAGCCGAAGGCGGTGATATTTGAACTTGACTTGACATTGCACTCATCTAAAATAAAATGGAACGGAATTTTCAAGTAACTCGTATAAAAACTCTGAAAGCATGTTTTATTTATAAAACGTATGAAACAGTCTATATGAAAGGTGGTGTATATGTAAATATGTATGACAGGTGTCGCATGTTCGGTAGATTCATTTGTTATCTTTCTAGATTTTTGTTTGGAGTCTCAATAACCAGTGGAGACGGAACATACTTTTAAGTAAGATGATGATCAAGATATTTTGACGCGAAAAAAAAGTAGAAAGAGAATTCACGACATAAAGGATTTAAAGGTTTTTTCGGGCAATAGATGGTACTTTAAGAATTATTTCTGCAAAATCTTGAAATTTTTACCGGACAATTTGGTACCGATGCTAAAAAAACATATCTTTGACTTCTCCTTATCTCAGTATCTTTAAATCTATAATAGGGCAGTTGCCCTCTACCTTAGTTACACCGTGTATTTGTATTGCCAAAGTGTAAGTCTCTTTCAGTTTTTACACGTACACCTACCTTATTTCAATTAAGGGTTGCAACAGTATTGAAATAACTTCTGCAATGTATGGTGAATTCGGTTGTCTTGTGGGGTTGTTATAAGATCTTTTATTGTTGTGGTTTTCTTAAAACAGCGTCGTCGTAAATAATGTTGCTTTTACGTAATCGATTAACAAATTATATGCATGTAATGAAAAAATACAATACACAATACAGAAAACTAACCTCCTATGAGTTAAATATTCTATCCTTTAAAAAATCAACAATACTTCTGTACTTCACGAAACATTGAATAACTTATGTGTTAATCCCATAACGGTTAATCTGCATATGTATAATCCAGTTTTAATAAATCTGTTATTAATTTCACATGGATTTGCAGTTAATACACATTGGATTGAATTGCAGTCTTCACTTCCGATTGGCTTGCGTTGCCATGGTCCTGAAACAAGAACCCCAGTGTCCAAATAAAGGTAAAGTTCGATTATAATTCCCCACTTGGACGATTTGTTCGAATATTGAATTTCTAACCTCTGACTTATTATTAAAAGACTGATCAGTTAACAAAGCAGATACAGTTCAAACTCAATGAAGTGATACCTAGCGTAGAAGAACAACTTTAAGATTATTTATATCGCGAATTGATAGCCCGTAAACTGTTTATAAAAGGATAACAGAATAAGGCAACATTGTGTCAAGAGGATTGTATCATTGTCAAGATAAAAAGCAGCTATTCAGAAATCGTGCATGCAATTTGAATGTTAATAACTATATTCTTATTTGTTTCACTGTGCAAATTGATTTAAATCTTTAACAAATTTAATCTACTTCAAAACCACTTTAATTTTTGACGCGAAATTGAGATGTAAATGTTTAAGTGGCTCATAGTTTGATTTAATTGTATTTTTTAGAATGTTTTTCTTTTGATAATGGACTATGCCATTTACTTATCAAACTGACTAAACATTTCAATTTATTGTTACTATTTGAATATTGTTATGCTCAACTGCCACAGGGCCCTTCTGTAAAGCAAATAATTAAATGGTATATCGTGATACGTGAATTTCCCTGTTTACGCTTACACAACTGCTGACTGAAGCAGGGGGATAAGGGAGGAATTTCTACAAACAACACATACTATACAGACTACTGGACTTAAAATCAATGATCTGACGCGAACAACATACTAATAATATGAAATTTATTGATTGATTGGTGATTGCTTAACGTCGCGTCAGCGCATACAGTCCCTAAAACGTACTAAAATTCAATGCTAATTAAATCAAGAGTGGACACGCTTAAATAACTATCGTTACTAACGTGATATAATACTCAGACAAATAAACATGTGTAACAAGAGGCGAAATATTGCGGAAACACAATCGTAACAATATACTAGTATTTCGTACTGTTCGGCATGAACACTAAGTCATGGTCAAGTGTCTAGTGTCAAAGATATAATAATTATACAGACCAAATATATTCAACCAATTAAATTACAGACTAGAATAATAATGGCTTCCGTTAAACACACAAATAATCGAACGAATTCGTCGCAAGCGAGACAAAAATCAATTCTTTAACAAAAGTGCGACAAACAAATAAAACAAAATGAAAATGGACAATGTATTCAGTCTGTCACATATATTTAAACTGTGTACTTCAATCTATTTTTGAATTTAAATAGGAGACGATTTAAAAACTTTGTTGTAATGAAATGTTGTTAAAAGCAATTAAAGATATGTGGATATTAGACTTTTGAACCTTTAATACATTAATTGGTGTTAATTTCAAATATCAGAGGAACAAATTACGCGTGAAAGCAACAAAAGTTTATTCTAAAAAAAAAACTTTATTCGAAGTAAAAAAAAACAAATAAAGTGTGCAATACTTTTCAATTAAAAAGTCGAATGATTTTTATTTTTAATTTCCTAAATTCATAAGATTAATTTATTAATTTGAGAGCCTAAAAAATTGTGAAATCTCTCTAGAAAATTATGACATTCTTCTTTATCGTCTACCAGAAGTAAGAGAGAATGCCTTGGGATGACATAATCTTCGGTTTAGTCATTTATTATTTATAACATCTTCCAAAATCAGGGTACTTGACATATCTTTATAAATTTAACGCTACTCTAATATTGAGGAAAAGGTAAACGTAAAGTTTTAAGTGCATTACAAAAAATGGAATCAAAATAAAAAAAAACATTGAACAAAATTGCAGGAAAGTTCAACAAATTGTCAATTTCTATACAAATTTATAACTTAGTACACTCACCGTTTCAACATGCTTTCTAACCCCACTGTCGTTCAAAATAAAACTAAATTTAGATAAATACTACATATGTGGTCGTAAACCGACTTTTAAATCTTTTCATCATTTGATTAAATAGAAGCGAAGTCAGTAAAATCCTAACAATTCAATAATTATATAAATCGTAACAGATTTATCTACTAAAGCACCGGGGGAGGGTCTACTAGAGATTTATAACAAAAGACAGTTATTCAATAACTTCATATCAAACCTGGTGGATCAATGTTTTTGGACTTAATAAACGTTGCACGGATATACTCCTATATACAAAATTTCTACAATAGTTTAATCGTTAATCAAGAAAGAGAGAAAAAAAAAATCATGAAAAAGATATGATAGCGAAGGTGTCAACACAGTAAAAAATTATGACTTATTAAACTTCAAAATAATTCGAGGATTACTTCCATTCTAAATATTATTATTTTTTTATAATCAAACAAATAGAGAAATACTATACACATCGATTTAAATGTCCATGGTATTCTGAAACAAATTTTGTAAAAAAAAAACTATTGTCCTATCCATATACCGTAAATTAGTAATATTCACAGTAAAATGGAATAGATCGTGCCCTTTTTCTCATTACACCCAATTTTACTTATTTACTTAGTGTCGGCTATATATACCTCTTGACACATTGGACAAAGACAAGTTGCCACCAATCGCCTCTGTTTTCTCTATTGTTTCCTAAGTGTAACCTCTATCTTCCATCTCGGATTCTATGGTCCGGCGACACTCTGTTTTTAGATAAGGATACTACTGATACTAGAAGGACTGCTTTGTATGTTGGCGTTTGTTTTTGTTGCACTTCAGTGTTCCTGTTGTTCCTTTGTTTTCCTCTTATAGTTGATGTGTTTCCCTCGGTTTTAGTTTGTAACCCGGATTTGTTTTCCCTCAATCGATATTTGACTTTTGAACACCGGTATACTACTGTTGCCTTAATTTATTCATACCTTGCTCTTTTCCTCAATATTGACACAGATGGACGACTTCACACTATAATCTATGACAAACGGGACGATTTCAACTTCCAATTTCCCATTTCTCAGCAGTAACATACCCACTGCCCCATCGTATGGTGTTTACATATCTCAGTTGATAAGTTATGCTCGTGCATGTTCACACTATACGGACTTCATATGCATTCAGTATGCTCCTTACGCAGAAACTGCTCCAACAGAGTTATGATGTTTCTTCTGTAAGTCTGGTTCGATATTGTGTTATGTCTTATCGTTTGTGGTTTGAATTCTATTTTTATTTTCTATATGTATATAAAAGTTTAGATAATTAATCAGCTAGTTCATTTATATGATTTTTAGTTTAAAGCAACTATATGCACAGGGTTTATTTGTTTTTACACAGTTTTGATTTAGAAGAAAAACCGAAATAGTTAGAAAATACAAATAATTACACCATTACTAACACAATTCAATTCTATATTAATATTCTTGTAATTGTTAGAAAATACATAAAACAACACCATTACAAACTTAATCCCAATTTTATATTCTATTTTTAGAAATTTACCTGTGACGTCACTTTTTGTGACGTTGATACATTTGTGTGACGCACAGTTCATAATTCTAATGTGATGTACTGGTGTACTGTCGTAAATTAACGGGAGGTGTCCGTTGTTATTCTGTAGTTTACATGTTGTAATGTACTATTATATTATTTTTTTTATGTATTTCTCTGTCCTGAGTGTTCTTGCGTTTATTTGTACTGTATTCCTGTCACGTAATGTTGTCATTTTAGCGGTATTTTTAACATTGCCATATAAGCGGGAGGTTTGGCTAGCCATAAAACCAGGTTCAACTCACCATTTTTCTTAAAATGTCATGTACCAAGTCAGGAATATGGCAGTTGTTATCAAATAGTCCGTTTCTATGTATGTTGGCGTTTGTTTTGTAGCAGTTCAGTGTTTCTGTTGTTCCGTTGTTTTCCTCTTATAGTTGATGTGTTTCCCTCGGTTTTAGTTTGTGACCCGGATTTGTTTTCGCTTAATCGATTTATGACTATTGAACAGCGGTATACTACTTTTGCCTTTATTTGGTCGTCCTCTCTTTCTTTTTCACTCAGGTGTCATCTTTTTGAAGAGCAGATGACCAAGCCATCTCCATTTTTTCTGTTACAAGAAGGTCATTGTCTTTTTTGATGCTAGTTATATTGTGTAGTACTTCGTTAGTTATCTTGTGTGGCAAGTCATATTTTCAGAATTCTCCATAGATTTGTTATTGAAGCCAACTGATGTCCCTTTCGGACATTCTACATCATTATGTGCCGTTAAGAAATACACAACTGTTATAGATTTTCAATTTTGTCTTATTGCTGCAGGTTGCTGTTTTCCAAATATTCTAAAGCCTGTGAAAAGTAGATGTTATTGCAATTCTGGTGTTGATGTCTTGTACAGTTCTCCTAGCCAAAGAACTTAACACCTGTTCTTTTCACAGTATAATGTCTCTAGAGCTAATTTGATTTGTGAAATTATAATCTTGAAGAATATTTTGTTTGTAATGAAAACTGGCGAGGTATCTCAGTTGATACAATTAGTAAAATCACCCTTTTTGGTATCCGGATGAAGTCACCTTTGTATTAGTTTTCTGGGATGATATTTTTTAACAACTGGGAAAAGGATATCTGCTGTAAGTTAAGGGTCAGCTTTTGAAATTTTACTCTTTTTTTCTCTCTATTGAGAACTTCTTGAATATATTCTTTCCATCTTGCCTGTTGTTCTTTCTCAGATGTTAATGTGTTGTTGTTGATGGTGATATTGTCGGTAGCGAAGACTTCACCATTTATTCAGGGCGTTTTTTAACACGAAGTTAGACATGAAAGTTTATCACTTTACTTTAAATTTCAGGTTTGAAATTCAATCTCTGATTTGGGACTATTATATTAACGTCAATATACTATGTCCCAGCTTTGACAGATCGATTGAAGTGACATATAATTATCAGAATCAGGCTTAATCAGAACATTTCATGTCGGGTAATATAGGTGAAGATACCATACCACAATTCACTCAATCTTTCACTATTTCCAAACCGGCACAATTGAAGTATATTCGTTCAACTGAGAACATGATACAGATACCTAGAACTCAACCATTACAAGAAAAGCTGTCGAGTCATGCACACCTCACCATGGGAAATATGTACTCCATCTACTAACCAGACTATAGCTAGACGGCGAAAAACATCTTTGAAACAAAAACCAAAAATAAAGATAGTGGCCAATTTCATCGACAAAACAGGCAGATTTGATTCTTCGGTTCCTCAATCCCAATCTTAACCAGTGCATACCTATTGTTATGGATACAGAGGAGAAATTACATTGAGCATAAAATACAAGAGGGAAGATTCGCACCTTCGAGACAAGTGCCAACAGTACTAAAAATTGAGGATTTAGGATAGTCAATAGTATAAGCTACTTCCGTAGTAAAAGTGAAAAGCGCCATTTTTTATCAAGTCTTCCAGTGGAAAAGACCAAGGATCACCTGAACTTGGCGATCACTGTATGTTAACAGTACTGGTATTAAATTTTATTCCAGTGTTGTGTGTTTTTTTTTTTAATAATTCAATACTAGAATATGAGTGTATACAAGTATTGTTAGAAATAATGATCTAATTAAGTTATTTTATTTGTTGATAAAGCATGATAATTGTGTATAAGCAAAGTTAAGCATGCTTGCAATTTAGGTACTCCTTATTTCAGAATCTTGGATCGTTAGGTGATCTGTTCAAACCCATTTTTCTATGATTCAATATGGATTTAAAATCTTATTTATGGAAATATTTATTAAATTAGGATACATCTACAAAAATAAACACCATATGGAAACTTTTGTCTATTTTTAAAAAGTAAAATACCGAAAAGAATTAAAATTGACATCAATGGCAATTCCTGTGTATGGACATTTAGATGCATAATTTAATTATAGACCAGCAATTTGATATTGATATTAGTGCTACTCGTTAAAAAACAATCAAGACAATAGTGCAACATGCATGTATCGTTTTTATACGCCCTCAAAGGAAGTATTATGGTATACAAATGTCCGGCGTCCGTCTGTCCGGCGAAAACATGTCGCACCGTAACTTGAGAACAACTTATCCAAATTTCATGAAACTTAACATAGTTGTTTCTTATGATGGTCAAACGATCTGTATACTTTTTGGGGAAAATAAGAATAAAACTTTTTGAGTTACGGGACTTTGTAACTAAAACAGGGTGTGTTTTTTTCACATGTCGCGCCGTATCTCAAAAACGATTTATGATTATTGCTTAAAACTTTACACACTTCTTAGTTATATTAATCTAAAGATCTGTATACTTTTGGTGATGATTTAAAATTTATTTTAGAGTTAATGAGTTTTTTGTAAAAAAAAGGGTTTCACATGTTGCGCCGTATCTCAGAAAATATTTATGATTATTGCATAAAACTTCACACACAAGACGACGGGCGTATCATGCGCTCGTGGCGCAACTGTTTATTGAAAATATAATAGTATGAATGTTTTTAAAATTTAGACTAAAATGTCCAAAAGTCATGTCATCTAATATCCTGATGTAATACTTCCATGATTATACAATACATAATTACAAAAAAAAAAACAACAATACTGGTACAATACTGTAAGACAATATTGTATAACAGTATTGTGATCGCCATGTTCAGGTGATCCACGTAGTGCTCGATTTCTGAATTCCACATGTAGGGAATGCAAGTATAAAGTTTCCTGAACTCTGAATCATTTAGTATAAATGACGTTTCTAAAAAAGTCGATGCCACTGTTTTTTGTTGTCTTCTTATCACACACAAATGCAATAACCGTTTGCTGAGAAGACCATGATACATTCATTCTGCGCTCAGTTGCTTATTCTTTCGACGTGAAACAGGTTTAAAATAGATATGTAAAGTCACAGGTTTGAAGCAGTTTCTTTTACAGAATTTACGAACCTACATATAAATGCAGAAAAGAAGTGCAAGATCTAACAGTTTCAGGATGGCTGTAATGTTTTAATGTAGGTTCACAGCTAGTGTTTGATTTATCTTTGAGGTTTCATTGTTTTATACCATTTTTTCAAATCCAAGTTTATAAATATATTCACACTGATCCCACTATAATATCTCGTACTAATTAGGATAGGTTTTTTATTATTATTTTTAAAGTCTGATATTATTTTCTTCATTTTTGTGTTTTTACCTTTTGTATTAGTTGATTGTGCCTTTCACCAGTTCTTTATTTTTACACATTATATCACCTCAAAATGGCCACATTAATATGGCTCTAGAATGAACACCTTGATATCCTTCTTGCTTGAATCATAAACAAAATGCCCTCCTTTTCAGTTGAAGTCAAAATTTCAGGGGTACCTAGCTACCTGTTCAAACCTCTTTTCAGAGTCAACAATTTCAATCAAATTTTCCTGAAACATTTCAAGTCATTAAACAATCAACATCACTTTAACATGATCGAGGAGATTAATGTATATCCAGCAAATGAAAATAACACTTATAAATTTCGTGCATCTGAATGTCTTCTCTAGATTTACCTTCACCAGAAACACTCATACCTAAACATTTAAAAGCCAAGGATGTATAAATAACGAGAAACGTTGGGACCTATATAACCAAAAGAAACCTAAAGATCATTGATGGCACCTCATGAAGTGCGATCACCTAGGCACATTGCAACTATAGCATTGATATGTTTATGTCATCCTAACATGAACATATCAATGATTCATCATGAAAATTTAAGTGAAACCTTTTCTAGACACATCAATGTTACTCTTAAAATGGGGACATGAATGTCAAACCAGCATTAATACTTTTGCTCCTATAGAAAGAAAATATTGTTGATGTTACTCTATATATTACAGCCACACTAATGTCATTCTAATGTATTGATTGATTGGCGTTTAACGCCACTTTCAACACTATTGTGCTATTTTGTGGCAGTCAGTATTTTATTAGTGGAGGAAGCTGAGGTGCCGGGAGAGAACCACTGACCTTTGATAGGAAAACTGACAATCCTGGTCAATTAAGATTGGCGTCTAATGTAAATGTCACAGCAGCACTAAATTTTTATGTCACTCCACAAATTAATTTTAATGTTGCTCAAGCCTGCAGAAGTAACTGAACACAATGGTAAAAAAGATATTGCCCAAGTATGAACAAATTGATGTTACTTAGATCTGTATAAGCAAATTAATATCTCAAGCATGGAAACATTTGTTTCTTCAGCATTCAAGCAATCCACACAGATTGTATGGAATGTAAAAAATAATGAGCTTTGTCTGATTTAAAATGTTGAATCTGATGACCCATGATGTGGAAACTGTCATGTTCTCAACAGAAGTAAACTGAGAAACAGACATAAGCAAGAAAAATAGTTCTTCATTGAATCATGAAAAGAGATATAAGTTTGGTGGCTCCTGTGAGATGGACATGAACACCCTTCAACCATACTAATGTGTATTGATTGACTTATGACTGCTTATTGTTCAGCTGCAAATTTATGGTGCTAATGTAAGTGTGCTTTGAAGTCTGGTGGCCCTTTTTGGGACTTGCTGGAATTGAACGTCAGAGTGCAGCTCAAATGGAAAACATGGGATTTACTTTACAGATTGGCTGGGTACGGGGCATGTTTCTGTTTTGAAAACACAGAAGATTAACTGTCAAGCAGTTTAGCCATACACCATTTTTCTTCATTCATTTCTCTTAAAGAATTTATACCTGCAATTAACTGGCTATCCCTCTGTAACTCCTGGTTTCAAATATTAAAGTCACACCACCATGGATACAATATGAACATCTTATTTTGGTCGTTTGGCTAGCTTAGGTTTGTGCCTTTTTTCATGAAATAATTGTGCCTGCCACTGAAATTCTTTGAATGAATAGGCAGAGTTGCCGATGAGAGATGTACCCCATCAAAATCACAGTAATAATCCCTCTTTGACTGGTTTCTATCTAATGGTTTGGGAGAAGTTGCTGATTTTTATTTATCCACCAATCAATGCAACAAGAGGGAGGACAAAACAAAGGAGCTTGGTAACTCAATGGGAAACTATGGCCATTGTTAATTGCATTAGGTTGAAGACCTTATAAGAACATTTAAAAGTAGAATGCTAAAGTCTGAAACTGTTTAAAGTTTGTATGCATAGGACACATGCTCTTCTTGCACTATCATGTGTCCATGTTAGGTGAATTGTGAAATCTGGATCAAAATCGTATTTGGCATAAAATTCTAAAATTTTATCACTATTATTGATTAATTGTTGGTGTTGAATGCCACTTTCAGCATTGTTGACTATATTGTAGAGGTCAGTTTTTATTGGTAGAGGAAGTCAGAGTGACTTGAGAAAACCACTCACCTTCAGAATGAAAACTGACAATTCTAGTCAATTAAGATTGGAGACTAAAGCACCTTCCACGTTCGAATTTGATTGATTGATTGATTGTTGGTTGCTTAACGTCCAGTGGCAAATATTTCATGCATATTCAGGACGAGAACAAATTAACAATAAATACAATAGGTAGGTTCTGAAATAGAGGCGTCTGGGATTAAGGTCGGAGAAATTTAGACTGCCACGGGAAATGAGGGTATATTTGATAGGGACAGAAATTTAGCCTTGCAACAGGTCACCTACGGACCCCTCAAAGAGTTGTTGCAAGGGTTCTTAACGTGCAAAGAGCGTGGCACTCTCTTTACACGAGGCATCAGATTTAACGTCCCCATTCTGACCGGACGTGGCTGGAAATTTGTACATCCCTGCAGCCAAACGGACGCCCACTTTGACGAGGGTTTTACCGCCGGTCGGAGGAAGACCAATGGTGACCATACTTCTATTCCCCAGTCACCCTTCGTTCGAATTTGAACTCACAACCTAAGTGTTGACAAGCCAGTGATACAGAAGATGAACTACTTGAACTACTTAGAGACCACTCGGCCACTGGGCCCCATTCGCTTTGAACATGCCCACTAATTTCAAGTTGATATAAAAAGAACTTGATGTTAAAATACATTAACCAAAAATCTTACCTAAGAATGTACCAATTTCACACAAGCACATTTCTATGTTCAATGAACAATGAAAGGCTTTTTAATTAAGGAAGTTCACAATTATTGCAACAAGTGGAATAGGTCCATATTTAATAATTCAAGACTTAAAAACTTACATATAAAATCAAAACAAAATTTATCAAAAGATGTTCTCATATGAAAAGAAGAGAAATATTAGTTCAAAAGGTAAAAGAAGATGGTATAGATTGTTTCCAAAACTTGTATTTCCTGTCTACTTTCTTTCAAAGATTTCTAATAATACCAATAAAAACTCTTTCTAGAATTAATCATAAGTCCTTTTTCTATGACAATGTTTTCAATTTATCCCATCATTCCTGAGGATATACCTGTCAGCTAGCTGCAGAGTCTGTAACACATTTAAATATAATGTCCTCTAAAATCAGTCTTTCTAAATTCTTCCCTACAATGAAAAAGTGGGAATGGATATTTTAATAAAATGTCTCATTACTTTACCTGTCTGAAAAAGCTAATTTTCAATACTTTGATATACTTTTATAACATGTTTATATTTTCAGTTCTTTCCTCATACTCACTACAAGAGTCACGAATCTGACTAAAACATTATAATATAAGGGTCATTTACTTCACTTGTAGGTAAGCAGTAGTGGTCAAAAATGTGCAATGGAAAGCAGCATGAAAAAGTAAATAAAAAGTTTTATTTTCATATACAGCACTTCTAACTTAACAAATAAGTTTGATTACATGTATGCTAGAAGCAAAACTATGATATAAATGAACGATATTATTTCAATGTGCTCAAAGACCATAACACATGATAATTCTCGAATAACCTTCATCCAGGACCCTCTAGACCAAAAGTTTTGAAACACATATACTGATATATCAAACATTTCAAAGCTTCACAATAGAAATGGGGTCTAAAAAAATCAGCCAAAATCTGCTTCCTGGAACAACCTTTGAGGGATGTAATGCCAAAAAATTTAAATGAGCAATTACCAAACATATATATTAACTGACTATTTGTGTTAATAAACAGGGAATAAAAGCTGTTTACACATGACTCTTCATATCCAGAAAAATTATTCCATAATTGAGTTTCAGAAAGATTGGTAGTGCTTATAAACATACAAATATACTGTGGATTCATTCATGGGATACCAAGTTTTTGTGGGTACAGGTAAACCACATATTAAAATGTTCAACTAAGTACAATTATTCGATACGCTTGTATGCAGATTTGGACAAAACCACGAAATCAAATATCCACGAAAATACATTTTTTTCCTCAATCCACAAAAATTGGTATCCTCAAAAATAAATGGATCCACAATACCTGAGGCTGTGTTTAAGAGTTGCAGTGTATGGTATTGCTAAACAAAGTTCATATCAGAAAATATAAGGAGCTTCAACATGTGAATTTTAAACTGTCCTACGAGATATGATAATAATAAATGTTACAAATAATTATAAGCACATACTGTACTATTGGTTTTCCAACATATTGTTGATAAGTCATATATTTAAGTGTCTGAGATGCTTAGTTGAAGGAAATCTACATAAACAGAACATCTCAGTCAGTGACCTCTATTAATAAAGTCTTGTTCCTGTTATGTAATAAAATGGTTGTGTCACCTAACCAAATATGGTTTATGATGAGTTTGCATAAATGGATATGTAGGGTATAGGTCAATGAGACAGCAATTCAACCACACAAAAGACATCAAAAGGTCAACGTATACAGTCTTCAACAATAGACAGGTGTGTTTACAATATATCAAACCTTTTTGTTTAGAGTTAAAACCAAAAATTCTTAAGCAAAGTGTTACCTATAAAAACAATTCTATTAATTCTGTCTTCTGGTTTTTCCCATGATGTTGTATAAAATGAATCATATAGTTCTTGTACTCCTTGTATTACTAAACGCCTATCTTCTGAAGTAGATAACAAACCCTACAACAAAAAGGATATATAAAATTGTAATATATGCTTTTGTCTAATTCATAGCAGATTTGTCATTTTCCTGTTTGTTTGATCTCAGTTCTTCATTGGTCAAAATTCAATAATGACGCAAAATTTTCTTGCTTTCTTTTGAATTTTCTTTTGTGACGTTACGAAAAAAGTAACCATTCTTGCACACCTTTTTGAAGATTTTTGGAAACGAAGGATGCGTATTGTCTAAAAGTCATAAGAGAAACAGATTCTACCACCAAATCTCATGCAATACGATATTTCTCCACTCTCTGCAGTTAAATTTTGAAATATTTAAAATTGAAAGTTAACTGTCTGGAGTGGAGAAATATTGTATCACACTCAATGCAGTAGTAGAATTTATATTTATACAATGGAATTTCTATTAATTTTTACAGTGTAGTTAATGATGATGGTAATACTGTAAATTCAGAAATCATTGTGTGAATTTATTTTTTGCTTTCATTGTGCAACAGACGTGAAAAGCAAGTTAAATTGTGAATTCAGGAAATGCTGCATTTAACTAAAGGGACAATTTAAAATGTGAGTTCTTATATGCTAAATAAATCCTGTCACAGATTTTGCAATAATAAAATAAAGCAAAAGTTGTTAAAAACACAGGATAACAACATTGTTGTAAAATAGCAAAGATCAAGTAAAACTATTATATTTAGTTTGGGTATCATCAGCATTTTCCTGGCTTAAAATCTGAAAGGTAATGATATTTCATCTTGAGGATAAATAGAAGGCTATTTTGTGAGTAATATAAATCTACATATATTTGTTTAACCATTCTAATACAAGGTTATCATAGATCATGAACATGTAAGCAATAAATAACACTCTTTAATCTGGATTATATAGTCTTTAAATAAAACTTTGACAGTAATTCTGAATTATTTATCAAGTAATCTGATGTATTCATTTGTATGTGCTGACACTTTATAATCTATCTAAAAGTGTCAATGAACAAAAGGAACTTTAATTATATATTAGTTATTATGAAATCTTAAGGTTTGCTAGTGAAGGACAAAATAAAGTTTTTTCTTAATCATTCACCATAAGGGTAAAATACCAATATTTTTTTGTGATTGTTTTTTTGTTTAAATGAAAATTTGGTGAGATAATTAATGTCTCCACTTTTTAAATTGGAGATCAAAGGATAGCATTTAATATCAGAAAACATAAGTAATAATAATTCAATAACATTTGTCCTATCTGTAAAAAATATTGAAGACATTAATCAAACAAGAGTGGACATGCTTAAATGACTTGCCTTCTTTACTGATTATAACTGATTTTTTTTTCAGTCATTGAGATCAAGCTCTTACTACAGTTATCACAAACTTAATATTGATCAATGAACCATGTAAATGAGGTAAATTATGATTAACCCTGCCAGACAGACATGTACTCCTTACAATCACTCAATACAACATATATCATTCACCAACTATTTACAGTTTCTGTGGAAATGACCTTATGAAAACTTCTAATTGACCAATGGACCATGAAAATGAGGTCAAATTTACATTTTATCATAGGTCAAATTTATTTGTTCAGTGTATGTTCAATGGTGTTAATATGTCCTTTGATTGAGTTAAGCTATTTCAGTTGATATTTTATAGTGTGTCTTTCTATGTTGTGATGTTACACTATTGTTTCAGAAAAAGGGTGAAGGTTTGGTACCATTAAAACGTTTAAACCCGCTGCATTTGTTTGCACCTGTCCTAAGTCAGGAATCTGATGTTCAGTAGTTGTCGTTTGTTGATGTGGTTCATAAGTGTTTCTCGTTTCTCGTTTTTATATAGATTAGACCGTTGGTTTTCCCGTTTGAATGGTTTTACACTAGTAATTTTTGGGGCCCTTTATAGCTTACTGTTCGGTGTGAGCCTAGGCTCCGTGTTGAAGACCGTAATTTGACCTACAATGGTTTACTTTTATAAATTTTGACTTGGATGGAGAGTTGTCTCATTGGCACTCATACCACATCTTCTTATATCTATCAAAGTCAGGTAAGGTAAACCTTGTCGGACAAACATGAACAACTTAAAATGATTAGAACCAAAATAAAGTTGATCCTTTTACATACTAAAAGAGAATGTGATATAAACACTAAAACTTAAAATTGATCAATGAACAGTGAAAGTGAGATCAAGGTCCCAAATATAGTTGTCAATTTGCATACATGGAATTGAAACAAAGTTCATAAGCAGAAGCAGAAATGCTTCATCCACTTTACTGATTATGACCCATCACAATCATATGATACACATCCTTGACATTTAAACCATCTATGCTTATTATGGTAGTCAAATTCACAGACAAAAATGCCAAAGTTGATGAAATATTGTCAATTAACGACAAGAACTCCTATATAAAGAGTCATTTAATGATATTGGTACCATCAGATAGAAAGTAGATATTTACATTCTGAGCATTTTGCCGTCAGATTTTCTGTTTTAAAACATGTTATTATTTTCCAGGTATTGGACAATTAACCTCAATTTACTGTATGTTCCATTTTATTAGCCATGGTGGCCATGATGGACCTTTTTTGATGGTTGATTAAATATCAAATTTTAATCAAGATGCAATAATTTCAAAGATGTACATAAAAACATAGTACTTGTGTCCTTGTTACAATACGATTTATGATAATTAATATTTAACTCATGTTATAGTACAGATTATATCTTTGTTTAGATAAGTACAACAATTAAGTATATAACCTAAGCAAATATCTGTTATCTTGACACAGGAAGATAGTTTGAACACCTAATAATCAACTGATATAGAATGTCCAGGATCCAACCAATATAGCAGTGGAGTAAAATAGATCCCTGTAATGGCATTATCAAATTCATTCCAAGAGGGACAAGTTCCAATGTTATGTCAGATGTGTGAAGAATCCAATGAGATCAAATAAAAATGTTTACAGTGTGACTTTTTTTTGTGTATAAAATGTCAAAAACTTCATAAAAAAGTGAAATCCACAGACCAGCATGCAATCATAGACATCAAAGACATTGCTACATACCAACAACTAATTGAGGATAGTCCAGACTTTAGTAATATACCATGTGGAGTTCATAGTGGACAAAATTGTTGTTTATTCTGTCAGACATGTGAGGAAGTTATCTGTCCTTTATGTATTCATAAAACCCATAAAGACCACAATATCATTGAATTAACTGAAGGTTATAACCTTACAGTGAAAGCTGTCGAAACTTTACATTCTGAATAACATAAACGGTACCAATTTTTCTGCACCAGATGCGCATTTCGACAATCAATGTCTCTTCAGTGATGCTCGAGGCCAAAATATTTGAAAATCCAAAGCTTATTAAAAATATGAAGAGCTATAAACCAGAAAAGAACCAAAAAGTATAGCCAAAGCTGGGCAAGGAATCAGAGTTTTGCATGAGGGAGATACATTCCTTAACTTTAAATAATTTCCAAAATTTTGTAACAGCAAATTTTAATAACACAAAATCCATATTTTCATGCCAGTACCAAAGTACTGGCTACTGGGCTGGTGATACCCTCGGGGACTATCAGTCCACCAGCTGAACTTGAGGAGAACATTTTACAAACTTTGAAAGGATTATCTAAATTGGATTTTATGAAATTTTCAGAAGAATCAAAATTTGAATCAGAGAAGCAGAAAATTTTGAGCCATGACAAAATTTTAAAGGATGAAGTTGAAAAGCATACAAAGAACCTTTTAAAAAAACTTGGTCAAAGGAAGGACATTCTGTGGAAATCCCTGATTAATGAAGAAAACAGATTACAAAAGATCAACAAGGATTTAGAATTTAGAAGAAATAGCCTATGTAAAACCTTAGGTCTCAACAATGCAAATGAAATTTTCAGCATAATCAAACAAGAAAGAACAGCCAGGACTGATAAGATTCAAGTGAACATCAGGTTTAAAGGATTGCCACAATATGTACCTGGAATGCAACCAATTTTACAGTCACAACACGGGGAACTGACTGAACTGGAAGATGATAATGCACAGGAGAAACCAGAATTTACAGTGGTACAAAAATATAAAACTGAACTACCACTGGTTGAAGATTTAGTTTACTGTGAAGACAGAACATTGTGGATAAACCAATGTGAAAGTGAAATATTACAGAAAATACAGCTTACCAAAGGATCAGTTCAGATAGTCGAGAATATTGAAACATATTCATCTAGCATAGCTTCATTACCAACAGGAGATCTACTGATATCTTCCAAAGATCCTTTCCTTCAAATATTTTCACACACCACTGGAGAGATACATGAATCAATATACAACTTTGCTCCTCTTCAAACAATAGCTGTCCATGTAACTAAAACTAATCGAATCATAGTAGGGGCAAGAGAAAATGGAAAATCCTTTCCTGTCAATGGTCCAAGACAAGTGATTGTGATGGATATTAATGGAAGAAAGAGAAAGTGTACCATTTAGATAACAATAGAAAACACATCTTTAAAGTTCCTAGAAGAATAGCTACTGACAATGATGATGACATTTATGTCATAGATATTCTAGATAAAAACTGGAGTGGTAGAATAGTTGCTTTAGATAAAATTAATGGTGTGAGATGGGTGTATAGTGGCCATCCAGATGTGTACAAAATGTTTCAACCTAAAGACTTAGTGGCAACAATATCAAACAATATTATAATAACAGATGATAATCATCATATGATTTATATTGTTAACAATACTGGACAGTGTCTTCATTACATGAACACTAAGGATCAGTTAGGTATTCATTGGCCTACCTCATTAGACATCGACAATAGAGGTATACTGTATGTAGGTTGTAATACATACCAAGGTAAACCTCCAAAGGCCCTAATATATACTGTTCACTTTTCTGGCTGCTGATTTGCTGTCCTGTTTTGGGGTTCTAATTACTTGTTATGATTAATATGTACTGCCTAGTTTTCTGGATAGTTTTCTAGATTTTGAATTGCCGACTTAAATTACAAAACACTGTTCAGTTTTCTGGATTCTGAATTACCATTTAGGATTTCTATATACTAACTAGTTTTCTGGAGTTGGAATTACAGATTGTATTACTATGTACATATTCTGTCCATTCTGAACTACTGATTGTGAATAAAATAAACTGTTCACTAATATTCAGTTCATTTTTCTGTTGTGCTTAGTTGACATTTAGCAACCATCAATAATCAATCATTAAAGTTTTCTGGATTCTGATTTACCGATTTTGATAACTATAAACTGTTCAGTTTTTAATTCAAGATTTATGTTGACTGTTTCTGAATTACTGATTGTGATTAGTATAAACTGTTCATCTTTCTTGCATCTGATTTAAAGATTACTTCAAAATATTTTGTTTATGAATTACTAATTGTAATTACTATATACTATATATTCTCCAGTTTTATCAATTGAGTAATAATTATATATCGTAAAAAAATGAGGAGAAGTGGTATGATTGTCAATGAGACAGCTATCCATTAAAGTTCAAATGAAGTGGATATAAGCAATTATTGGCCACTGTACAGCCTTTAACATAAGAAAAACTAATATTATATGGTCTGCTATAAAGGGCCACGACATGAAAAATGTCAAACAATTCAAACAAGAAAACTAACAGCAATAAAACAAAACAATTCATGAATCAAAGTGCTTGTAAGCACTGAAGGGTAAAGATTGCTTTAATTTATAAGTGGGAAGTAAAATTAAACATTACATTGTATAAAACATTGGTTGTAGTTGATTCAACTACAATTATGGACAAAGGAAGATAACTCCAATTTTAAAGATTACATTAATAATGACATCATTTATATTTCTTAGAACATATATTAGATTCCTGCACCTTGCACAAGTTATGTTATTTTCTTGGCAAGTATAACATCATTTTATAACTTGAATATCTGAGCATATATTTCATTGATAAATTTCTGGAAATATTCATGGATAGGATGTTTAGAATGTTATGATCAATGCACTATATTTTGTATATCTCTAAAGTAGTGACCAACCTTGGAAGATTCAGATATCAAGACAGTACCATAGGGTTTTGATTGCATTTCATGCAATCTTTACCCAAAAACAAATATGACAGACATGAACTAACGACAACCACGAACTACAGGCTCCTGACAGACTGACTTGGAACAGGCAAATAAAGAATGTGGCCGTATCAAACATGTTTGTAAGTGCTCTCCCTGTAACCTGGGACAGTGGTCAAACAGCACAACATAAGAACAAACATTAAATATCAGTTGCAATTGGCTTAACTCAAACGGTAGGTACGAGGAAAAAAACAACTTACATAAAAACAATAGACACAAAGTACCGATATAAGAGTACTGTAGTTACTGAAAGTTAATTCAAAGCCAATTGCAACTAATAAATAAATCATGTTCTCCCAGACTAAAAGATGTCCAGTTTTCGGGATTCAGAATAAATAATTGTAAAACCTTGAAACCCATATTTCAGAATCACAATATGTCTGGAAAATGTCTTTCGAGTATTCAAACATGTCATTGCCGTTTTTTTTTTTCTACTCAGGAACACAATATTGTAAATAAATCATGTTGACTTCTATTTTAAAAATGATATGGGACATCTAAAAGTTTGAGTTACAATAACATCTTGCAGTACTGTTTGCTAGGCATTACCAGGACAAAAGTTTTTAAAGTCTACAGTATCTAACTTATCAAGAAAATTCTTCTGACATTTTCATATTTATAGTTAAGGACATATGGTGGATGAACATGACACAAACATTCCATGAAATATTTAACATATAACCAACATTATAAAGGAACAACACTTTTATTACTGTTCTCCATCATGAAGTGACAGGAATGTGTTCAATGATGTATTAAAAGCCTCACATTTTACAGCAAGGTCAAGTCTACCTCATAGCAGAACTCTGTGAATTATTGATAATGACTAGATATGTTATTAAAGCACCAAATAATAAATTACATATATATCTATTAATCAACAAAGACAATAAACCTACTTTGCTAATTATGAATTGAGATTAACTAGTATAACCACAAAAGTGTATCTCATTAAAAAAACATTCTACATCTGGAAAATAAGAAGAATAATACACAAGAAAAATAGACATGCAATGATTTTTAACACCAAACATAACTGACCAACTACTCAGTCAATGAGAAACTAACTAAAGTATGACAAGAGGCTGTCAAGTGACAGCAAACCGGATTTTCCTGCAGAGGTCAAACCCTGAACAGTTGAGCAAGTATGGACACAACATTTAAGCTTAAACAGCTCTGAATTTGGATTGTGATTGAATATTTAAAATAGATTATTATCTAATTAATAATGAAAATGATATTTGCAAATCTGAACCCCCAAGCAGGATCATGTAAAAATTAAACATTAACACACAACAACAAAAATAAAATACCACATAACAACTGTGACATCTACCTTCATAACACACATGACTTAAAAAAAGATAGTTATAAAGAAATTTTGACAACTAATGACTAAAATTAATTGAACAGAATCCATATACTTATGTTATCATTACTGGTTCATGGAATAAGTTTGAGTTATTTCCTTTGAACAGAAATGGTTTAACTAATAAAGAAGACATAGTTCTCTAAAATTAGATATGATGTTACACAATGTATATCTATTTTCAAATTATAATCAAATATAATTAATAGTTCCAAATATTTTTCTTTCATTTGTCACAAACTAATATAGATCTGCAACTTATCTATCAATGTCAACAACTTTATCTACACAATGTAATGTATTGAAATATATCCTTTAATAAAAATAGATTATTATCTTATTTAAGGAGTTCACTTCATCAAAAAATATTATATATAGCATTCAGAAAAATCAGTTTATACAGAATAACAAACAAACCTACCACAAAATTCTTCAAACAATTTACCAAAGAAAAGAAAAAAAATTCCAAAATGTCATTTATCATTAATACAATGTCTTTTAAAAATCTTTTAAAAAATGAGTTATTTCCCTTTGAACAGAAATGGAGTAATTAATAAGTATTTCATCAAAAATTGAATTCTTGGGAAAGAGCTATAACTCAACAACGAGAAAAGCTAAAATCGTGAAAATTGAACTTGACCTTCATTTAGTCACAGGAAACAACAAATCTAAATTTGAAAAAAATTTCGTCAAAGCGTTTTCATGTTAATGAACGGACACTGTTTGGCAGCTGCCCGCCCGCCCGCCCCCGGACATCCCTAAATCAATAACCGATTTTTCCTTCGAAAATCCGGTTAAAAACTAATAGTTGATGGTTAATAATGACAAGAGTGTATAGGCTAAAATGTTTCTCCTGCTTCAATACTGATAACACTTGGTAAAGGTCTAAGTATCTGTATCAGTAAAACTTTACTTATATCAATGACAGATAATATGAGGTCGGGGACATCAGACCCCTGTTAAAAGACATGTACATCTTCCAATGGTTCTATAAATCATATATATTTAAAACCCGTTGGTCAAATAAAGAATTTCTATTTCTGTTTCTATAGTATATTTTTCATAGAAAATAAAACAACAGTGGACACACTGAAATGTCTCGAATACTTTACTGATCAGGATTAAATTTATGTTGTAAGTCTTTTAGGTAAAGGTTTTAGTACAAGTATCACATAAACTTAACATTATCAATGATCCATGTAAATGAAGTCACGGTCAGATCAACCCTACCAGATGCACATGTACACCTTACAATCAATCCATACACAGTCATGGTTACTGTAAATTCAGAAATTATTGTGCACATTTATTATTGTGATTGTTGAACAGTTGACTCAAATTTTAAGGTACTCTATTGCTTATAGTGCATTTTTTTGTGAATCAACTTTGGTTGGATATGACTTACTCCTTAAAATTCATATCAACAAAAACCTCCTTTCTTTAATATGTTAGAATTGTAACTACATCTTGTTAAGACTTTTATTTTATTATTAAAATCGTTGTTATCAAGATATGTAAAGCAATACTATCCCCTGCCTTAAATTACTTGAAGTATATTTTCAGTAATACAAAATGTGATTCTTAGTACTGATTTCAGTTTACCTTTTGTTATTAAAAGAGTGAGGACAACATTTTGTGAAAAAAAAGTTCCCTGTCTCTTTTAAATCAAAATTTGGGTACATTTTAAAAAGCTAAGCTCAACTGACCAGAAGTAAATATTTGCTATCTCTTGAAATCCATCTATCTGTCTTAGATTTTTTAAATAATTCTCTGAAGTACACTGTTAAATAGAAGTCTTTTTCTCATAAATTAATGAGTCTATTGGCACCCAATTTTTACTTCTGAAGTTTTGACACTCTCAGAATTATGTTCTATACAATCATCCATTGATCATTACTGAAATCCTCTACCACCCAAAACAAAATATTAAAAATAAATAAATAATAAACTAAAAAATTTTTCTGACTTATAATATAAAAATAAGGAGATGTGGTATGATTGCCAAAGAGACAACTATCCACCAAAGTTCAAATGAAGTGGATGTAAGCAATTATAGGCAGCCATATGGCCTTTAACAATTAGAAAACCCATACCGTATATATAGTCAGCTATAAAAGGCCCCGACATGAAAAAGATGAAACAATTCAATTGAGAAAACTAACGGTCTAATTTGAAATCTGATATTAAGGTTAGGAAGTTGGATGCAACTTTTAGCATTTCAGCTTAAATTCTGGGAATGAATGATACTTAATACACTAGTAACTCGAATTTAGCTTGAACGGACAAAAACGCATTAACGGCATTTAAAAAGATTAATGAAAATTGAATAAAGATTGACAAAATTAAAATTATTTTAATGCATTTCAATCTATATCAAATCATTTTAATACCAGTCAAATAGATTCCTTGCGGTCATTCAAGTTAATTTGAGATGTGGTTAAACTGCGTCAAACTAATTAGCCACGCCCCGTTAAACGGAATCAAACTGATGTTAAGTCCTTTTAAACTTTAAAGTGTCCGCCTTTTGTAAGGTAAATCACTCAAGCGGTACAGCATCCGCGTGTATCTATCGTTTTACCGTTCCGAGCGTTATCGATTTTAGTCAGAAAAGTAAAATTTACCTCTTACAAATATTCACAATTAAAAGGAAATAATGACAAATACATGTAAACTAAGTTTTTATAGTTAATGATGCCAGATTTTAAAATGCAGCGAAAAGTATAATTAGTTCTTTTGTTTGTTTGTAAACACGCAGCAGCTCTTGAGATAAAAAAAAGTGACTGTGCTAAAAAATTATTTTGCTTGAAATAAAACGAGAAAACTGGTAGTTATTCAGTTAGCCAATAAAGGTACCAAACTGAGCTAGCATGATGAATGCCAATGGATATTGTACGCAAACATTAATCTATATGAAGGTATCGTCTGATCAAAATGTAATTTCGTCGAGAATATGCAATAATATTTGCCACGGTACGTTAAGCAAATTAAATTGAACCAATTCCGTCCCGAACTTTTAAAATTTACATTAAAACATATCTTTTTTGGTCTAATTCACCTGGAAAATTAAAATTTCGTTTAGCTTAAACAGTTTTAAATGCGCCCCGTACTCGTATACCGGATACCAAATATACAGCAACACTGTTTGTCTTAAGTCTGATAGTGCTCTGCTAGCCATTACTAAATTCATACGTGTAAAACTATACAATTTTACTCATCTGCCTTCAACACGAAGTCTTGGCTAACACCGAACAGCAAGCTATAAGGTGCCCCAAAATGACTAGTGTAGAACCATTCAAACGGAAAACTAACGGTCTATATATTCGACTTTTGAAATACATAATCAAACAACAACCACTAAACAGCAGGTTAGGGCAGGTGCAAACAAATGCAGCGGAGTTCAAAAGCCCAAATATACGAATAATTCTCGAGACTTAAGTGACATTGTTTTAATAAGATCAGAACCATGTATGTGTTAATTTTAAAGCAAAAGATATAAGTTTGTAAGAAAAATATTGACGCACCAATTCTAATAGCTAAGAAAATTTCCTTTTGCTAAACGATGATAACATTTTAACATTTTGGTATACCTTATACTTCATAATCTATTTCTGAAACGACTTCTCGCATTGAACATGTATGAAATGTTTGCCACTGGACGTTAAACAACCATTAATCAATCATTCAAATTGTGCTTTAAAAATGAATTAAGCCGCAAGTGTATCCATCAATGAGTGCAGTTGTTTGTTTGTCCATTTAACATATACTGAATTTGTTTTTGTCCAGAATTATATTCCTTAGAAGAGTTCAAGTATGTTAATAAATTCATAGGGTATCATGTGCTAGTTGAAATTTTTCAGTGAAATCATTATTGTGTGTCCAACGTTCTTTCATGCATATCAAATATTGTATCCACATTTTGCTGTTCGTAGTCTGTTAGTCCTCGGTCTCCAAAATTTAGCACACACTTATGTAATGACCAATCTCGAAAGGGGGGACATTTTTTTTTTATTAAAGAAAAAAATAAAACAATTTCTATATTCTATCATTCAATTAACCGATGTACACCTAAGATTTTCAACTATAGATGTTGAATTAAAAAAAACAATAATAAGTCCCAATGTATTTTTATGGCAAACATATCTAATGGGTTATTTTCTCATGCAAAATAATTATTTTTTTCATTTTTTCAAGATAATAGTGTAATCAGATATGTTCTTTGACACGTGTCTTACGGTTCACCGATTTTCGGCAATATCATAGAAAATCAGCAAGTGCCTAAACATTAGTTTTGAGAATGTTGATGCTGTATTAATATATGGAACATGTCTTCATACCAAAATAGATTACTCACATTTAATGTTCTTGTAAATGAAATTGGGAATGAAAATGGGGATAATGGACGTCATACTCAACTTCGAAATATATAAAAGAAACTAAAATTAAAATTGCACAAAACTAACAAAGGCCAGAGGCTCCTGACTTGTGACAGGCGCAAAAATGCGGCGAGGTTAAACATGTTCATATTTTTTTTTCGAATTGTCTTTTTGTGAAATTATTCAGCAATAAATTAATCTATTTATTTTAATACAATTAAGCAAGATTTTTTAACGAAAGGAAGTATTTTTCGTCCCTTATATTTAAAGGAAATAAGCAATTTGTCAAAAAATAAAACTCCGCCCATCATTCTCTCTGCCCTCCCTTAAATCCAGAAAAGAATGAATTGACATTTTATTAAGAATAACGGTGAAATCATAGATAAACTGCTATTGTATTCTTATTAAGATCTACATTTTAACAGAATCGTGGACTAATATTTCTGTAAAAGCCCATGCATACACTAATATTTGTGTGTTTTTGTTTCAAGTTGTTTCAATTATCATTTACATGTATGAGGCTACAAATGGGACCACCATTTATAAGTATATGAATTGGGTTTAAAGATTTGAGAATTATGAGGAAACTAAATTAATAAGAAGCGAGGCAAAAAAAAAAAACTAGATAACAGAATATAGAGGTGATGTAACCCGATTAATTCAGTCGTTATATTTCGCTGATCTACGATTACTACATAAATTCACAATTTTATGAATGTTGACATTGATAGAAATAGTTTTTGAAAATATTTTATCGAACTTTGATATCGTAATCTGTAAAATTCAACGAGACTTTTTGTACCTTTTCGCATGGACTGTCTCGGATATAACGATAACGCAAATCACGTGTATTAAACATGGTCTAGGCCTGAGGATATCATTTCATTATCACTTCCTAATATCTAATCCACAGACACGAGTCACACGACATCCCCGTATCTTCTAATTTTACTAGTATACGAATTACCAACACATTTGGCATTTACCAGTTGTTGACGCTAGTAAGAAAATGAATAGTTAAGTTCGAATTATTATTATTTCAAATGTCAAAAACACTTTGAGTATTATAACAGATCATCTAAAATCAAACTAAATAATTAGAAGTATCACAGCTCAGATCGGCCAATGGCACTCGTTAGAACTTATAACTAATTGAAATACTGACACATTGCTTATAGTTTGCCTAACGCTAATTTGAATCATAAGATATTACTGATTTAAAACTTGCAGTATCAAAATTGAATGGCATAAATTAAAAGAAATACATTGTGTATCTAAAGTATTTTCATCATTCCGGATGACCCTAATAATATTTACCTTTCAAATGATTTTTCTACATAAGGTTATATCTCTTCTCTCTGGTCACTAAACTGCCCTAAAGCTAAATGTCACCGTCAGATGTATAGTAGAAGGCAAAAACGCTTAGTTGTTAATTTCTGTGTTATTTGGTCTCTTGACGAGAGATTATACCACATCTCCTTATTTTTTAGATTTGTTTGTGTTCAATGTGCAAACAATGCAAAACATATAGTATCTTTAAAATGAAACGGTGTGTAGATATACCGCAAAGGACTTCTTAGTGCACTAAGGACACTAAAACGATGTTTTAAGACCACAAAGAACATGGATATAAGAGGATATGAGTATATAACTCATAAATATAAAGTTTGGTATCAATAGATATTGTAATTTTGAAGTAAAATGACTTTTTAATCAGCGCGTGCCACTCGGCACGTGACCACCGGCTTATTGCAAATTCCCAATCATTAAGTTCAATCAACCATATCCAAATAACAATCGTCTTTTGATCGTTACTAATTGATTAATGATAGTTGTTGAATAAACCTAACGGTTTAGGGTGTTATAATTTCAAGCTGATGAAAGAAAATTAAAATTGAATTTTATGTTTACTTTGCCTTTGTTTTATTTTGTTTTGAAGGAAATTGCTTTAATAAACTTGTTTTTCTTTTAAAGAAGCCAGTTTTGAGATAGAAATTGAGAAAAGAATGCTTCTGAGATTTCATTTCCACATTTACAACTCTATAGTTTACATACTTTCATTATACCTTGAAAGACATTTGAGAGTAAAACATATTCTTCAAAACCCGATTATAGAAGTGATATAGAAAGACTTCAAGAGGAAATATTATTTTCAAAAGAGAATTAATAATCATATTAAATTGTCTTCTATGAAAGATACCTTTATTACGGATGTCATTGTTTTTATTGTCATTCTCCGCCATATGTGTATTTAATATAAATTAAATTATAAAATTCAATTATGTTATTGATATAACGCTGATGCATTTAAAAATAATGTAAACCATACATTCTTGCTTGTAAATAAAACTCTTATAATCTTATCCTTAGTAAATCTAGTATGTGTACCCATTAACAGTATTTCGTTGAACAAAATTACCGTTCTATAACTAAAATTTGGCCCAGTGATTTCAGAGGAGAAGATTTTTGTAAAAGCTAACGACGACGGACGCAAGGTGAGCTAAAAATAAGAGTAGAAAATACGCTATTACATAGAAGTAAAAAAATATAACAGACAGAAATACAAAAAACACCATATAACTGCATTTATCATGTCTATAAAATATTTCAGGTCTGTAAAAACATCACTATCAATCAAGCATATAAAAAAACAATTTCTTCTACTTAGAATATTACAGCAGGTCTTGTCAACCACACCAAAAAACAGTACTTTTAAAAAGATGTATAAACTTATCATCATCAGATAAAATACTAAAATCACCATTACTTCTTTTAACTTCATAAAATAAACGTTCACGTAAATCTGCATATAAAGGACAGTCTAATATAATATGTTTCTCATCTTCAATTTTACATGTTTAATCAGTATACAAAGTGGATTCTAAACGGTCAAGGTTGAGCGAACATGAATTTCTATCGATTACACAGGTGACACTCATCTGATAAAGGCGCGTGTCGATAAAACATAAAATAACTTTCTAATTACAAAAGACCCCTCACAAAAGATATGATCATAAAATTTGAAATAATGTATTTTACAAAGTCTATTTCTATATGCCATGTCCTTTGTGACAGCTGTATCATTCCACCAGGTCCTTAGTGCACACTTTTACTTATTCTTAGTGCACTAAGGAGGTCCTTACGATATTTCTACAAATGTGCTGCCTTGGAGCCTTTATATCAGGAGACTGAATTAACGAGAGCTTCTAAACACCACCTAGGCCGCCTTTGTGTACTAAGCTCCTTTAACTGGGCCAAGCCCATGATGGGATAGTGTTATGAATAAAAATAAACGTGCCGTCAAATGTAGTTTTCCACAAGATATTATATTATCTGATGTTTTGTCAAACAAATCAAGCAACAACAAAGCATGGATATTGAGCACTTGTATTACACTTGTACATAAGTTTAATAATGACAACTATCCATTTTGTTATAAAAAACATATGCATATTTTTAATTTGAGGTTTCATATGACTTTAATACCGCGTCACACATCAGCGTTTAGCTCCGACGACGCCGAGCGTGTTAAAATCATGTACGCTGCCAACACGCTAGTAATTTTGGATGCATTCAACTTGTCAATCATATCTGTATTGTGAGTACAACGAGCTTTAAGCGTGCATTGGGCGTCGAAGCGTACATAAGCGTGTATCGGGCGTTCAAGTAACGGATGGTGGCGTATGTATGGCGTTTGTCTAACGTAGATGGAATGCACGCTGGCATAAGATCAATACCTCTTTATCTCTTCTAATTACGAAAACACAAGAATTATTATTTTAGGTTGAAGTTATTTCTTAAAGATTTATTGATCAATTAACAAGATGATTAGACATTACACAAGAAGAGCGCATGCCACATTAAAATAATAACATATTTTTTAATTTTAAATAAGGAATCGTTTTGAAACTAATTTTTATTAAGTTTTGAAAAAGTCATATTAATGGAAATTAGTTAAAAGTCAAAGTTCAAAGTCATAAATAAGTGTTCCGTGTAGAAATGTTTTTGAAAGTCTAGTTTGTTCATAATTTCTCTATGTAAAACGGTTTTGTAAACTTCTTTAAATAAATTCGGACCTTCCTTATCTGTTCACCCGCATGGCTGAAGAAATTGTTCAAAGATGTATTGTGAGGTGACACGTCCAGGTATTCAAGCGATTTCCTGTCGGACTTTAAAACTCTTATTACACAATTACAAGTTGGTGCATCACTTGACCTCTGAGGGTATTGATCAGTGTACACGGCCGATAACTCGTAACTTTCCATTTTGAAAATATCAGGTGTAATATACATCTTTGTTTTGCGTGTCCGATAGTGATATACTATAGTCATTACTTATACGCTTGTTTATAAATAACGTTTCTGGTGTTAAGAATGATATTTATGAAAATCTTAATAATTCCCAAAAAGATTTGATAAAATAAAATATATTTACATATTTTCCAAGGGTATATTCTCGTTGTCAATAGATATGGACATTTGAAACATACACATTATAATTGATTTCACAAAATGTACGCACTTGTCGATCATTGGTTTATACGTCTTGAAAGAATGTTATGGAACTATAATAATAATAGATAGTCACAATTTAGAATATATACATGTATATACATGTTGAATATATACGAGAGAAACATTTAGAACCAATCTGATTTAAAACAGGTCAAAGTATTACTCGCTTTAATTTGGTTCGTCAAAGTTATTGACAAAGTAAAATTACAGATTTATCTTTCGGTTAGATTATTTCGAACAGTTTAAGAAATTGTCATCATCACAATTGTTGAGTATAATCAGAGACATATGTCTAATGTATAATAATGGGAACATAGTTCTAATAGTACCTTATGTCAATTTTCCTGTTCCGACATGCATAATATATATGCCACTGGACGTACATTAATGATCCCCAAAAGAATTTCTGAATAATAGGATTAATGATAGTTTGTATGAGTGTAACCATTGTAACCAATGTAACCATTATGTCAATGGGGTTACAAAACAAGGTAACTCAATTATGGTGCACATTTTGTGCCTTATATGCCTTTTTCTGCTCTTTGGTCGGATTGTTGTCGGACACATTTTCTATTTCCATTCTCCATTTTATTCAATTGGTTGCATGCATTTTTGTTTTATGTCTCTCTGATGTTTTCGCAGAATTAATCTAAATATTTTAAAGAAGACATTTAACTCTTTCTTCTAAAACTTTTAGCATTAAAACCTAATTGCATGAAATTGAATTAGTATGTTATTATCAGTCTTATCACTTTTTCGGATGAACTTTATAATATTGACCCAGGAAATGATTTTTGACAGAATTTTATATATTGTAGAATTCGTTCTTTTATCGACACATTAATTGATTAAATGCTGTGCCATAAAATGTTATTTTTCGCGACATCAAACTATGAAATATCGGAAAAAGATGCAGCTTTTCGAGATTTAACCATTAGCTTAAAACGAGAACATGGACCCCTCTTTAAAAATGGCGTTTGGCATGATACTGTATGATGACAGAGACATATAATACAATTCGGCGCTTTACGTTTCCGCATTAAAATTCTTACGTTTCCGCATTTTTATAGTACTCTTTTCCGCATTGTTTTACATTGATTTTGTTAAAGGTTATTTACGCTTCCGCATTTAAATTTTTAATGTATGCCAACCCCCACCTTACTCACCAACTGGGTGGAAGTAGGACTTCGAGCAGGATAAGTCTTTATGACTAAAATGAATGAAACTACAAATGTATCAACTTAAAATGATGAAAATCACACATGGTCATATATCAATTAAAAGTCAATGTTCAGCACTAAAAGTTTATATATATTTTAAACGTCAGTATACTATTACACAGTACACGTAGCACAGTTTAAAGCGGTAAACTTGTAGCCAACTGACTTTATAAAGTCTAACCTCGTATTCTATTCTCTACCATAATTGACAAACTGTTCGGATACAATTCAGCATGTTCGCGATCACTTTTACGAACTGTGCTATTGCTGATAAAGACCGAATTTTGATGTAAGTTGTTGTTTGGATCTTCTGCAAAACGTCCATAAAATAAATATAATTGTGTGACATGCATAGAACTGGGAGAAACGATTCCGGCCCAGTTGTGGTTCTTTGGTTTCTGTGTCGGGAGGAGATGACCATATTTGATAATAAAGTCTTATACCGATATATCATTATTACCATTTTTACAGGTGAAATACAGGTAAAATGCGGAAAAGTGGTATCTATTTATTTCGAAAAGTAATGCACAAAATGTGGAAACGTGAACTGGATTTTTGCTAAAATGTGGAACGAATACCCCATACAATTACAATTACTATATGTCTCTGATGAAGATTATTCGTTCCAACTTTTATGAAGAAATAACCGACTTTTTCAACTAGATAAATAAACGACAAAATGCAGTTTTTTTCTTCTAAAATCAATTTTTTAACAAATTGGATTTTTAATAAGGATTGTTACACAAATGTAGAGCCCAATTTTGTAACGAAGATATTCCTTATCTCTTTATCGAAATCCGCATATTTTATCTTTTGAAACAAAATTTAAGGAGACAGAAATGTGCAATCAACCAAAATTTTTAGTAAATGTCGAAAACTTCAAACCCATTTATCTTTAAAATCCAACACATGAAGATATAGATATAATTTTATTACATATTCAAGTTGATTTTGTAAAATTAGCTTGTATGTAAACTTTAAAAAAAACACTGTGTTGTTGGTCGTTTGCCCATAATTGCCCTAAAGCTAAATGTCATCGTCAGATTATGAGGGTCTGAATGGGGATTAATTATTTCTGTATTCTATCATTTTAGGCAATTTTTCTATCCGTTATACCTTTTGCTGATCATTCTTTATTCCATATATTTTAGTACCTCATCATTTTCTTTTCTATATATTTGTCTGGTTATTTTCTGTTTTCTTTATTCTTTTGTCAATAATTTTCATCCACAACGCCATGTATAATGGAAGACGATAAATATTTTAGTATACATACCACCCGTTGTCAATTCTCCCTGATATATAAACCGCATATAGTTATTTCTCACTTGGACACAGGACTTATATATATATATATACAACTCGTCTAAACATCAACCCAACAATGTTAGATCTGTAAATTTGCTTTCAAATTTTTGTTCTTCCTCGCCGATTCAAACCCATGCTACTGAGATATCGTGATATATATATTACGTAATAGTAGCGAATGGAATTTTATCGCACTGGCTTGTTCAGTGTATTTTGATCTGACAACAAGAATACATTTGTTTATCATAATTTTTACTTTATCTAAAATCAAGAATGGAAATGGGGAATATGTAAAAGAGACAACAACATGAAAATAGAAGGCCACCAATTATATTTGATCATGTTTTAGTTTCGAAAAAGGCAAAAACCATCGTATTTTCAAAAAATCTGTACAAGGATGATAAAAGTTTTAACGACCTTGGCTGGCTATACAGACTGAGCCCTCGCACGGTTGGTATCTAAAAGTTGTCGAATTTAAGAAACTTTATCAAGAGATAGGCTTTACCTAGCTTTAGGCCCCGGTTTTAAAAATATCTATTTAGGAACCAAATTGTGGCTTTTTATACTTAATTTTGTCGAAGAGAACAATTACACAAAGAGCAACATGCGAGAAGAGGTTTCATTTTCGCTACATTTTTTTTTATTGAAGTAACTAATCTTTGAGGTTACGCCACAGAAATATATTTCAAATGAAAAGGTGCGATTGGATGCATCCCTAAAAAAAAAAAAAAAAAAAAATATATAGGGATAAAATTACGGCTATTCGTCAATCAGACAGCAATCCAACATAAACACAAGTAGGTTATCTGACATATAGAATAAAAGGTTAACTTTAAGCATAACCCGCTGATATCAGCTTTCTATTTTCTGAGTAAAATTCAACATACATGTTGGACTCTGAAACGTAAAATATACGAAAGTTTTTTTTAAGGTACGATACATGGAGAGTGCCATTCCCTAAATACATACGAGTCCACAAACTTTTATAATGTAAGGGTAAATGAGGATCTCTTTAGAGAAACAAAGTAAAGATGCATGTTGAAGCAAGAATAATTTCCACACGAAGAACATCAACCAGGACGATCTCTCAATTAGTATGCAAATGTAACTAATACATCCATAGACATTAACACTAGTTAATGCTTTATATACTGACATTAAAACAAATATACTGCTCATATAAAATATGGCATTACTTTCCTGGGGAAAAGAATACGCTTCCGCTATAAGTCTACGCTCCGAAATAAATACCTTACTTTTCCGAGAAAATAGTAACGATTCCGGTATGTTCAGGCAAAAGTAGTAATATCTTTTAAAGTCAAATCCCAAGGAAATGATGCACACAAGAGCTAACTGTTCACATTCTGGTATGTTGTGTGGTTGAGTTGCTGTCTCTTTTACGCCTTTATCACATCTTCTTCATATATGTACACGACTTTGATATCGCCATGCATGGACACAATACTTCACTATTCGTTTCATTTTCGTATTTTGACATGATTAATATACAAATAAGAAGATGTGGTATAATTGACAAATTCGAGTATTTATACTACATAACATAGGTGGTGTCATGATCACAAACTTTCCAATAATTTTGACATTGATCATCAGTTATATTTTACTATTTTGTAAATTTGAGTTATTGACAAACAATCGCAGGTCTTTATTTGTAGCACGCCCTTCGCTCACGTTTCCGCAAAAAGAAAAAGTGTTTCCTTCTCGCACTTTAACAGCCCTTTCCGCAATTATTTTCAAGAGAATTTCATATAACACATTATGAAATCCCGACCAATGAAATTTATTTGAATATTAAACGTGGCCTACGAGAGCACCTCGATTAAACTTGGGAAGTTAGAATAGCCAATTATTTTTTTATCTAGTATCTAGTAATTATCGCTAGAATATGCCTTACACAATTATATGACAGAAACATTTAATCCGACCTGCTTTACAATGTTTAAGTTACCTTTTGGTCTTACAAACGTTTTTGAATGCCGCAAATATAAAAATAAGGTTTTTTTTAATATTTCTTTTGGGCCAGGGCCGACTGTGCAAGGGCTTAATAGCCAGTCCAGTTCGTCAAATGTTCATTTATTTCAAGAATTATTTTACATGCGGACATAACGAGAATCCTTTCGTAACCCCACTTCAATTTTTTTTTGTCGTTTGCTGCTTTTACACAAATAACACACATTTTAACCAGTGACCGGTATTACAATTTTACACAGGTTTAAAAGTTCATTGAGCTGTTACTTTAATTACAAGTTTTAGCAAGACGAAACTGTTTACTAAATGAATTCAACAAATGTCAAGCTCATCTATATCAATTTTATTATTTAACAACAAATTATTTTAATTACAAGCTATTTTAAATGTCGGTATAAATGTTAATGTTTTTTTTACCAAAATATAATATGCATCTATTAAAACTATGTACACAATGACTAGTTTCTTTTCCTTTTACGCATGTGTCGACATCAAAATAATAAGTACGTCAATATAGGAATACAGAAAAGAAGAATGATAAATATTCAGGAATACATTAATTCTACGATTACAACAAGGACACACTTATACAGAAATATAAGTGATCATTTCACCTCTCAAATGTAATTCAAATCTATTTATTGTCTATTGATTAAAAACATCTTTCACTTCTAGGTTTGTAATGAGCACAATTACGACCTTCTTATTATCTTTCCGGTTTTATTTTTTCGCAAGTATATTTAAAAGACCATACCTTACTTGCATGCCACGAGTTTCCATATTAGTAGGCAATATTGAAAACGAATAATTTGATATAAAGAGCTATTTTATTTTAACAGATTAACACTTTGTGCTTTTTAAATCGTGCCTCAATATTTATAAATTTAGTTATATATCTATTGTTCATTCGTTTATCTTAATTGTGAAGCATGTTTATATATTCGGATTAAAATTTTTATTAAAGTCTCACCACTTGTATAACATTATACATTCCAATTATGAATATACATATAAAACATTACGATAACATTAAATATTGGAAAACATATATAAAACTAACCACCAGTAAAATATCTTAAATCGATAACGCCGAGCGGATTAATAATGATAGATACATGAGGATGCTGTTCTGCTTGAGTGATTTACCTTACAAAAAGGCGAACACTTTAAAGTTTAAAAGGACTTAACATCAGTTTGATTCCGCTTAACGGGCGTGGCTAATTAGTTTGACGAGTTTAACCACATCTCAAATTAACTTGAATGACCGCAAGGGAATCTATTTGACTGGTATTAAATGATTTGATATAGATTGAAATGCATTAAAATAATTTTAATTTTGTCAATCTTTATTCAATTTTCATTAATCTTTTTAAATGCCGTTAATGCGTTTTGTCCGCTCAAGCTAAATTCGAGTTACTAGTGATAACATTTCAGTGTTAGTGGTAATATATGGGCAATAGCTTTATGTATGGGATTCAAGCTCAATACATAATTTTTCTTACTTTAGCTAACATATACTTGTTAAAAATATAATGAATAAAAGAAAAATGTTCCAATATCCCCCGCGGATGGATATATTTTATCTGTTCTAAGGCAATAACCACAAAAAAATCTTTTTTGGTTCTTTAAAGCCTTTTTTTTTTTATAGATGTGCTACAAGAAATCTAATTTTCCATATAATTATTTCTGTGTTCAAGGTGCATTACTCCTGTAAAAACTTATCCAAAACATTACTGATATAAATTGCACAAAAAACTCACAAGAAATATAGGCTAGAGAGAACTTAATTTCAAATAGAATTTACTTTTACAAAGGGACATAACTACTGTAAAAACAGGGTTGATTATAGAACTTGTCCCCAACATTGCTGATATAAATTTTCGATGAAAATTTCATAACTATCTTTCAAGAAATGTAGGTTTGAAAGTGCTTACAATGAAATTTTCCGCATAATTTATATTTTCAAGGGTCAGATTCCTTATATAATAGTAATAAAATAAAAAAAAACTCAACCAATTCATTACTTATATAAACCAATGACATAAATTTCATAAAAATCTGGCAAGAATTGTACATGTGAGAGCCACAAGACAGGATGAACAGATAGATGGACGAATGGTATTTATTTGTCCCCCACACTGTATTGCAGTTGGGGACAATTAGACAAGTAATATAAAAACTAAATCCTACATACTTTCAACCTGAGAATTTCCATCACATGTCCATTTGAGTTTTTAGTATTTTTGTCCCACAGTATATTCTGTATAGCTTTGTCAAACAACTGCTTATTCATACAACCTTTACATTCTATAGTTAGTGTACCTACATCCTGAAACAGAATAAACTATTCACATTTTTGCTTTCAAATCATACTGAAACAATTTACTCTACTAAGTTCTGATATACACTTTTATATACAGAGAAAGGTTTTGTTTGAATGGAAATATATAAATAAAATGGGAAATAGGAAAACATCAATGAACAAGATTGCTACATCACAGTGAAATGTCCCCTGTGCTGTATAAATGAGGAATTAATTAGGGTGTCACAATGTGTCATTAAGGATGTACACCTCTGAGGAGCCAAACATTTCTAGAATTAAACTTTTTTTCTTAACCTGATTTTTGGGTTTATATGACTGTAAAAAAAAAATTGGTGAAGAAAAGATCATATGGTGGTGCACTTCTTTTTTTGCTACGGCCATTTGAAAGTACCCAATTTTGATGGTTTTCCCGTTTTTCATCAATTTTTACCCATTTTTGGGCCAATATCATGAAAAAAATCACAGTTTCACAATTAAACTTTTGTTCATACTTTCACTAAAGATGAAGTGGACCAATCTGAATAAATTTAAGTTAAAAAAAATACTATAGGTAGGTGTTGAAGGAGACATGACACGATTTTCAATTTGTGATTCAAAATATTTTTTTATACTTAACTTTCCCAAAAAATACATCGATAGCAATATAAGTTTCAAATATTTGGTAAAATATGTATTTTAATGAGCTTTTAATGCAACGATTTATCGACCTGTCAAATATGCATATTTCTATCCCGGAAGTCACTCAGAACGAGGCTACTACGTCAGTGGTTCCTTTCATTCATATTGACATATGAGTACAGTGCAAATTAAGTTTTGATTATTAACCAACAGAACACTTGACAGTGATAAACAATTATTATATGTGATGCCGATGGATTCAACAACATAATTAAAAAGAATATTTACATGATATTTTCTGTTTTTCGAATGATACGCAGACTTAGAATGTGTAAAGATGGGACTTAACAAGCCCAAACTACACTTCTTTCCGCCCACTTTCATAAGGAATCCAGAGTTGGGGCCTCGGGTGCCATGCCATGAGTTCATCATAGGTCACAGGTGTATGGTACAGGTGATTGGGTTTCGCAATTTCAGGTCTCGCTTGAAGTTGGAAGCTTCAGGTGTCACGCCACATGGGGATTGATAAGACATAGTTATTACGCAATATTAGTTCATAAGCTCTTTGTGTACATCCTGGATGTTGGTTTTGCGAAGGCACAGGTGAGATTGGAATATATTATTGTTACAGTAATACAGGTACAACTACCTGAAGTTTAATGAATACCTGTAGTACGACCATACAATACCCTATGCACCACCAATTAAATACCCTAACCAGTGTTGATAACTAATAGACAATCTGTATATAGATCTTATTTTTATTGCTTTTAAGAATATGCAGATATATAAAAATGTTTATAACAGATGCATTTTTAATTGACTTCTTGAGATGGAAAAGTAATATTCTACCGTATGCTTGCAAGTCTATAACTTCATAGGAAATTGTTAAGCAAAAAGCAAACAAAAAGGAAATGATACGAGAATGTGAATCATAAGTCTTTTACATTCTTATATTGGATTTTTGTTTGGGGATCAAAGTTTTGAAGCTATGTGGTAAGGGAGGGGTCATTATGTGGTTCATAAAGTTGGGGGGTCATTATGTGGTGAAAATTTGAACATACCCTCATCTGATAAACACTGATCGCTCCCTAAGTTTAGCTTCTACTTCTACCGACCCCTCTACTATAGTGAGAATTTCTCCTCGCGTAAGGTTCCAGTTCTCATTATTTAAATCCGACTGAAAACATGAAAAAGCATTCAGATCTGGGAGTCCTTGCCTTCACCTGTTAAATCTGACAGTCAAGAGACAGGTTATTCCACTGGTCCACTGAGAACAAATTTCACCGACGGCTAGAAATGTTTGCATGTATACTAATTCTTACCTTTCTTTGATGCAAAATATCCAATTGGGGAAAAGAAATGACATGTGACTTAACCACACTACAGTTGCCTTCTTACCTTTAACCTGGTTAAGTATGCTATAGGTGTCAAAATTTAATTACTAAAACAACAGCCTCAATAAATGTTTTGTATTGTGTAATTATATACATACGGTGAGACGAATAAACTACTGAATTGAATTGTTTACATAAAAGGGGAAAGTAACAAAATTGTTAATTGAATATCTTAATGCAGAAATAGAGTGAAAAGGATTTGTCACTATACAAATCCTTGGTGTGATGTATGGTTTCCAACCAAAAGAATTAGAAGCATAACTTTTGGTGATAATTTATACCTATTAAATGTCTCTACGTAACCAATAAAAGAAAAAAAAAAGACCCTTTGAATGCCTAGTTTGACTTTTACTTTCGTTTTTTCTGCTTCTGGTGCACACATAATTATATCATTACCGTAACAGAGAGAGAAAAGAACAATTTGATCATCAATAATTAGAAATTTATATTTTCAATCATGATTTAAAGTAGTTCTATTTAAATAAAAAAAAAAAAAATATGCAGAAAGCGGTTTATTAAATTTATTCATCAGACAAACCCATATGTATGGTAACAATCCGATCGGTATTGTCCGAAAAATCGTCGTTGTTGGACACTTCGCATGAATAATTAATATCCTTTTCTTGGTTATTTTCCACACACAATGGCTCAAATGGATGAGGTCAATTGTCTTTGTAGTTTGTCAGTAATCGGGAAAAGTGCTGTCAATACCGTCCATAGTGTATCGACATTGTCCAGTTGGAGACATTTTCCCAGCTTGAAACCACTGACGTAAGCACGATCACGTGATAGTTATCTAATTAAAAATCATTCATTATGACAAGCGCTGGATTCTTTGACCTAAAAAATCCAATTGATCAGGTTTTGACCAGCAAAATTGTACAAAACATGTTTTAATACTAATATTTATTAATTTAATTATAAAAAACAAAAATTAAAAAATCGTGTCACGTTTCCTTTAATGTAAGAAAGTATAAAATTTTGTTGCTTTTTTGTGTCAAATTTACCATGCTTTCAATTTTGTAAATTTGGGATTTTATCTTTTTAGAACAAAAGCATATTATTTCAACTTCTTTGTTATAAATGATTGAAAAAATACATATCTAAGAAATTTGAAAAGAAAAATTGATATTGGATGTACATGTTTCTGGTAAAATAATTTTGTGTACCCCTCACCCATTTTCTCAACATTTTGGCTAATGAGACTGACATGATTGGTTATAAAATTTGAAAATTTTATTACTCAAAAACTACTTATTATAAATACACAATTTTTTCACAGAGTTAAGTTTGATTATAATATTTTTTAAATTCATTGATATTTTCCACTTGTATCACATGTTTTGGAAATAATTCCAGAACGAGATTTCAACGAGACTGAAACGTCAGAAGAATACATCCTTAAGGGAGGATAAGCATATCATCATTAATGCATGATATTACTGTAAATTCAGAAATTATTGCATGCATTTATTATTGCGATTTTTTAAAAATTAACAAAAATGCGAGTTTAACTATTGCAAATTTTGGAAAAGCTACATACAGATATATGTATTTGATATCTGAATGCAAGTTTTCATTATTGCAATACTCAAGTAGTCACATTATTCGCATTAATAAAGACCTCGCAATAATTTCTGAATTTACAGTAGTCTAGTTTCTGCAAAGTTTTTCAGAAAGAATCATTTACACATGCTTTTTTTATTGTGTTGTGTTTTATATAATGTTCAGCTGTTGCAGCCATTTTAGATTTCAGATCAGCTTCGAAATCAAAATCAAGACATTCAATGTTAAACCATATATAATCATCTATCGTTAATATAAATGTAAGACAAAATTTATGTCAAACTTGATGTTATGTTATACTTTTTGTCTTGTCAACCATATTCATTGGTTATCAAGAAAATAAATTATTAATTTTATAGCAGACACCATAAGACTTTTTGGGCTAAGCATTTTTCTGAATGGCCCTGTGGTTTCATTAGGAAGATTGTTGAGTCTTTCATGCCACCAAACAAAGAAAAAAAGAAATACTAAGTGAAGGCAAAATTTCATATGGTCTTCTGCCAGGATAACTAAATTGTTACATGTATCAGTTTAGCTACAGCAGACACCTTAATATAAATGTTTTTAAAGAGGAGATGAAAATAGTGTGAAACCTAAAGTAATACACTACTCTATTTGTAATTCATTCACTACATAAAATAATAAAAATAAATCCATAACTACCTCATCAATTTTATGTAAATTGTCTGTTGAATATCCTCTTGTTTCAAATAAATCTTCCAAACTGAAATTAATAGAATAAAGTTTGATGATGGAATAAAAGTTCTATCAATAATAATCAAATAGTTTGTAATTTAGTTGAAGGTATATACAATGCAAATGATTCTTTTAGACGAGATTCATTATTTTTCAAGTACAATAAAACCATTTTGATATTTTAAAACTCATTTTCAATGGCAAATTGATGGAAATTCACATTTCTAAGATGTCTCATTTAAGTTTGGCAAATAAACTGCAGGTTCTTGGGTTTTACACTCATCTATGTATAATCGGTGAACACAACATACACACTGTAAAGTTTATTTTATGAATTAAAACATTGTAAATATTTTCAGAAAGATCTAATACAGCATATTTAAGCAATTAAAAGACATGTTCCAAGCATTGAAATTTTATGAATTATGGTTCCATTACTCTGGAATGACATCCCGAAGAGCTTGTGTTAATGGAACCAAACAAATCGAAAGATTTCTTGATGATAACTTTGACATCTCAAAATGGTCAAAATTAAAGGAGATTGACTTCATGGAACAAAACAAATATTTGGTAAAGATTTATCATGACATTTGCTTGTTAGAGAACAGGATGACTACATGGTTTAAATATCAGATAAATAATATTAAACAGAAATTTTCAACTTACCTATTTTTACCTTTTCCATCATAAGCATTCAGATCAAGTATATTATTTAAATCTGTTTTTGACTGTGTTGTTTCTAAAAAAGCTGCATAACTATTTATATTTCTGAAATAAGAAAAAAAGCATTTGAAAATGGTTACTAGCTTTTATCTGATCTTAAGCTCCTTATAAATGGAGCATAATTCATATCATCACTTTAAATTATTGGCATGATGTGCTTTTGATTAATTATCAACTTATGTGTTTTCAGAGATTAAAACATATAACTTTAGTTCTTCAACTTTCTTTTGTTAATAAATCATATTTACTATGTCAGAAACACATGTCTAAAAAAGAGGTTGCTGCTTGCTTAATGTCCAGTGGCAATTTTTTTATGTATTACCACATAAGAAGACTGTGGTCCGATATTTCTATAGTATTGTGAATCGAACCATAAAGTAAAAAACAAAATCAAAGTGGGATATATGGATGAACAAGTGTAAACAACATGACTTGCTCTTTTCACAGGTAGGACAATTAACTATTGACAAAGAGATATGTCTCGCCTGTCAGCATAAAATTAAGAAAAGACAAATCTGATGGACAGCAACATTGCTTATTAATATAAAGTCACTGGACCATGATCTAGTGGGCAGGGCCTCAAAATGGTTGACAAACTGAGATGTACAGACAGTAATGTAACTTTATAGAAAATATTGTTGCCTATTGTAAGTAGTTCTTATCAAACTGACTTAAGCAGAAAACTTAACATTAAAAATTGCTAATAAGTTCAAAGTCACTGGACCATGTCCTAGGGGGCAGGGCCTCAAAATAGTTTTCAAACTGATATGTACTGATAGTAATGCAACTTTAAATTAAATATCAATGATCTATCACAAGTAGTTCCTATCAAACTAACATAGCAGAAAAAATAACATTTGTTACACCAACTACGAAGACGTCGTTGTCGTTGGAAAAGCAACCCCTATGTCTCGCTTTCTGCAACTTTTGTCGCAGTTGAGACAAAAACAATCTAAACGAGGCAAGACTGACTTAATCTTGTTTGTTTAACTTCCACATGAATGATTTCAGAGTATGAAAAAGTTTGATGAATAGATCTAAAATGACAATTGGTTTCACAAATTGCAAGATTTTACTCTAATGTCGAGATGACATCTGGGTCTCAAAGACTGTTAGTAATCAAGACAAAGCAACCAACCTGATTCTAGATTTAAGCTGATGCAAATCTTCTTCTGTAACCAAATCTATTTTGTTAATTATTATCACATCTGACATTGCAATCTGCCTGGGCAAACAGAAATAATAACAGCATTAATCAAAAATATTCAATAAATATCGTGAAAACATGTGGAAGATTATATTTCTGGACTCAAATATGCATTTAACATTCAAGAAGTTAGTTAACAATCATGACTGATACACCTACGTTATGCCTTCTTCATGAATACAAAAATACATGTCTTTGGAACACTGTAAAAATACATTTAGTTTACCTAGTGGATTCTAAAATTACACTTAAAAGCAAAAAGGATATTTAGTTTAAATAATATCTTCTACGTTTGAAATTTAAAAAAAGTACATTCAGTTTACCTTGTTGCCTCGTTAATAGTGTTATCCATCTTCTTTTGATTTAGATACTGAAAGCATAAAATATAAAATTTAAAAAAAAATGTCATACTAACAATAACTAAATATGTTTTTATACTAGATTATAACAAATAAATCCAAAAATGTGTGAGTGTTCCAAGGAAGACATGCTGCCTGCCATCTCTAAATAATATAAGCAGAAATGGATAAGTCCATATTTTTGGTTGGAAAACTCCAAAAATAACTCAAATCAAAAATTTTAAAAATAGGTCAACCTTTTATGTCCCATAGAAGATTCTGTGCAAGTTTGGTGGAAATTTTTGAAGTCATTTTCAGTGAGTTGTGGATCAACATAATGTGTAATTATGATGATAGAAGGAATCCCTATGTGCTGATTTCGACAGCTGGACGCTGTCAGGAGACGAAAAAAATTTATCTGAAGAAACATAAATGAAATGTAAAGAATGATGTTTGCCTTTCCTTCTATAAAATATATCAAATTCATTTAACATAACCAAAGGTAGAGTTGCTACAATAAATTTGCCTTGTTTATTTTGTTATTATTTTGGCATAAATAATATCCCTTTAACTGAAAATTCGGATAATTTACAAAAAACTTTTGAAATAATTATCTTTAAAAATTCATTCTGTGTAACAAGTTTTTTTGGTTATATGTACAACTACTTTATACCTGTTCACAATATTTAGCATCAACAACTGTAATGATACCTGAAAAAGAAGTCTAAATCAATCACCTACACTCTAAAAAATGACCACTGTAGTTAATTTATCAAAGTTTAATAACTAAATATGTTCATCTTTAAACAGGTAAAGCATTGTAAAAGGTAGAAAATGAATTATGAAAGGATATAAGCAATTTGATCTGAAAGTGAAGCACACATTTAGCTTATCTCAATAAATTATGGAACAAATATCAAGAAATTATGATTTATAAATGATGAAAACTTTGCTATGGACACATGGAAAAAGACAAATCTGTATAATAACACATTCATATTGAAATACAAATAATTCTACATCGTAATTAATTCTTACTTCTTACTCAACTATGCCTTATTAATTTCTAGAAAATAAAGTACTAATGGTATACAGGGAAGTAACTCTTGGCTTCCTATAAATAGTGAATCTCCATTTAACAGCTAGTACGTCACCAAAAATAGAATGGTTATTTACTTCACTTATTTCAACCAAATCTTGAGAATTTTCAAATTTCTGTAAATATTAATGTGAGTTTGTGTCCATTTTGAACCGCAGATTTTTTTACTAAAAGTAATCTAATATTCATTAAGACAAGGCATGATGATCAAATTGATTGATTGATTAATTCATACAAACCATCTAGAAATAAATCACTGCACAACTCTTCGTCTAACCAAAATATGGAAGCTATAGGACCTGAAAAGAAAGAGAAAATACAGTTATCAAAAAGAGAAATGATTCAAACTTTATTCTTATATTCAAGCTGAACAGTTTCTTAATGATAAAAATCATTATTATAACCTACATAAGAGCATTTTAACATAATTAATTCATCTTCAAAATTAATTTTCCTTAAGAATTATCTTAAGAATTTTTAAAAGTTTTAAGCAATATGAATATAAGTGACATTTTGCATGAAGTATAAAAGGGTTTCTTACATATAATTACTAAAAAAGTATTCATGGCATGGACTGTTATGAAGGGCACTTAAAATAGTTACTTATGCATACAGCAGATTACTACGATATCAGTTATTGACGGAATGATGAAACAAACTGATGGATGAAGGAATGAACCAACTACAAGACAGTGGAACAGGTTCCCCCATCCATAACCATATACCACCCTCTTTAGAAAGTGGGGCTATAAAAAAAGAGATGTGAGTGAACTCACAAAAGGGTACCCCAGTCCATAAATACTATAAGTTTCAGAAGTAAGTAAATTGAATTATCTCCCCTTTGACATGTTTCCTATTCTTAACACAGATATAGGTCTCTCCTTAGTAATTTAATGACAAACTTTAACAATTGTTGAAAGCAAAGACAGCACACCTAATTCTTGTTACAATTTTTGTTGCAGACAAAACAAAAATAATGTTGAAGTTAATTGAAATAAATGTGGATAGTGTCTACATGTGGACACAGATGATGCCCCCGCTTGCATAGCATAATAGTTATAAAGGGACATAACTGAAGAACGGTAAAAGTGATGCTACCCAAATTCAACTTGATCTGTGTTTTATCAGTTGAAGTCAAAATTAAACATTGCATTGTATAAAGCATTGATTGTAGTTGATTCAACTATAATCATGGACAAAGGAAGATAACTCCAATTTTAAAAATTACTTGATATTTAGAAGAAAATAAAAATTTTGCAATTTTTCCATTTATAAAGGGGCATAACTCTAGAACGGTTAAAGTGATGCCACCAAAATTCAAACTTGATCTGTGTTTTGTGGTAATAAGCATTGTGTATAAGTTTCATAACATTTGGTTGAGGCAAACTTAAGTTAGAGAATGGAAACTAAAAATTTGCAATTTTTCCATTTATAAAGGGGCATAACTCTAGAACAGTTAAAGTGACGCCACCAAAATTCAAACTTGATCTGTGTTTTGTGGTTATAAGCATTGTGTATAAGTTTCATAACATTTGGTTGAGGCAAACTCAAGTTAGAGAACGGAAACCAATTTTGGGACGTACGTACAGACGGACAAGGGTAAAACTTAATGCCCCCACCACTACGACTGGGGCATAAAAAATCTAACTATGACAATACCTGGATCAGCAAGGCCTGTTGTTTCTAATAATACATAATCAAATTTTCCTTTCTTTGTCATTAAATTTTCTATAGCTTTGACTCCATTGTCTCTGTTAAAAAGAGACAAAACACATTTATTAGCACATCAATGTATACAAATAACTATTTTTTAACAGAATCTCCAATATAAATTATAAATGTCTGGTAGTTTCAGATGCATGTATATAAAAATAAATGTACCACAGATCAGAGCACTTTTAATAAATATCATACATGTAGATAGTAAATATGGACAATGATACTGAAAATTTAGACACATAGTTGGGGTTTACATCGTTTAAAAAATTATATTAGCAGGAATTATATCCACTTCAAATATATTTCTCTATCTCCAAGTTTTACAGTACAAGAGTTCATGGCAAAAATGTCGTTATCAAAACAAATATAATTACTTAACAGAACAGCAAAGACATCCATTTCTAAGTTCTAACCATTCCTCGAACAGCTCCCCTTCCTGTCCAATAGACATGGACTTTTCTATAGAATCGCCTGAAATGTATAATTATACTTTATGTACATGTAATATAAAAACAGGTACCTACATAGGCTTTTTTAAATAAAGGTTGTGCTTCACAGGCCTTGAATTTTGAATACAAACCTTTGGATCTCAAGCTAACACCACACATGAGATTAGAGATTTGTCAAAAATGTTTTAAAAAAATGAACACACCACTGTCCCAGGTTAGGGTGAAAGTTGGCACCAGATAAAACGTTAAAACCCGCTTCAATTGTTTGCACCTGTCCTAAGTCAGGAACCTGATGTTCAGTGGTTGTCGTTTGTTGATGTGGTTCATAAGTGTTTCTCGTTTCTCTTTTTTTATATAGATTAGACTGTTGGTTTTCCTGTTTGAATGGTTTTACACTAGTCATTTTTGGGGCCCTTTATAGCTTGCTGTTCGGTGTGAGCCAAGGCTCCGTGTTGAAGGCTTTGACCTATAATGGTTTACTTTAACAAATTGTGACTTGGATGGAGAGTTGTCTTGTTTGCACTCATACCACATCTTTTTATATCTACATACCAATAAGCAAGAAGTTCATCTTTGACTACATTTATTCAGAGCTTTCTCTTGGCCTTATAGCATAACTATATTGAGTCCTATATTATTTACCATGATATTATATGAATAAATTTCAAAAATAGTATGTATTATAAACATGGAGCTATAAATTTAAGAAAACAGTGTTATTTCAAACCCAATGGTGCCTTTCTGAAATGCTTGGATAAAACACTCACATTACTCAAATCTATTACAGCAATATAGACTCAAATTGTTAATTATGTTACAATAACATTAACAGTACCAAATTTTCTGCACCAGATGCTCATTTCGACAATAAATGTCTCTTCAGTGATGCTCGAGGCCAAAATATTTAAAAATCCAAAACTTATTAAAAATATGAAGAGTATATAAATAAAAAAGAAACAAGTATAGCAAAAACAGGGTGCCACTACACTTTGAATTTTGTCTGTTGTTATCAACATATGTCACATACTATTGTTGCTATACTATTAATTTCTTCTTGGAATCCAATGTACCACATTTCCTGTTGAAGATTTCTTTTAATGTAATTTACACTAATTAGACTTAAATTTCAAAATATTTTTTTCTGTTCTAATCTATTATTAAATGGCACCACATTACCAAACTGGATGAATTAAGAAATTTTGGGATAAACTTGTAAAACTAACCTTCACCAAATTCATTCATTATAACTGCTATCTTTTTCCCATGCTGCTCAGTAAGGACATAGTTCAATAAAGTTGTTTTCCCTGATCCTTAAAAAGAAGAACATTTATTATTTCTAAAGATGAATATCAATTTTACATGACAATGTGTTTATACAAGGATTTTTGTGCATCATGGAATTGTACCTCTCTAATAACATAAACTACATTTAATAATTAGTCTAACCAAGAACCCATCATAGTTTATGATATACATTTCACAACTTTTAGTAATCCTATAAGTTAACTAGTAAGTTTTTTTCTTAATTTTCTTAATTTTGTTTTGTCAAATTTTCTATTTTTATTACAAGGGAATCACCAATTTATCTATGATTTCATTGAAGTTAAGTGCATGTTGCACTTTAGTCTTTACAGGATTTTTGAATTGAATGTTTTGATACTTTTACTCAATATTCTATTTTTAAAAAATGGTTACCATTGTCAATGTTGTGATTGATTTATATAATGTATATATTTTTTTATAAAGTATTACCTAGAAAGCCAGTAATAATTGTAATAGGTACTCTGTTGTTCTCTGCTGGTACAAGGTCAGGGATATCATCATCTTCACTATCAGACATGGTGTAATATCTAGTTATTGAAACAGAAACAAAATGACATAAAGATGATAAAATTTAAGCATAATAGGAATCATAACAAGATTTTGACATTTTATAGTCTACAAAATGTAGTTTGAGAAATTGAAATGATCAAAAGATTTATTGCTTTAAGTCCTTAAGGAAAAGTTTTGATATTAAAACTAAGAATAATGCGAACATGAGACTTGGGAGTTTATGATGGTTTTATTGATGGGCAAACCTCAACAAGTTAGGGATTATTTCTGAAATGGGTCATAATAACCCATTTTGGTTATTATAGCCCAAATGACATCTAAATTTTGATCATTTTTCAGTTCTAAAAATCTGAACTTTTCAATTAAGCAAAAATATTGAAAAGTGCATTTGTTTAGGTTAATAGTAGCAACTTTGCCAGAAAATGAATAAGTTGCTAGATTGATCCTGCATAAACATTGGTCTTTTCACCACCAAACACATTAAAATACCATCTAACACACCTAAATATATTGTTTTCATCTTTATTTATATATTTGACTTACCTTCTGAACGAGGATGAATATGTTTATACATATATGTACACAAATTAATAAGAGGGTGAATATGTTTATACATATATGTACACAAATTAATAAGAAATGATAACAAGAGAACCAAAAAGAACAGTCTTGCAGGGCTGTTGTCAGAACAGTACACTTTCAAGTCTAACATTTTTTTAAATATAATTATTGTGATAATTTCACATTAAATAAAATGTTTTAACTTATTTGAACAATTTATTTCTAATAATTGAAAAGTAAAGACCATAAGATATTATACAATGAAATACAGACAATGTAAATCCGGAAAAAATATTGCTGGATCCGGAAGCGTTTTTAATTTTGATTCGCAACTAATGCACATAAAAATGTGAAAAACATGACAATAGGATTACATTTTACGTAATTTAATCGATTTAAGTGTTTTATTGTGTAACATTACTGTTTTTCTTAAGGGTTAGTGGTCTTTTAGGGTGTTCGGTGGTGAAAAGACTGACCCCATAAACATTAGCTATAGGGTGTTCAGAAAAGGTGCTAACCAAAAGTTGTTGCCTTTTATGTAACCATTTGCACTTTGCAATATTTTTCCCTTGATTCTTAAATTTTACACAGTAAAATTATATCCCATTTTGGGTATTTTATCTCAAATGGGATTTTATAACCCATTTCGGAGATAAATTCCTCAACCTGCTCAAGTTAAGTCTTTTCAACTGATTTTAAGTTTTTTAACAGTTTGTTCTTATGATGAGTTGTTACACAACTTTTCCCGGTCAGGGAAGTGTTGAACGCTCGAGAACATCTTAAACCCCGAAACATTCTGTATGTGCCTGTCCTAAGTCAGGATCAAGTTGTTGTCTATGTATGTCATAATTTTGTTTTTCGCTTATACACCTTATCGCTATTTGTCCGCCATTACTGGATATCACACAGGTTCCCGTAAAATTTGGACGTCATAAACTAAATATCTGACGCCACAATTGAAAAGTGATTGTTGTATGCTTCAAAGTTCAAGCGGCCGGTTCAGCCGGGATTAGCGATAAGGTGTATTGTTTTGTACATAAATCGTGTTGTTTTACAGCTAGTATCAAGCATACTTGTATAAATAGCTTTTGGATCAACCAAATAGATTTTAAATACTGATATATATTTCAGACAAGGAAGCCTACATTGAAAGAAAAATATTCGATATGTTTATGTTTTTTCTGTTCACCTAAGGGAGATAACTTAATTTAGAAAGTAATGTTAAGCACAATGACGGACAAATAAAAAATCCGGAAACTGTGCTTCGATATGTACATGTGATTCATGAAAGGAAGATTACATTTAAATACGTAAATGTTTCATTAATCTGAAAACTTACTAAAATTTGTAATTGAAAATAAAGCAAACTGTTAATGGGACTAAAAATACACATTTTATGTAAGCAATCAATAAATTACATCTGTTCTGATCTGTTCTGCGCAAGCAGTTTCTATGAGAATAAACTAATCCTAAAAGACCGGTCCGGACAGAACTGTTCAACATGATCAGTGAAGCAGTCCTGGAAATTCTAGTCACGGTCAGTTTTTATATACAAATAAATGAACATTGCTTTTAAATTATTTATAAAGATGTTGTATTGTCTTGAGGTGATTATAGCTGTCAATTAATTTTTAGAAGTTAGTATTAAAGGAATATTAATTTTAGCCATGAATATGTATGTCATTTTCTATTTAAAGACTTTTATGATGTATTTAAATTGGTAATTATTGTTGCAAACTCCATTGGAAATTTGAATTGAGATAATGACCATATCTTGAGGGAAAGAATTTTTGGGGAAAATGGAAAAGGGGGTAAAAAAGAAATTGGGGATTTTTCTCATTTCAAATTTCAGAAATTAAAAAGAAAATTTCTTCAAATATTTTTTTTTTGCAAATTAAAGGAGGGGGTGTCAATACGCAACAGCATGGTGTATTGCACAAAAGCAAAAATTTGAATATAAATTCAAATCATATAACCAATTCTAAGTTCTTTGACTACAGTTATTCTGTGTCAGAAACCTATTATGTGTCAAATATTGAATTACAATCCAAATTCAGACGCCTGTATCAAGCGCGAATATTGTGTCCATATTTGCCCCAACTGTTCAGGGTTGGACCTCTGCGGTCGTATCCAGCTGCGCTCAGCGAAGCATTTTATTTTTATTTATTTTTGCCGTGGGATACATAAGAGTTTACTGAATTGTGTGGATGATTGATGATACTTATATATGAACAAGAGGTGACCATAAGCAATGAAAAAAAAGTATGAAATAAAGACTCTCACTCACCAAGCCAAAGGATCAAACGTTCTGAAAGACAAACATATAAAATGTCAACGTAATATGGTGTTGCAACTCTAGAATTTGAAAATCATTAAATCATGGCCGATCTCGAGATATCAACTTTTGGGCGTGTCATGCTCTCGGGACTATCAGTCAATGAATATTAACATTGCAACGGGGTAGTATAACTATATTTTAACGCACAGTTTTGCTGTCTTCACGTTTGACCTTGATCAAGGGTTAAGACGTATAAACAAACGAAGAACAATGTAACCAAAATCTGATCAAATCTTCCTAGGGAGTTTGCAGTCGTTTTCGTTTAATTTCTAAATTCTATCAATAAAGAATTTATCAAAATATGCATGATGAATTATTACCAACGCTGAAACATAAGCTACGTACTAAACAGGTGATATAATAACAGTCAACAGGCATTGGAATTGACTCAATTTTAGTAAATCAAAGTAAATGGTATCGAAATTGCTGCATTATATGCCCATTTCTACATTTACTTCTGTCAAGATCCAAATATTTGGAAAGCGAAAGACACATACATACAGAGATGTATATGATCAAAGGGGCATACAAAGAATGGTCAAAACCTTCTGATTTGTCTGAAGGAAGTGCACACCCAGTTATCGTAAGAGGAAACAAATCAGCAAACTGTACGTATTATGTCAAATCAGAGCCAACGCAGAAGCATTACTTTTGGAGGGGAGGGAAAGACATAAGAAGACAAACAGCAACAATGATCGATATGATGTCGACTCCGGCGTAGCAAATTGAAGTAAATATCTAGTAAACCGATTTCGATGCACAACTCTGGATCTACCTGGGAAAGTTTACAGTCAAAAACTTTCTAACCTGGGCTCCTTGATTACTAGGACAGATTCGGTCTGATTTTAATGCATAGATAAACAACATTTGATGTCTCATTCAATGTACGAGAAGAAAAAAAAAACCCTGTTAACTATAAAACAGTAATGTTTACATAAGGTGATTTCCTGCAGTCACAATGAAAAACAAAACTCGATAGTTTCATTAATTCGAAATTGTATTGATAGAACATTTTTGTTTTGAACAGTAATTGATCTGGTGATGTATTCAAGGTAAATGTACAAGTTAATCTATATTCTGGTGGACTGAAACGTCCGTATGACAACTTACAGACAAACACTCTACCTGACGTTATATTGACCATATTGTTGTCAATGAAATGGTTATTAAATTGATCATATCACCTTGAATGATTGATTGAGGTACAATTCTGCCATAATCGAAAGATCTATGATGATAAAGGTACTGTAAGTATGATTTATTGTTTGTATTAATGATCTCAAGCTTTTTTGTAATGAGTAGTTTCTCCAGTGCTATTTAAGAGACTTAGTTTCCAACTTTCCGTTTTTTACATATTGATACTTGGTCAGACGTAATTGGCATTAGAAGAAAAAAATCAATCGAAAAGTTTAAAATGTATATATTGCGTGAAATTGGAATACACTTCATTTTATAATATACATTTATGCGTGAAAAAAATTCATATTTTATCTATTGCTTAACATCGGAATACACTTCCTATATATTTATAAGTGATACATATGATTGTGGTACACTGATGCCTTGGGCAAAGATTAAACATCTTGTATTGCGAATTTAACAAAATGACACAAAACAGGTACATGTACAGATCTAAAGGTGTATTGTTTTAATGTTTCAGTGTATAATCATCTACGCAATTATAAATAGTTGTTCACATGGTCAGAAAAAAATCTGATGATAAATGTTGGTTAAAAAGGTTATTTTTCTCCATGACTTCATGTAGGTATGCTTATATGCAATACGACTAATATGTAATATTCTAAGAAGGATGGTTAATCAATAGACGTAATATCTATGTTGTTTACTATAATTATTGGTAAGAAAACTGTTAACTTATATATTTCCCCAAGTCGATGGTACGTCTGACTGCGTGTGTCGGTTACAGCCGGCATGACGTCAGAGCAATTTCAAAATGCTAGGTGTACAACAAAGGTTAACTAGTCTATTCCTTACAACTGCCATACAACTGAGATAAAGAAATTAAGAACACATTAATAAACACCCAAATAACATATTTACCTCTTTAAATTCTTCTTCTTTGTAGTGTTAAGAAAAAGTAATACTTTTTTTAGAAATATTATTTTTTTACATGACAAAAACTTTAAAGTTTGTATGTTAATAAGAACGTATTAAACATGAATTTATTTTGAAGTCTGTCAAGTGAAAGAAAAATCTTAGGACTTTAATTGTGTAATGGGATGCCAAGCTTGGGAAATTCGGTTCGACCAATTGAGGTAAGTTGCGCATTCGAACTTATAAACATATTGTACAGTGGACATTTCAAGTTGCACAATCACAAAATATTATGATTTGTATAACTACAGACAAAATGTATGATTGGAATCATGGCGATTCCAAAGCACTTGCTCTTGGAACGCCCTTGTCGGACTGAGTCCTCAAACAGCGGATGAAAACAACGTTATATAGGATTAACGTGCGAATAACGCATGTTTCTTGAGAAAAAATCTTCAATATGTACGCTCGTACAGCATGGAAGACAAAAAATTAAATAAAACGTTGGACACCACAAATCAGAAATTTCTAAACAGAATATCACAAATTGTCGATAAGGCAAATTTACCTGAGGAAGTTGCATCTTAGCACAGTTACACAATTTTATGTCTTTTTACAAAAGGAGAGAAAAAAAAAAGAACAACACTAAAGTGTATTCTCCAGGATCCGGGGCCTCATATGAACTATGTCTTTGTGAGAGATTACAAAACACACCTTTTTTTCCTCGTATGTGGAGCAGGATCTGCTTACCATTCCGGAGCACCTGAGATCACACCCGATTTATGGTGGGGTTAGTTTTGCTCAGTCTTTATATATTTATATATATTATATTATCAATGAAATTTCATGAAAATATTTTTTTGAGAACATTGATTTGTAGTCAACATGCTTTGTCTTAAGAAATATATATCAGTAATAAGATCATGAATATTATAATAACGAACAGGTACCCAGATAACACGGGTCATCCGTAGTACCTATAATGCACGCGGATGAATTTTAAGAATTGTATGCATGTTCCTTGTATAACAATATGACGGACGTAATTATACAGAGTTATTTAACGTTTGAATTATATCACTAGTTTTGTTGCATCATCGACCGATCAGGTTTCACTTCTTATCAACATAACTGGTAACGCTAAACTATTATGGTTAACATGGGACTAATACATGAAACTGGATGCATTTATTTTGAACAATAGTTCTTGTAGAATAATTGTTTCAAAGACATTATTATGTGTGCGTCCGTATTTTTAAGTTATCACTGTAAGCCTATATGTTTTTTAAAATTTAAATCCAGTTTCCAAGAGTTGTAGTATATCCAGTCTTCAGACAGTGCAAAACAACCTTTTTTTGTTATCCCTTTCGACCCTCTATATGCCCACAGAACCTAGACAATTGATTTATGTTAAATACAGTATGTTAACGTCTTAAATGTGTCTGAAATGTTTGATATTTGACTTAAAAAAGCAACTGCTTGTAATCTACATGGTTATAGAACATTTTTTGATTTATTCGCAAGCCATCAAATCTTAGGTTTATCCGAGTAAAGAGCACGTCAGTACTTTTATTTATGTTGTGTTTTGTATACTGTTGTATATCTTTTGGTCGTTTTTCGTTTTTTGCCATGGCGCTGTCAGTTTGTCACCAACTCATGAGTTTGAATATTCTGTTGGTATCTTCCGCTTCACTTTTACCTATGATCAAATCTAATAAATCGATTTAGAAGGCAAATCAAGGTAACTAAAAAACCGAAACGTCAAATTTGGATCTATTGTAGTTATACGTATTTTCCATAATATCATATTCAAGTAAAGCTATTACTTTTGCTATTTTAGGTTAGCGAATTAAATAAACCAGTTTCTACCAGTCCAGTAGAAAACAGAAGTTGCAGAGATGTCGTTTTCCTTCTTATATTTTTAATTGTTATTGGAGGGATGGTATGTATTTTATCTCAATCCACAACCGTATTTTAAGTATTTTAAGCATCAAACACGGGATCATATGATAAACTTTTAACTATAACAAGGATAGCAGAAACAAAATCAATGATAGCTGCAACAGAAATAAAAACAATAACATTGCTAATCAATGAAAATAGTAACAACAACATAAAAAATTATAGTATAACAAACGTTGTTATTTTTATTTTACAATTTGGACTCTGATATTGTTCCTTCTTCTCGGGGGCGATATGGAAAAAGAATCTAATAATCTATTTGAGAAGCATTTGCAATTTTAATCCTGTTTTAATTGTGGTGTTTTAGGGTGGGGGATGCTTTGTGGCATAGATTTATTAAGGACATAGTTGGTCGAGATGAAGAACAGCAATAACAGCGCTTCCCCCTGCCTTTGGTTGTGTTAAATGCGTATGGGTATCTAGTGGCAACGATTAATACATCACCATCCCTCTTATCAAATATATATCGTACCCGGAGGTTGATACGGATTTACATTGGAAACCTATGCTTGACAATGGGACTGTTTTCGTTTGAAGCAATACTTTATTTCTGCTTGTAGTGCTATTGTTCTTATGTTGCATCACATTATGGAGATCCATATAGGCTAGTTTATGGAGTGGATAGCTGGGGAAATGTTTGCAACAAGAAAAATATAAAAATTCCAGATGTACCACATTCAGGGAGAGATACACGTGGCAAAAGGTAAGAGTATACTGACTAATTATTTGAATAAAAATCAAACATACCGTATTTGCAGTGTTTGAAATTCATTGACTACGTGAGGCTTGAGGATAGGCAAAGGAATATCATAAATAATCTTGGCACACTTTACCAGAGGAAATGGCAGCCTTTAATCATAATTGGCAAAGATCAACCCAATGAAAGATATACTAACAGCAATTCAGATACAGACACTTCAAAGTGATATATTATTCTAATTTTATACTTAAGATTTCAACCAATTACATCGATCACAATGTATGCATATTCTTGGTATAATCGTTCAAGTTGGTTTAAAAAAGAATTCATACAAAATACCTGTTTTAATATTCTCTGAGGTTGCTCTTAAGCAAATTGATCATATACCACATTTTCAGATTGAAACAATATTGTATACTGTTTTCAGTAAACTGTTCTTTTTCGACGAGACTGTACTGAGTAACTATGTAATTGGACAAGCAATCACGTATAATAAGCCAAGCGTATGTGTAACGTCATGTCCTAATGTTGATATATCATCATATGAGATGTTGAAGAACTACACCCAGCTCACAGGGATAAATTATTGTGTGTATGACTATCTACTTATTGGGAATTCATCGGATGCTAGTAGTTGTACAGGGCTACCTATTTCCACACAGTAAGTAACATGCAAATCAAAAGTCAGAGGGTCACGAACAAAATTATTATGGACCCTGCCAAGGTTGCCTTTAGTTGTCACAATTGGTAGTGGAAGAAAGTGACAACTTAGAAGTATCACAGAACAAGTAATAAATTGACAAAGAGCATGATGAAAATGTCTATTCTGTTCATTAATTTTATTTACCAGATAATATTATTAAATTTTATTTTTGTTAGTCAATTTATGAAACGAAATTACATTTTAAAGTTGAAATCAATTACACATTATAGATGTTTTATAATTTCGATAAAAGATTGCAGTTTATTATTATTATTATTATCTTTATCAATAGACACTCCATGAAAGCATGATAATAACTCGTTATATCTATAATAGCTATTTTTAATAGGCTATTTGTTTTATTACAAGTTATGTTCTAAAATTGGGTTTTTAATCATTCCAGGAAATCCATACTTTTTAGATGCGTGCCTTCAACAGTTTCAGCTGCATACGATTTCTTAATTGGTTTTATTGACAATCTCTTAAATTTAATTGATGAAAATTTTACGCAAGTAAGTACATGGCATTTTTGTTCGTTTATTTATGTCTATTAAGTTCTTGTTAAGTTGTATTTGCTTTGAAGAATAAAATATCTATAATAATTTTGAACGTAAGTGACAACCAACAAAAAATTCGGTTTCAGTTCTTCAATACACACTCATCCTAATACATAACAAAAGTTAAGCGTTAAAAGGTAGAATCGTTTTCTACACTCCTAGGTCGGTTGTTTTACCATTTGAAATTGTGTAATATTTAGTCATACCAGAAACATTTGAATATTAAAAAAAAATTTTTTAAATTAAATGTATATTTTCTTTCTCTTAAATTTTAGAAATGCGTTTCCGATTTAGAGAAAACATGGCGAGAAATTTGTTATTTATGTGCTGTTGGATTAGGTAAGCAAAATATAACGCAGAAAGCACTTCAATTACAATATCCAAAAATATCCGATCCCTTAATGTACCAATGTATTCTGTTGTATGGCACTTTTTTGCGATAAAAAAAAGTGAATCATGTGCAAGAATATGTCACATTTCCAAGCGAGATAACCCAATCTGTTTATATTGGACAGTAGATAATTAACGATAACTCTTAACTCCTTCCAATAGATGTCGTTGCATTTACTAATCTTGTTAAATACAACAGAGACATGTCTCTGATAAAAATTAATTAGCGTCTTCACGGGAGTTATAAATTACGATACTTGAGTTAGTGGTCTTTAAAAGGACTATGATATTGAGATCAAAACCTCGTCGAGATTATAAATCAATGTACGAAGGGGAAATTATTTTGATAAATTAGGGAAAACATCCATAATTTTTGTTATAAATTGATCTTGAATGACATTTTTTTAACAAACAGTCAACGTATCTCATGAGTTTTGATGTTCATATATCTTAAAAAATACCATCTAGGAGGTTATATGACATCAATGTTACCAAGAAATTTAATATTTTCATTTGTCCTTTTAAAAATACAACACAGCTGACCACGAAATTGGTACCGAACCGTAGCTTATTGCAGTTTAATCACCATTAGTAATGAAATAATTATATGGCATAATATCAGCTGTATTTTTTATAAACATATTAACACCAGCAAACACAAGTTTGTCCAGCTTTCTAACAATAGGCTATATATATTCATTCATTTCTGTACAATCATTCATTCATGCCTTGGACAAATAAGTTTGCTTTAAAATGATGCTATATATGTCTTTGAAGAAATAACTTATAAGCTAGATGTTTTTCATTTTCTAAATGTTTTATGTAAAAACGGCTAAACATATCTCAACCATCTTCAGGTAGGTAAGGCGTAAGCAGACAAAAAGGTTAAATAAATCAAATTTAGACAATTGGTGAAAATTATAGATATAAATTCTAAGAATAAATAATTGAAGAATAAGTCATTCAACAGTTAAAATATATTTTTATTGATATTGATAAGTAGAGTTCTCTCTTCTGATTGATAAGTGAAGATTTATCAATTGTAATAACTAAAGACATCATCATGAAGCGAGTTAGGTCGCAAGCGCTTTTACAGTGGGTCTCCCTTTTTATGTGTGTTTAGGAGTAATTCTTATTTGAAAGTTTTCTTTCATATTTCAACTTATTTTCACTTATCTAAAATTTTCTAACTGCTATCAGTGCGATTTAATACAAACAGTATTTATATCTTCTGTCCTTATTTTCAACAGTGCAAGAAAGGTATAAAATTTGCCTGAATAAAGTCACGGATAAAAATTCATATGACAATAAGGGACGACATCAAAAGTTCAATGTAGGATAAACAAACTTAATTCACGTAGTTTTTTTACTTACCCCCACCCCCTCTTAACTTAATTTGGGAAAAATTGATTGACCAATACAGATATATGTAAAATCGATGTCAAATAAACAAAACTTGCAGCAATTTTTAACCCCACCCCCAAACTATTTGAATTAAGTTTTTTTATCCTACATTGATCTTTTGATGTCGTCCCTACATCAAAGCTCATTTATGCGATTCATAGTTTGTCTTTGATAAATAAATCGCCTTTAAAAAAAGCAATTTACATTGTTCATGAACAATTGATTATAAAAACTTGGGAAACATTTTTCTTGTTTAAGATTTTTTTCCACACAGCAAGAAAAATTGAAAATTTAGATTAAAAAAAAATCAGGGACAAAATTCGTCGGATAAAACTAAATTAATAAATATAAGTTAGTTTTTATGAGTCGTGGCATATGCACCAGACAGAAGGTGTTTTGAAATACAAGGAAAACCCAACATATCAACGAAGAAGGGCCTCTTTTGCTGTGCATAAGATTTAAACTTGTCACCAGGTCTTCAGCAATCGGCTTTTTAATATTCATTTACAATGACAACACATTCATCATTATAACAGAAACCAACATTCAATGTGTTGTAAGCGTTACATTTTTTCACACAAGAACATTGTGAACAGTGTATTTCTAAAATGATCGAGAGACAACTTACATGTGTTTTGTATTGCACCATTAAGTAATTATAAAAAACATATATATAGAAAATGACAAATTAAAAGAAGAAATAAAAAAATAAAAGCAGCAAATTAAACTATCTATTATACATAGATAACACTAATCAATTTACTTCCATGGTCAAACTAAAGAGCGAGGAACACGATTCCCTAAAAAAGAGTGATTTGGAAGATTTTTTGCATTAGTTTTCGAGTTCTCAAATTTGTTTTAATAGTTCCACCACATTGATGTAATGTCATTACAGGATGATACTTCCACAACAAACCGTGCATACATTAATTACATGTACATATGTCACCAATTAACACAAGTTGTATTGTATCAGATTCAATTTAATAAAACAAACAGTGGCATCCTGTTGAGCATATATAAGACATCGTAATTGGAGATAGGAAAGACAATCAAGCGACAGGGTGCCTGCTGATAATAAAATTCATTTAACAATAAATCAATTTCGAACTTTTTTGATATACCACCTTTTCATTTTCTTTAAATATTATCGAAATACAAATGATGGAAAAATGTTTTACGGATGAAAAAAAAAAAAAATTAAACAGCGAATCGTTTATAATTATTTAAATGTAAATGTAAATGTATACTTTATCATTTATCATTAAATACGTTTCACCAAATATGAATAAAAATATCTTTATAGTCTCTATTATATGAAATTATACGAACTATGAACTATCATGAACAAGAACCTTTATAGTAAAACTCCATTATGTCCATTGAACAGATGAGCTATCCCGGAGAATACAATTTAATATAATTAAATATAATTTTATTTTGCATTCAATATTTATCCTTTCTATTTGAACAATAAAAAAATAGCCACAGTGAACACTTTGAATTTTAACTTATTATGTATTATTTCATTTATTTAAGAATAACCGGTATTTATTTTACATGTATAACAGTATGATCTCGCTAATGTACATTCTTTTCGTATATTACATTTGTGTTGGTTATTTTTTTAAAAGACAACTTTTGAAAACGCCGGAGACCTAAGAATTTCTTAATTTAAACTGAATTTTCTGACATCAAAATATAGCTTATTGACAGGAGTATTCAACAGTATGTGTTAATAGTATTTCCTCCGCATATTAAGTGTGCTTCAATTTTTTTAGTTACTGCTGTCTCGTTTCTTTTGAGGTAATTCATCGATATTTACTGATGTGAGTAAGGGAATTTAGATAATGAAATTTCAAAAAATCGGAGACCTAACAATGAGATAAGATAAACTGGATTTTTTAATACCACCAGAAAGGTAAATCTATGTAGAATTCGGTCGTATGTGTTAAGAATTCAGATGATTAATAAAAATAATATGAAGAATTAATGAAGGGTACCCATTTATTTTCCCGTTACTTTCTATGTTAATCGAACATCATTAAAAACATTGCACCCCAGGTGTCGCTGATAAGGGTAATCAGCCATTAGTGTCCTTCATTCTTGGGTATGTCATAACCTATCATTTACAGTTTGTATAAAGGAAATACACTGGATAAGTGTTGGTTCGTTAAGCCTATCCGTTGTGTCTTTAAGTGGATTAAATCATTACAAAATCGCACGCTGTTTCAGTATTCCGTAATAAAATTAACATTGCATGATTATGAATCTGAAAATTATCCGTAACTTACAAAATAAGGCATCGAACAAATTATAAACAATGTATGCTACTGATCTTCTAGGAAGAAACATACTTCGTTCTTCATCGCAATTTACAATCAAAATGATTTGCGAACATGCATTTTTATAAAATGCATGAAATACTTTGATTAAGTACTCCCACATAGGAAAGCATGCTCCTCCTTTAGTCCGTCTACTAGCCCGTCCCCTATCATGTTTAAGTTCATGGTCACATCAACAAAGAACATAGTACACATGTTCATTATGAAGGAAATTGTTTAATACATGTACCAAATTAGGGTTTCTATCTGGAAATGTACGTAGCAGTGCATATCAGGATAAAGGTTTGGTTTATGGTAGTTATGTGTTCACATCAACATCACACCGACATGATATTTAGTACACATGAAGGAAACTGTTAGATATATGATTATGCTTAATTAAGGCGACAGTAGTTTACGGATGTTCAAATCTTGTAAACCGATTAGAAAGAGACTAATCAACCTAAGGCAACACACAAAAACTTAGGGAATCGCATGAACTCCAAAGGGATCGTGACCGGATGCGTCGACCGGGTTAACGTCTCCTGCTATGCGTGAATCACCCGCCATGCAAATTGACACTCAGTCAAACTGTCACAATTGGGAATAGGACACACTTTATAAAATTACAGATCAAACGGCTTAACTGGTATTTAAGGATCTGAGACCGTGAAAACATGTCGCCAGTAAGTTGAGACACCGACACATCGTATCCGCCATCCAATACGTGATGGTGACCATACAACTATTGTAGTGTCGATTTCAGTCATTTTTATAAGTCATGGTTTTGACCAAAATTTACGGTTGAATGAACATGGAAATGTGAGTGGTAGCGGGGCATGGTGTCATGCATATAATATTGTTTATTAGGTTTTAATATATTATCGACTGATATATTTGCAGATGATATTCAATTTTTTGTTACCGGTTTGTATCTTTAACAATGCCAAATCATGTCCAAATTCTGTTTAAAATGGCTCAAAAGGCGTTCACTGTGATTTAGGGGATCAAGCAATTGATGACAACGTATCTTTTTTTAAATATAATATAGAATAAATAACATAGATTAAATTGGGGAAAAAACAAGTATTAAAACACTTCTCTTTTGAATCATTTCATTAAATATAATATACACAGAGGAAATCATGGTTAATTTGCATTCGAGAATTGCAAAAGAGAGGCAAAAGATACCTAAGGGACATTCAAACTCATAAGTCAAAAATAAAAGGACAACGTCATGGCTAAAAAAGAAAAGTACAAACAGACAAACAACAGTACAGAAAACACAACATAGAAAATTAAAGACTGAGAAACACGAACCCCACCAAATACTTCCCGACCGTCTTGTTATCTATCTTTTTTTTTCATGTAACGTCTGCATAATGACGTGTTCACAAAAACATGCATGTAAAATACAAAAAAAGTTAAATATGGATATAATTATCTGCTGCTTGTTTATTTTTTTCGTGTATTATGTACTGTTTTTTTAAATTTTTTTTCCAGGTGTTTCATTGGTTATAGTCCATTTAATGAGATTCATTGCAGGAGTAATCATTTGGTTGTCAATGTTTTTACTTGGAGCAGGCAGTGTTGGAGGTGCTGGTCTTTGTTGGTAAGATCTATGTAGTGCATTGTACATCCAGTTGGAACGTAATGATTCAATTGCATTATAAATTTTCTTTAATCGTTAAGTATAAAGTAAAATAACATAAATACCGAACTCCAAGGAAAATTCAAAACGGAAAGTCCTTCATCAGTCAAGTATGCGACAGTTGAAAGCCGTCTTGTTTTTCAGTCATTTGAAGGCCTTTAAATTCACATTGACTCAATTATGTATAGCTAGGATTGTCTAGTAGAACCGACTCACCCGTAATTTTGACAACTGATTTGATCGACAATCTCTATAGGTTGCACTTCTGTAAATACAGACAATGCAATTTCCCATATTCCCATAGGAATTCCCTTTGCGGCTAAAGCTGTGCCACTTTTACTATGAAGTTTCGTAAAAAATATATCCTAGAACGGAAAGTTGATATGCACTACTTTTTCTTTCAAAGGTCAAACCATAAGGCTGTGCGGCATATTTTCAACATTTACATGCTCCGAACTTCTAAGAGTTTAAACTTGTACTAAAATTCTGTACTATCCCTACCTCCACTTTGGGTGTCCCTCAGAATTCAATTATCGCCGCTACCATCTGTTTTCATACTGGTAAATAAACTCATCATAGATACCAGGATTGAAATTTTGTATTTGCGCCAGACGCGCGTTTCGTCTACAAAAGACTCATCAGTGACGCTCGAATAAAAAAAGGGTTAAAAAGACCAAATAAAGTACGAAGTTGAAGAGCATTGAGGACCAAAAATTCCTAAAAGTTTTGCCAAATACAGCTAAGGTAATCTATTCCTGAGGTAGAAAAGCCTTAGTATTTCAAAAATTCAAAGTTTTGTAAACAGTTTATTTATAATTATGACCATATCAATGATAATTCATGTCAACACAGAAGTGCTGACATTCCCAAGTTATTTCTCTATGAGATGAAACATAGAGATCATATCTGGGAACCAGTACGTACACAAAACAAAATATCTATGAATATTATATATCTCCCTAAAAGAGGCATGGCTTGTGAAACAGCTGTATTTACAAAGTGCAACCTTTAATCAATTGATGAAAGTTTTACACAAGTAAATAAATGGCTTTATCACAGAAACAGTTAAGTCTTATTCTTATACTGACCCACATCTAGAAATTGACAATGCGGGCCGATACAACACTTTTCGCGAAAAGTAATGACGTTAATTTCCCCATTGTGACGCACGAAAATTAATACGTTGCAATAATTTTATTCACCGGAAATAGATGATTAATTACTGATATTATCTCAGGAACTTAACATTCATCAAAGAACAATGACAATGAACTATTGTAAATGAAAATGGCACTTTGTAAATTTTCTCCTCCAAAGCGCTCATTTAAGGTAAGTATGTTCGTTTGACCAGTTTCAAATGTTTAAGTCAAATGCAGAGGAACCTCGACAGACGGCCATCAGTTAACCAATACATAAAGTCAAATTCAGGTGAATCCTGTCTAACGGACATCAAACCTTACAATTAGTCTAAATTCAAAATACAGTTGACATTTAGCTCACAATAACTAAAAAAATAATCACGCAATCAAACCCTACATATGTATGTGGTTATTGAAACATGAATATAAGGTCGAGGACAAAAAACATATGACAAGACAAAAACTTCAGACCATGAGGCATTTGTATACAAGATTTGAGTTACCAATTTGGCTCTTTCCCAATCTTAAATATATAGCATTATACCTAAAGTGAATGCCGGATTGCGTCTTTCCTGGGGTCGACATCCGTCATAACGAGAAATAATGAATAAGAAGGACATTCTAAAAATAAAAGTTAATGGAAATAAAACAAAGAATTTTTGTTCAGATTCGAACTGATTCTTTAGTATATCTCTAGTATATCCGTTGATGAAAAAAAATATGAAACGTCTGAAATTTGTATCAAAATTGACTTTAACAACAATATGAACGACTGATTTATCTATGTATATAAAATTTGATTGCCCTACCAATTCTAATTCAATGTTTTACTGTTTTACGTTGTAAAAATGCCACATTTTGAATCCTTTATTAAATTACTTAGGCTGTCCTGGGTGACCCTACAAACTATTCTTCATGGAAGGTGTTATTGGCAGATCATCTTGAAATGAATGGTAGAGAAAATATTTGGTATTTATCAAAATCAGCACTCAACAAAATTAAAATTGAATTCAACCCTTTTTGGCAAAATGTAATTTCATCATGGGCCTCACTGTGTGAACCTCTGTCCACAGCCCCAAGTGATATCTTGTCTCAACCATTGTTTTTAAATGATACTATTATGATTGGTGGGAGCACAGCTTTTTATAATAGTTGGATAAAGAAAAATATATTTTCATAAATGATCTCATAAAGGAAAATAAAGAATTTTACAATTTTGAGGAATTTACTAGAAACTACAATATAGAAACAACTTTCCTAGAGTTCTACGGACTAATCTATGCACTTCCAAAGGAATGGAAAAATATTCATTCACAAGTCTTTTTCAAACTAAATACAGTCTGTCACAGAATTGTAACCGCCATGAAAACAGTAGATAAAGTATCAAAACATTTCTATAATTTTTTTCTGGATAAAATAAAGGAAACCCCATCTCGTATACAAGAGAAATGGAAAACAAAATTTAGAATCGATATCGTGGCCGAAGAATGGAGTTTCTATTTTAGTCTTCCTTTACTTATAACTGAAGATCCCACATTAAGGGCATTTCAATATAGATTACTCCATAGAATTCTAGGAACAAATACTTTACTTATGAAATGTAAATATAGTGAAACAGAATTGTGCACTTTTTGTACAGAAACAAAAGACACATATAAACATCTCTTTTTTGAATGTAGATATGTTCGAACGTTCTGGCTAAACTTTTTTCAAAAGTTGGAAGAGGTATGTAAAATAAGTTTTCACCCAACTTTATCAAGTATAATCTTGGGTGTTAAATGTCATGTATTTAAAGATATTCTTAATACATGTATTCTGATATTGAAAAGATATGTTTACTTATGTCGAGTTAAATTTACAGTCCCATCTGTTACTGAAGCAATTGAACGTCTTAGATATCATTGTAGGATTTACATGGTGTCTATGAGTTTGTGTTCGACCAATAAAGCATGCAAATGAAAGAAAAATGGTCAAATATTGATAATAGTATTAATGGAAATAGAGCTTAAGAAGATGTATTCTTTACTGTATTATTGACTTATTATTCTATTGTGACAATTATGGTCAACCATACATTTATGAGTTATTGCCAAAGTTTTTTTTTTGTGTACATCTTTATCAGTAGATGAGATTTGAGAATGATATGAAAATAAAAATATATATAACAAAAAAAAAAAAAAAAAAAATTGAAGAAAACATCTTCTGAGTATAATTCTAGATAAATATTCAATTTCCACTCGATTTGATCACGTTTTGGATTATACCTTTAAAATGAAACACTTTAGGGCAAATTGCCAATACATCTTTGTACTTTTAATTTTTAATAAAAAAACATTCAATAAAAAGAAAAAACATTGAATAAAATATTTATAAAGAAAATCTATAACAGGAAATTATTCGGACATTAAACCTTAGAGAAACTATTGGCTGTTATATCAAAAAAGGAAGTTAGAGTTTGTTAGAATAATTATCATGTGTTAGACACCCTTCTTGAATTAATTAAAGAACAGACGAGTGTCACTTATAAACAATTATTTTATGTAAGTTTGCACTAAACTTTTAGTACCCTTGACATTCTATTAATATACTTTTTTCAATGCGACAATGATTAACGAATTGAAATTCTATAAAAATCTTGATATATTTGCAACCAATATAATTGTCAAAGGACGTAATAGGCAATGCATGAGAGTGTTATCTAAAATGCGACAATAAAATGCTACCCTTGTAAGAAATACCCTATCTTTTGCCTTCCTGTCGCTGCTACCTACTCGCAAAAACGGAATTTCCCTTCGTCATGTAAGATTACAATACTGATACCTATAAGAACATGTAATTAATATCAATTAGACAACCTGGTATCCTTTTTTTATATAACACCAACTTGCGTAACCAATCATTTTTATTTCTTCTTAGTAACCAAAGTTATTTGTTACTAAAAAATGAAGTTGAGATGATTTGCTCAAATATTAACATAGAGATCGGATGATACCACAATGTAATACCATGAAAATAATAATCAATAACACAGAACAATATAAAGATACTGTGGTAAGCAGACCTAACATATTTTCCCCAAAAAACCCCATATTCACTTTCAATTCATATACAATTGCTGTAGGAACCAACCAGGGATGGAGTAGTTCATACAATTTACTACAAGAGTTCTTAGAAAGAAAACCAAATAGATGGTTAAGGTATCATTTTATAAAGAAAATTGACAATACTAGTACCAAAATGGACAAGGGAGTAAGGTGGGATGAATTTTTTTGTCATAACAAGACCATGTATCATCATAATCGCTATCTCAACTATTGTTCAATTATTAAAGACTAAACAAATGAAGGTGATGCTCATTGGAAAAATTATGATTATTTCGAAATTAATGATATACAAGTGTGGTAATTGTTGAGAGGTGATCAAAACCGTTTAAACATAATGGCAAATACCCTTAAGGGAAATATGATATTTTGCGGTCAATGAACATTGTCCATGACACACCATTCTCTTCAAAATTTTGATTTAAACGATGAACAAAAAATGCACACCTAGATTACATGAAATACACAGCTAGATATAAAAAAAAAAAAATGCACACTTGCATTTAAAAATGACACGGCCAAATTTCAAAAGATTTCAAATAGATTTAGAAGACAAATTTTGATTTAATTGTTTTGCATTTCGAATTGAAATCAATTTTTATTTAAATGTTTGATTATTTTTGTACTTAAAAAAAACGTTTACATTTTTACGTTAAGTCGCAACTTTTCATTTGCAAGTCCAATGTGTCCCAAATGTCAGAAATGAAAATCGGAAGAAATCCATATTTTGATTTAACAAGACATACATATTCGTTAGATGTGCAAAGTTAAGTCGCATAAACTCTAGCTGTGTATTTTACAAATTTAGTGGTGTTGTATATAAATCTAGTTATGTAGTTTTAATATCTCAAAAAGGAGGTAGATACCTGGGAAACATTCAAATCTCATTGGCGAAGAGAAACTGACAATTAACTAGCTACATCTAGATAATCTACACGTAAAGATACAATATCTGGCTTTGTTTTTTTTTTTTCAAATATAGCTACTTATTTCTAAAATTTTTTTTCTAAAAGAGTTTTTTAATGATTACCTTTATTTGGTTCGAAGAGTTGATATGATTATCAGGGTATACATTCGGGGATATTAACAGTTTTTTGATTGATGGAAAATTATTGATTTATAAAGAGGAGAGGAAAAAAGGAATGAGTTTGGGGAATGGAGTATATATCATCAAATGTGTACTGTAATGAATGGTAAGAATGAAAAGTACGAGGGTAGGTTTTTGGATAATATTGGAAAAAACGAATGATGATTTAGAGAAGGCCTTTTAGAAAAGGAGTACTTGGATAAGTCTTGTCATGAGGACGGAAGACTATAACATTGTATAATGACAAAAAAAGGTTCTATAGTGATCATTGTCAACGGGTTTGTACTAACATGAGCAACAGGACGGGTGCCACATGTGGAGCAGGAACTGCTTCTCTTCCGGAGTACCCGAGATCACCCCAGTTTTTGGTGGCGTTCGTGTTGCTCAGTCTTTATTTTTCTATGTTGTGTTTTGTGTACTGTTGATTTCTGTTGGTCTTTTTCTTTTTTAGTCATAGCGTTGTCAGTTTATTTTTAACCTTATCAGTTTGAATGTCCCTTTGGTATCTTTCGCCTCTCTTTTACCCTATTATGGACCCAAAAACAACATAATACAGTCACCTAATGTTAAAACATACAGATGATAGTACATTAAGCGACTTCAAAAGGTCACAAGATAAAAAAATGTCATTTATATAAATAGAAAGAACAATAGAAAGAACAATGGGAAACGGGCACTTATAGTTTGAAATTGATTGCTTTACTGGGATTGTTCATGATTTGTTCGCACTTAATCCGTTTGAAGTGTACAGAATGATGATTTAGTCTTGACTAACTTGATCTAATTTGACATTTGCGCTTTACAAAAGCGGGCGGTATATAGTACTTGAGAGTCGTACATCTTTAATACGATTACACTTTTGTATCCGAAAATGCTCTCTAAACGACTTAAATAGTGTGTGATTTCTTTTAACAATAACGTTTAGATCTTGACGTTAAAGATACATGTTGTAATTAAATATCACGTTGGCGATTTTTTTAAAATATCAGCTTATAATCTATTCTTAATGAAATATGAAAATATCTCGTTTTAAATCATGTGTCATGTGTTTGATTAAGATTCGGATCCATTTAATATTCGTGTGCATTCAAATATCTGTACAAGCAAAGAGCATTTAAGTCAAAAATGATGTAATATAGTTTTATTTGATAACATATATTAACTACTTTATTTCTAAAGAAATAAAAAAAAATCAGCGTTTAAAAACTTGTTTGACTTCCATTTAATCTAAAATTGGGTTAACAGACATCCGTGTACTTTAATAGACAACCTGAGTGCTTGAAGAATATTTAAACGAAGTTCTTGGGGGTCTATGCTTAGAAATCATTGATTTAATTGAAAAATGTAATGCATGTACAAAAATTATGTTTAATGCAACTTAAGTTACTTAAGGAAACGATGCAAAGGGGCATTTAGAACCCATAAGTCAAAGAAAAAAGACTCCACCATGGTCAAAAGAAAAACGACGAAAATACTCCACAAAGAAACATAGAGTTCATTATGACGATAAAAAAAATGAACTGATTTTGACGAATCATGGTATATGTTTTCCAATTATAACGGTAAAATTTAAATAATTGAGACCTCTGACAAATACGGATAATTCGACAAACCACAACATAAATTGAATCAAGTTGTCGCTTACGATAGTCGAAAATAAATATTTGGTGCCTGACGGTAAAAGGCATTTCAACCATTTTGAAAGATTTCTAGGATCTCTTATTACAACACGGGCCAGGATATGTAAAGACGAATATATATATCTGCTTTATATTTTCATTGCATTGAAAGATAATTGTTGTTTTATTTTTCTAATTGATCTCGTTAGCCCGTCAATCAACAATTCATAGCAACAGAACTTATTGAAATGCATCAAACTGATAAGTTGCCACAACAAGCTAAGATGGTCAGTTAGTGGAAACTGAGAAGAATAAAAATCTAGATGAAAACAAACAAAAATCATATTAAGCGTAAAAATCACGAAGAGCCGCTGGTCTGACAAGTGTTTCAAACTGGTCCGATTCTCTTTCAAACTTGTCCTAGCTGTCTATAAAAGTGGTCCGTGTTGTCTTTAAATTGGCCCGAGTTGCCCTAGTCCGATTTGCCTTAGGGTCCAAGTTGTCCCGAGTCCACACATTGTTCTCAATATAATGGAATGTTATGCGACTGTCATACAAGTGTGAGGTTTAGCTAGCTATAAAACTAGGTTTAATCCACCATTTTCTACATGAGGAAATGCCTGTACCAAGTCAGGAATATGACAGTTGTTTTCCATTCGTTTGATGTGTTTGAGCTTTTGATTTATCCATTTTATAAGGGACTTTCCGATTTTTGCATTTTCCTTGGAAGTCGATATTTTTGTTATTTTACTTGTTATGAACAAGTAACCAAGTTAATCATATACAATAATTTGTAATAACTGTAATTTGTTAAGATTTGGACACATATAAAACAATAAAATTACCTAGAAAGACATTTTGACCAAACCCAAAATTTCTATCGGAAATAATGCTTTGTAATGTATTTTGTATAGATAGAAAAATATTTTACAATATTTATTTTTTTAATGACATGAAAAAAGCAATAATGTAGCCATGATTTTTTTTTTTTTTTTTTTTTATCTTTATAGATATTGAGAAATTATTGCGAAATTTTTAAGATATTTTTTTCATGTTCTTCGATAATTGAAATTAACAAGTTTTCATCAATCGTCGGATTTTGACATCGTGGTTGAAAAAAAAAGGTTGAAATTGGTCACTATTCATTGAAGAAGGAACACATAATTAGGAATTATTTGCCTAGGAAATTCCAAGTTAGTAGGAAACTCTATGTCGTTCGAATACAATCCTTGACCATCTTGGTTTTACGTGTATTAATTGTATAAGCACCCATACGTTGTTTTGGCTGTGTTTTTCAACAGAAAAAGAGAATACATGCTTATTATTTTTCTTAAGTTTCAATAAAAAAGAACGTTTAAAATATAACGTAAGGTAGGGTGCAACAAGGGCATTGTCTGGGTAAACTGTCCATTTAAATTTGAACGTTTTATTTTTGATTTTCATCTTCGTCTTTTTAAATATTGAGATAACGCAAAAACCAAATTATAACCTCGGTATATTTCTTGAGTTTTTACAACCTCTGGGTCAATGCTACTGTTGATGGAGGTTTCGTCACAAGCCCGGTAGTCAGCACTTTGTGTTGACATTAAATTCATTTAAAATATGTTTTACTGTTCATAAGTTGTTGAATGTTCCAAACAATAAGGATGTTATACCTCCAAGCATAAATTTGACTAAGCCGTATTTGGCAACAATTTTCATAATTCCGATTTTTAAACTTCTTAAATTTTGTATTTGAGTTGGCATTCCATCTTGATTGATTTGAGCTCCACTAATAAGTCTTATGAAAACTGAACGGACGTCTGGCGTATCAAATTATAAGCCTGGTATCTCAGAGGAGGTTTTACAACCACTCATTCTTACTCATAATTTTTTGATGTTTCAGTTTTAAGGCCTTTCGAACAATTTCCCTTTCTGATAAACCAGTTTTAAAACTTAAGTTTTAAAAAAGAAAAAAAGGTAAAAAACAAATCTGGATTTTATTTCCAAAAACGAATCTAGATCTATATACATATAATTATATTAAAAAAACATTGATACAAGTGATTTAATGTCATTTTAGTACCTGTAATTTCAATGAAACACTTTGCATCTAGATTGTATATTCGTCCATTTTGTTACCAGATAGTTCTATAGACGACAGAGCTTTTTTGAAAGTAGTATTTGTCTCGGATGTGGAAAGTCCACCACTTGTTGAGGATTCATTTCCATCCTTTCTTGATTTTTTACATCTTCCAAAACAAATATCAAGATGAGCAATTCTATTAAAAGCGGCCTCGAACTTCGTATTGGTGAAATAATAAACAAGCCAGTTTATGGAAGGATGGAGGTGTGCCCATACTGTTATGTATACATGTACTTCATGGGGAAACGAATCATCTCTGTCTAGTACAATGAGTAACGCATAAGGAATCCAACATGCAGCAAAAATTACATATATGATGCATAATGTTTTAGCAAGTTCAATCGAGTATGACGACGTACGCCTTGAACTTGCAGTTTTTGTTTTCTCTCGGGATCTGTGAACTTTCAAAAATATACTCAGATATGAAAATCCCACAACAATGAGTGGAATCCAAACTAAAGTTACAGAAAATACGACTGTGTATGGATATGTTTCCATTCGATCCCAAATGCATTCAAGGCTTTTTCTATCGAATGAATGATCTCCAATTCCGGCAAAGTTCAATAGAACGAGCAACAGACCAACGGAATAAAGACAGCAGCACATAAATATGCATGTCCTCTTTTTGAAGATTTTAAAGTAGAATTTATTTTGACAAATATATATATACCTATTGAAACTAAGGAGGGCGATACTTCCTAATGAGTTGATACATGATATCGTACATCCAAAAGCTATTATCTGACAAAATCCTGATAGTTTATCAAAGAATTCTTCTCCCTCAAGTTTTGCTGAAAAATACAAGACTTAAAGTTAGAATTTTGATTATAAAGTATAAATAAACAATTTTGTGCTTTTTGAGGTATATTTACAGAAGTAAACTACGATAAATAAAATATATATTCTTACCAACAATACTTAGGGGATCTGCTAGTGTGGTGACATACATATCGGATATGGCAAGGTTTGCCATGAAAATACATTCCAATCTGTGCAACTTTTCTGTTGTGAAAATAGTAATTAGAATAAGAACATTTCCAAATGTTCCAAACAAAGCGGCTAAAATCAGTGTTATCAAAACAGGTATTGCAACTCCTGGTGTCTCGTTAAGAAATTGATATCTACCAAACGTATTGTAAGAATTCGTCAAATTTCCTAACGTCGAATTCATAATTTTTCAAATATATATTGCATACGACTTAAATATAAGTTAACACTACAAATCAAGAGTATAGAATGAACTAGCAAGGAAGTTATTCTTTTCATATACATATCAAATGAAAGGCAAAAATTTCCGTATTCTTGTTACCTACGAGTATTTGTTGGGAAAACCATACTTATAAAATTAATAAAAAACAGACTTTTAATACGATTCGGCTAAAAAAATGGTGTATACAACATTCTGTTTTTTCACATCTTACAAAGTTCATAGAATGCAATGGGTGTTGAATAGAATATGTACTATCATGCTTATGCATTTTAAGTAAACCAGACTAATCAATACCATATATGTGGATTCTGTTATTTTCGAAGATACCAATTTTTGTGGATTGAGGAAAAATTGTTTTTTCGTTGATACTGAATTTCGTGGTTTCGTAAAAATCTGCATGCAAGATTCTGAACAATTTGTACTTCGTCAAAAATCAAAATTCATGTTCTATCTTAACCCACGAAATCCATGAAAATTGGTATCCCACGGATAATAATGAATCCACAATAAATTGAAGTCCCACTTATTAAGCAAAATGACTTTACATATGTCATGCAGGGATAAAGATTCGATTAACCATTTGTAAAATATGCTAAAAAATATCATTCAGTTCTGTATTTGTAAGAAACACATATATATTTTATAGTTGCACATATTCTTTCTCTTTCTTTTTTTTTACGTTATACATAGTTAATCTCTGACCTCTCAGAATTGAATAGTCATTTTTGTTGTAACTTTTTCAAACGAAGGTTGCCTTTGTTAACTTTTAGATCGTTTCGCTTTTACTATCATTAAATTATTATTGTACTCGTGTTATTATCATTAGTATTATTATTATTATTTGTATTATTATTTAATGTACTTAGGAAGTCTTAAAAAAGTTTTAAGTATTTACGAAAACAAACTGACAATGCTATGGCAAAATACCGAAAAAAAAACGACCAAAAGACAAACAGGAGCCTACAAAACACAAAATGAAAACTGGGCCACACGATCCCCACTAGTCGGTAGATCAACATGAAAGATTTTTCTAAAATTTACTTGAAGAGACTACATATTTACATGTATATTTAAATTTGAATAAAAAATAAAGCACTGTATTCATTTTACAGAAATATTGAGTTTAAAATTTAGTTTATACAGGGAAAAATCATCCTTTTTTGGTGAATAAAAACAAAAATTATCCATCGAAATTGACTTTTTTTAGGGGGAAGGGGGACTATAATTAGAAAGGTACCAAATGCAGAGCAGGAACAGCATACTCTCCCGAAGCACATGGAATCACCCTCAGTCTTAGGTGGGCTTCGTGTTGCATAGTGCTTAGTTTTGGATGTAGTATTCTTTTAGACAGGTGTTTGTCTTTTCGTTTTATGTCTTTTTTTTGCCATGGTTTTATAAGTTTCCCTTCGTCTTATGAATTTTAATTGTCCCTTTGGTATCTTATGTGGATACCCGTCCCCTATTTTTTTTTCTTTACAAATAAGTGTTATGTTAAACATATTTTTGAAAGATTCTTTGAATCATGAAGAAGTAAATCACAGAATCATTAAGTAAAAATATCACATGTTTTAAACACATGCATATAGTTTTGTCTTTTTGTTTTGCACAATTCATTATACACTAGAAAGTAAACTGCACAAACGCGTGTATGAATGAGGGTTTTGAATGGGGTCTCCATTTTTGAATTTTTTTTATTATTTTTTTTGTTTTTGCTTCTTCTGATTTTTTCGTACAGTATTTTCTATTCTTTATAGTTTAACACCCCATTATTTTCAATTCTTTAAAATCCACCACATTATAAAACTTGATTTCAAAGTCAAGAAAACTGAATACTTTTATTTCATAGTTATGATTTCACTTCGAATTATCATTTTTATATTGCAGTTCTTGTATTGATATTTTCAGGTATTATTACTACCGTTTCAGAGAGGACTCAACATCAACTAAATGGTTAATTGGTTCGATATGTGGAACAACTATTATGGTAAAAAACACAAACAAAAAAACAAGAAGAAAAAAAAAAAACAAACAAAAAAACAAGAAGAAAAAAAAAACAAACAAAAAAACAAGAAGAAAAAAAAAACAAACAAAAAACACGGGGCAATATGTCAATTGTATTGAGAACTTGATGGGAGGAATTCCGTAGTTAGCGACCAAAATATGAATATATTTCAAAGGTTTTCAAAGAAAACATACTTCTCCGTCATTTGGCCTCTGGTGGAGAACTGTCTCATTGGCAATCACACCACATCTTCTTATTTTTATATACAAGAGGTACTGGATTGTTTATTAAAAAAAGGAATACCAAAAGGGTATATATTTACGTATATCACAAGACGGCCAATGCAATTCCTAAATGAAAATAAACCTTTATAATTTCGTGATTGATAAATGAATGTGTACCCGACTTAATAATATAACTTTATAGTATTTGAATCAAATTAACATATTTGAATAGTCAAGAGAAACGTGCAAACTGGATAGTCACTATAAATAATTCGTCTATGTTAAAATTAACCGATTGTGATTTTGTATATTGTTGTTTTTCTTTTGATCGTTTTTCGTTTTTTGCAATGGCATTGTCAGTCATAGGTCTGTTTTATGTTCCTTTGGAATTTCAACCAAAGATGAAGAACTGGATCTTCCATCACTGTATTGGATACCTAAACTACATAAATGTCCTTACAAACAACGGTATACTGCTGGGTCTTCCAAGTGCTCCACGAAACCTCTTTCTAAATTATTAACATCTATTTTATCAGCAATCAAAGCCGGGCTCCAAAGTTATTGTGAAACTGCCTATTCTAGAGGTGGCGTGAATCCGATGTGGATACCAAAAAAATCCAAAGATCATTTAGAGTACATACAATCTAAGACTCTCTCATCTTGCAGTAGTATTAAAACATTTGACTTTTCTACACTTTACACAAGTATTCCCCATTCCAAACTAAAAGACACATTGCAAGAGTTGGTATTACTTTGTTTCATTAAAAAGAATGGCGAACGTAGATACAAGTATCTTGTCTTGGGGAGGGATAAATCCTACTTTGTAAAGAATCACTCTGATTCAAACAAAAAATTCTCTGAAACTGACATTATCAAGATGCATGATTTCTTGATTGACAACATATTTGTTACGTTTGGAGGACGTGTTTTTCAACAGACTGTCGGAATTCCAATGGGAACCAATTGTGCCCCTCTTCTTGCCGACTTGTTTCTTTATTAATATGAGGCTGACTTCATACAGGAACTTTTTAGGAAGAAAGATAAGAAGTTAGCAATATCCTTTAACTTTACGTTCCGCTATATAGATGATGTTCTCTCACTTAATAATACAAAATTTGGTGACGATGTTGAACGAATCTATCCCATCGAACTAGAGCTACAGATACAGATAAGTCTGCCTCTTGACTTACATCTAGAAATTGACAATGAGGGTCGGTTGAAAACAAAACTTTACGACAAAAGAGATGATTTCAGATTCCCAATTGTGAACTTTCCATTTCTATGTAGCAACATTCCAGCAGCGCCTGCATACGGAGTATATATCTCCCAATTGATACGATATTCCCGGGCTTGTATTTCCTATCATGATTTCCTTGATAGAGGATTGCTGCTCACAAGGAAGCTATTAAACCAAGAGTTCCAAATGGTGAAGTTGAAATCATCCCTTCTTAAATTTTACGGACGCCATCACGAGTTGGTTGACCGTTATGGAATAACCGTTTCACAGATGATATCGGATATGTTCCTTATGTCGTAACTACAATACCCTTTCCTTTTTAGGAATGTGACCTACCGAATTAGACTATTTACCGGATTTGTAATAACATAAGCAACACGACGGGTGCCACATGTGGAGCAGGATCTGCTTACCCTTCCGGAGCACCTGAGATCACCCCCAGTTTTTGGTGGGGTTCGTGTTGCTTAGTCTTTAGTTTTCTATGTTGTGTCTTCTGTACTATTATTTGTCTGTTTGTCTTTTTATTTTTAGCCATGGCGTTGTCAGTTTATTTTCTATCTATGAGTTTGACTGTCCCTCTGGTATCTTTCGTCCCTCTTTTCTTGTCTTCGACTAATAAGTTTGAATGTCCCTTTGGCATCTTTCATCTGTCTTCGACTGAGTGTTGGTGATGCATGCATAACATAAGACGCTTAACCTGTTGTCGCACCCGAACTCGAAGAGAATCTTTTGGAATTCATGCGATTCCCTAAATGTTTTTTTGTTATCTTGAACATTTGTTAACTTCTGTCGCCTTAAGTTAATAGCATCTATCATACTTGCAAAAAATTTAAATTACAACGAACCTGCTACTTACTTATTCTATTTATGAAAATCATAATCATGACTGGCTTAAAAAAGAAAAAAGTTCAAAACAATGAGAAGATTTGATTTCGATTTTAAATTATATCCCATTTGCATATGAAAGACTAAATAGATGTGGCACGATTGTGACAACCTTCCACAGCAGACCAAAGGACGTGTATTTAAGAAACTATGTATCAATATTATAGCAGTACATGCATAAAATATCTTTCACTTTGAACTTTTTTTTACGATTTCGTTGATTGATTATGTCCGTTTAGGATCTCGTTGAAATATTTTTACTATTACCAAAGAATTTTATCAAATTTCCTTTTTCTTCAATAATTACCATTTGCAAGTCAAAATTGTCTAGAATCCGTGTGATATACAGCTAGCATGTTCAAAACTTTTATTTCAGATAATAATTTTGCTGATATTGCTGATAATGAGAAAAAGAATAGGCTTGGTGAGTATCATTAATTGTTGTCTAGCAATAACACGAAGCCCCTGCCTTATTATACAAATATGTTCTGTACATAACGAGTTTTATGCATACAAGAAATAGCTTAAACTAAGGTATAGCAGCTCTTTTAGTTTGAGTTTCTACCCCAGTCAAATATTGTCTTGGCTTTATTTGGCACAACATTTCAAAATTTTTGATTTTTAGTGCTCAAGTTTGTTTTTGATGTTGCCTCTTAATAATTTTGATTCGAACGTCATTGATGAGTCTTAGGTAGACAAAACGCGCGTCTGTCTTTCCATATTATAAGCCTTGTATCTTTGATGTGTTTTTTTTTTAGATCACAACAAACCATTTGGTCTTGTTTTATATGTATGTCAAAATGTCTTGTGTATAATTGTTTGTAAAGCAAATATAGCATTCGCCGTGTACTCAGAACAAATAAGTATATTGGTTATGATTTTTATTAAACGTGATCGTGGATCACCGAATTTATTATTTTTTTTTTTCAGTAGTTTTAATGTAGTTAACAGTAATGCTTAGAACTGTTATAGATTGTAAAACGTTTTTCTTGAAAATATTTTCTTAAGAGGCAATTTGGACTTAACATGACATTCCATGTTATGATAAATGCAAATAATAGAGATATGGTGATAATGTCAAAACGGAAATCCAAAACACACCAAGAGTGTGAGCTTTTCGCGTAAACATATAATTTGTCGTCATTAGTAAGAGAGGAGAATACATAAAAATAATCTGGAACAGAATTAGGCTCCCTGTCTTTAAAACCTTAATTTTGTATATGAGAATTAGTTTACTGAACAATTGCAAAAAAAAAAGATGGAACATACCAAGGTGACATTAAAAACTCGTAAGTCGAGAGTATTCTGTGCGACTGTCATGCAAGTGAGAGGTATAGCTAGCTATAAAACCAGGTTTAATCCACCATTTTCTATATAAGGAAATGCCTGCAACAAGTCAGGAATGTGACAGTTATTTTCCATTCGTTTGATGTGTTTGAGCTTTTGATTTTGCCATTTGATAAGGGACTTTCCTTTTTGAATTTTCAATTGGGTTTGGTAGTTTTTGTTATTTTACTTTTTATAACGCTATAGCAAACAATGAAAGACAAGGAAAAGACAAAGAAGTTTACAAAATATTTATTAGAAAACAAAAGACTGAGCAACACTAACCCCATCAAAAACTGAAAAAGGGTAAGCAGAACCTGCACCACTAGTGGCGCCTGTGATGTTACTCTTTAGGGGAACAAATTCGGTGATGAGTCTAATTCGGTGATGTCACAATCGAAGAAAAAGATTTTTTCTAGTAAATTAACAACTTATTTTTTGTGATATACTAATGAACAACTTATTTTTTGAGATATACTAATGAACATGCAATAATGTGAAACATTTTGTTTATTGTTACAGGTCGTAGAACTATTCAAAGAAGCTGGAAAAGCAATAAAAGATATGCCATTGCTAATTTTCCAACCTATATGGGTATTATTTTATTTTATCTTTTTATTCAGATTTGTGGAGAAGCAGAAAACATGAACATGATATCATATAATAACGTTTCTTTTCATATTAAGTATTAGCGTGAATGTAAGTGTTCACTGAAAAAAATTAAACTTACTCGAATTTGCAAGACATGATTTAGATATCCAAACTCTCTCTAACAAAACATAACAAGAGACATTCGAAAATTAGGCTGTATAATGACCTTTAGTTGTATGCATCTTCGTCTTATGCAATTAGTCACTGGTAAATAGTTGTCGCACTGACAATGATATATAATCTTCTTATTTCTATCAGATGTTCAAAATATCGTTTGAACATTAAATGTTGGAGATGTATAAAATTCAGAAAAAAGTACTTAACACAGATATCCAAAAATTGACGTTACATGACCGAGATCTGCAAAATTCTTTAAAGTTAAAATCACAAAAATACTGAACTCTGAGGAAAATTCAAAACGGAAAGTCCCTAATCAAATGGCAAAATCAAAAGCACATACACATCAAACGAATGAACAACAACTGTCATATTCCTGACTTGGTACAGGCATTTTCTTATGTAGAAAATGGTGGATTGAACCTGGTTTTAAAGCGCTAAAATGACATCCAAATAACTTTAATGCATTACAAAAACGAAACATCAAACAACTATAAACTGATGCACAGTTTGCACAAAAATCTATTATTTATGATTACCAGATATCCACACAAGGAATGATATCAGATAAAGAACTTAATTACACACAAGGAATGATATCAGATTCTGTGGAAAATTAGTCTATCTAGTAATTTATTACATCCTATAATTAGCATTTCTTATAGAGCTAACTACAATTTTTACCACAATACATGGTATATAAAATAAGGATATGTGATAAGATTGTTAATGAGACAACTATCCACCAGAGAACAAATGACGTAGATGTAAGCATCTATAGGTTACCGTAAAGCATTCAACAATAAGCAATATAAAAATTGCATATCAAGCTATAAAAGGCCCCGACATGACAAATGTAAAACAATGCAAAAGAGGAAACTAACGATCTGATTTATGTACAGAACAACAACCGAAAAAACAAATATGATAGACTGCAACCAACAACAACCACTTAATTACAAGGTCCGGACTAGGGACATGCACACATATTATGTATAACTTGTCCTGTTTAGAATGATAAGTCATTGAATGGGAATCTTCAGCATCATTTGGATAAAAGATAAATTAAGTGATGCACAATAGAATTAAACATTTGTATTCTTTAAAAATATTTTTGTTTGGAGATACAGCAAAAATACAGATGATACCATTGGTACAATTTTTTTAAAGTTTACTGAAATCGATTCGTCGGTTACGGGAAAGTTATGAATTAAAATTTTGGTTACTTTATTAATTGTTGCTTGCTTAACGTCCAGTGGAATTTTATGCATATTCAGAACGATGATTTTTTTTCAAACTTTTGATAGACGAATGGGTTAACAAATAGAAAAAAAAAACCCATTGACTTACGATATCATTTTCTATCTTAAGCAGAGCATATAGTAAATACAGTCACCTACACATATTATATCAAAATCACTTGAAATTGAAAATGCTTTCGGATGTATCAAAAAATTAATTAAAAAATATAAGATCGATTGTAAAAAATGATAAAACAATAGAATGTTTGCAAATTTTCATTGTTTTTTTTTATTACAGACTTTTGTTTGCTTAATCATTGAGTTGATATGTTTGGTATTTTTCTTCAGCTACATACTGACCTCTGGTAAGTGTTCTGACAAAATACGAGTTCCTTCGGACTATTTTTTAAATGTGTTTAAATGTTTACAGTCATGAATATACAACGCTAAAGACCTGACGAAGTTCATCTTTCAAAACAAACGAAATAAGCCAGCAAATTATGACACAGGAATACAATTCATTTGGAAGACTTTATTTCAATGAAGACATTTATGTGTTTTTATTTATTGATACGACTGTTTTTACAAATATATTTTTTAATTAATTCAAAATGTGTTTATCTTATCCTTATTCGGGGGAATAACTCAGATAACATGATTTTATTAGGTAATTCCCAATAAATGTTTCATTTTTGTATTTAAACGAGAACAAAAGTACGGGGTCCAATTTGTTTCCTTTAATTTTCTTTAATTCAATTTATGAGAGCTATCTTCTCATATCTTACTTCAGAATTCTGTGATTGTCTTTTCCTGGTTTAATCATTACAAAATGGGATAATTTTTAACAAGATTTGGGCTTAAAGAACAATTCTACAATATTTTATTGATTATTATTTCTTTGATTTTTTAGAACATCCAGTTGTCAATATTTCTACAGGCTTTATTAGTTTTGAAAAGCACGAAGTACTTCAGGTAATGGTTCTATAAGCAATTTTATACTTTGCTGAAATGTTATCAATAAGTTTATGCATAGTTAAGATGGACCCCTTAAAATATTATGCAAAATTTACCAACACTATAAAAGTGGAACATACTGCATTGTATATATGGTCTTTTAGAGTACAAGCAAGAAATTAATGTATAAACGTATTTTACCCATTTAAATGATATGGAATGGAAATTTTCATAATTCGTGCCAAATTTCCCCCCTTCTTCATACTGTTCATATTTTTGAGTTTGATTTCTATCTCTGATTTTAAAATAACGGATATCTCATAACATATTTGTTAACAGTATTTGAAATGGTACTACCTACTTGGAAGTATATGGATACTGCAGTTTACATTAGCTTGTGACACCATTGTAATATCTGGTGCTGTAAGTCAGTGGTATTTTTCTAGGTAAGAATCATAATTTCTCTGTGTTTCATCACAAATGACATTAAAAGTATGTTCTCCGTTTGTCTTAAATATTTGACTTTATTTTATTTTCAAAACTCCCACCCACAAAATAATTTAGAGAAGATCTTTCTTATATTTGAAAAATACAGGAACAGAAACGGGGAAGGAAAAACGAATCACTCATCTTCAAAATAAATTAGAGAGAAATTTTTCTTATATTTGAAAAATACACAAATATACAGGAACAGAAACGGGGAAGAAAAAACGAGTAATTACCCCTTATAGATCTTTGTACTTAACGTGCCTTTTTAATTAAAGGCAGATAAAGAAGTTTTAAAAATTATCGAAGTATGTGATAAAATTATCTACACAACATTTTTTTTTATCTTAAAAGAACTCTTAGTACTTCAAATGACAATTGATATGTATCAATAGGCCCTACCATTTGTAATTTTATTGTCCATCAAAAGATGAAGGTACAGTTAAATGTACGAAGGAAGTGATATGTGAATTTGTACAAATGATGTTAAATTTATTTTGCAGAGACAAGTCTCTCGTTCGTTACCCAATAATCAGATCTTTTAGAATTTTATTACGGTAAGAAAAAATAATTAGTTTGTCCTATCAACACATAATTCTTATTTGGAAAAAAGGTCAGTGTTAGACCAAATTGTAATCGTAAAATAGTGCTTCACTCAAGGAAATAGAACTACTTAGTATAACCTTTATTAAAACAAGGGTTGAAAGTTACACATTAAAAATGTTTTCCCGAAAAAATCTCCAAAACATCAGTATTACTGTAAAATTTAGTTCTTCAGTCATGGTTTTTAGTTATTCTAGCATTTTGTCTAATTATCATATACAAAGTACTTCATATGACAACATTTATATACATTGTTAAAATTTTAATTGAAAAACAGAATGATTTATGAATGGTAGAACATTAGGAAAAATCAAATATTGTAATATTGAACTTAGTAATGACGATTGAAAATTAAGAGGATGAAATTAAGCATTATAAACCAGATGAATTAAAAGTTAATACAGGAAAAACATCAGATAAATCTATATAAATTCGTTTTGCATTATCAATACTTTGAATATATATTTTGTACAATACTTACAACTGTATGCAGTTATCACATGTCCCTCTTTTATAGGTATCATCTAGGATCTGCAGCTCTTGGGTCGTTGATCATCACTATTGTATTTGCATTTAGAATATTTGTTAATTTTATACATAACAGGTACTTTTCATTCATTTAACAATTTCTGCATTACACATGTGTTTTTATGTTTTGATTAATGTTATATAATGTTATAAATGTGAGATAAACAAATCTAGCAACATTAACTATAATAATGTAACTGATGAGATCATTGTATCACAATCATTAAAAAAAAGGAAAAAGGAAAATAACCAAGGAAAACACATCGTTTGCAAATGTTTTTGGTTTATTATGAATAAATAAAACAAGATTTTTGGGTTTACACCAATGATACAGCAACCCAACAAAAAAAAATACTTTCCAGATATATAGATGTCAACATGCAGAGTTGAGATATATATAGATGTCTGTACAATATATACAATTAGCTTTAAATCTTCTGGAGTTGTAATTTACTAATCCTTAATATATGTCAAAATGCAAATCTGAGAATAAAATAATGTCAAAACAAAGTATTCTTTAAGAAAACAAGTTATACTACTTATTCTAATAGCGTTTAACACAAGTTTTGATTCGTGACTATGTATCACATGGAAATTCGATTCCTTGTAAAATTGTGTATGAATGAAGTGAGATAATTGATATGAAATTGCCATAATTGTTCCAAATGCACTCATATCTGTCTTTCAAATTTTTAGGTTAAAGAATAAAACTGGTTCTATTGTTGAATTCTTCTTAAAATGCTTTGGTTGCTGTCTGTGGTGCTTTGAAAAATTTATCAGCTTTTTAAATAGTAATGCATATGTTGAAATTGGTAAGTGGAAATTCAAGAAAAAGATTATTTTGACTTTTTTGTATGCCATCTGTTTTGTACGCTGGTAGAGTTAGTTGAAAAATCTACAACGAAATTGTTCAAGCAATGCTCCAAAATAGAGACAAACAGAAAGAAAAAATCAACATAATGTCATTGTTATCTTACACAACATTGACCATCAAACCCAATATTTTGAGTATATTACCACCATGATGTCATAATTTTAAAAAACCGGCAAACAAAAGTAATGAAAACAACTGAATTTCATGTAATATTTTTGTAACAATAAATAAAAATTCCAGATGGGCTACATAACACATAAGACAGATAACAGGAATAAACCATGTTGAACAGTACAACATACCATACCAATCCCATACACTCGAAATAGACATACACATAAAGACGAACAACAATTGAAAACACATGATCCATATAGCCTTACTTTGTACATTGACATTATTGACGTATATAGAAACACGTATTGTTGATAAATATGATATTAAGGTTAAACATTATTTAGTCTACGTACAAATAGACGGAGTGAACAACAAAAACATATTCAGAATCTCAAAATGAAGTGAGAGCAGGTTTGTCGACATTGTATGAATCTCTTGTTGCAATCCGTGATACAATGCTGAAATCTAATCCCGTAGCAATTGTCAAAACAATAAAACTTGCATTAATCTGATATAATATCAGATGGACAAAAGATTGTAGTAGGTTGAGAGCTAACACATTTTAAAGATTAAGAATTAGTGATATCAAGCATGACCTTCTGAACTTTTCATTTCAAACGGTCTTTCGAAAGTCTTGTCGCAGACAATTTTGCGGCAATGTTATAACTCTGTTATTGAAATCACAAAAGAATAATCAACTGAGATACAAAGTTGTTGTTGGCATTTACAAGTGGCATTTAACTAATTCATCCTTGATAAGGGTGCAGGTGTATAAGTTGCAGTTCAAGATGTTCCTGTTCAAATTATTTAATATACATTCAAGATATAATTAGGCCAAACATATAAAAACAAAATAGTGCTCAGTCTTTAGTTTTCTATGTTGTGTTTTGTGTACTAGTATTTGTCTGTTGGTTTTTTTCTTTTTAAGCCATGGCGTTGTCAGTTTATTTTCGACTTATTGTTTGAATGTCACTTCTTTCGGCTCTCTTTTTTTTTGAAGATGTCTAAATTGAAAAAGCAAGATATTTTTTATGTTGGAAATAAAGGGAATTGAAAAAGGAGGGAAGAAAATAAAGCAGAAAAGACAATAGTCTCACTTGGAACTTTTAAACAACAATAAAGGAAAAGGGACTCTTATTATTTTGTTGTTATCTTGAAACTTTCAATTACAAAAGACACGTGCAACGATAACAAATAACAGAACATCACAAGGCATAATATGTTAACATATCATCAGGTATTAAAAGGAACAATATGTTAAGATATTTGCAGATATTTTAAGGCACACTTTGTTAACATATTTGCGGGTATTGTTATTTTTTTTTTCATTTGTTACATATGAAATGGATTTAGAATATCTGGAACCAAAATTGAAAAAGATGAAAGATGTCATTTGACGAAAATAAAATCAATCAATCGAATTCCAATGAGTAAAAAAAAAAGTCAAAAAGTTATGACAGAAATATGAAGTAAAAAATGTTTTAATGCTATATTATGAATATTTTTCAGCTATAACAGGTTATGGATTTTGTCATTCAGCTAGACGTGCATTTAAAATTGTCGTCGGAAATGCATTACGATTGGCAGCTATAAACTCTGTTGGAAGTTTTACACTTTTCCTGGGAAAACTTGCCCCATTATCAGTTGTTATAGTGTTAGGACTGAAATTAGTAGCGGTAAGTTTGAATAAATCAATTTATGACTCTAATTATTTATCTCAACTTTGACCTGTGAATACAGTATTGTTTGATTGTTGTTTGATTAATGCTCCATGGCAAATAATGCATTCATACACATTCCGATTGGAATTGCATATATGTTGATTCGTCCCGTACAGATGCAGTCGTTCTCTTTCTATATCCCTGCTTCTCTCCAGGCCGATAATGCAGAAGATACTTAACAAATTCCCATTGTCGTGTTTATCGAGATATCGGTATTTCATTATACAGGATTGAACTAATTAGTTTAGGAGGAGAAAATTAAAAAAAGGAAAACATCTTAATATAACCATCTTTGATATCATAAATGTAATTATTTTTCATTTATTTTGATGTTATATAAATATATATATCTATATTGAGAATAGAAAGATAATTGTACTAGTTTTATTGTGAACATACATTTCATGTGTAACAAATTTGTGACGAATAATAATTAAAATAGTCCCCCTTTTAATATAGATTCTATAATACTTGTTCCTTTTCCCTCTAATCTTTCTCATATTAATGTTGGTTTTGTAGAATCGAGGAGATATATTTTATCCCTGGTTTCCAATAACTATTTCATGCATCGCTGCGTTTGTGATTGCAAGTTGTTTTATGGGTATATACGAGGTAAGTTCAAACCATTACTAATAAGTTAAGAATCAAAACAGAGTCCAACTACACGCCGCAGTTTAAAATCAATGTCAAAACTTGTTATCCTCTTTTCGAGGTCTAATTTGACGTCGGGTATTACCAGAACTAATTCCAATCAGAAACTCCTCATCCCAGGCTAATATTCCTGTTCCTGTTGAAATTTGTGTTCACCTTATTGTTATTATGCTTCAATAGACTACATTACAATTAAAAATATCATGACTAATTTGATTTATAAAAAGAAGAACGGCAAGGGAAATAGCATTGCATTCTAAAAAATTACAGCCCAAAGAAAATGAAAGGACCAGGCAACGAAGACAACTCCTCAATAGCATTTTGTTTTTACATCAATTCATTTGAATATAGAAAACGTGTATTACTGTTTTATTCAATCATGTTTATTGCTCTATTACGTTGTCGTTTTATTTTTACTTCGTCGTCATTGTATGCTCCACAACCTTTTACTTCATTTATGTTTATTTGAGTTTTGTCACTTTTATTGCGACTGTGACCTTTTGATACCTTGTATAATCTTTTACTTTTGTCAAGTACTTTTAATATTTATACAAAACCGTTCATGATTTGGTAATAAATGAACCAAAATCACGGGACCTATTCAAATGCAACCCAAATTCGAAATCACCAGAAAAAAGCAGCAAGGCACAGAGAAATTGTCATAGCGAACCTAAATAAGACCAGCCTCTCGGTCCAGATAGTCTTTTCCTTTGCTTTATCCCTTTCATTCAATTCTTTTAAACCTGACGTTGATTTGAGTCCAAAATACTCACTAAAATATTGAAGGAATTATTTTAAAATTCAAAAATCTGGTTTTGAATAATGTATTCAGTTAGTAATTTGATGCAAAAACATCTTAAAAACTCTTTATCAAGTAACATCAATGCCACAATTTTGTAAGATACTATTAAATTATTTTGGGCTTAGAGACGAAATAAGATAAGCAGTACTTTCAAAATTATGGAGACAAATACATGAATGAAATGACCCAAAGATTTATTTCATATCTCAATGTGATAATGTTAAAGTTCTACTTAAAAACAGTACAGTAATTTAATACAAATCACCTAGTATATTCATTATTCTTCTAATATAATTGATTGATCTAAATGTACATAAACCATCCCATTATTACAAATTTGATAAAAAAATATATGAAACGAAGAGTGTGCATTTAGAAATGTGAATTTTAACCTACTTCAAATACTAGTAAATGTTTATGAAAACTTCTCCACAATTCATTGCAACTGGAATATTCATAAAGTGCAGCATATCTTAAAACCAGTATTTGTTTTAGTCTTTTTTTTGTCAAATTACAACAATTCATGTCTTTTCAGCATTCTTTTATCTTTATTTCCAGAAGTGTATTGATACAATATTTATATGTTTTTGTGAAGACCACGAACTTAATGATGGAGATCTAAAACCCTACTTTATGAGTTTAGGATTGATGGTAATAATGAAAACAGTTACTGTGCTTATCTAATTACAACATATTATGCGAAAATTGTGGTTTTTCAGAGACTTCTTGTGTTAAGAGTAAATAATTGTCTTTACATTATAACAAAACAATATTAAATGTACAATATTTTACCAATTGTGTTTAGAAATAAAAAGGTTTAATTGAACATTTCATGAATTATTGCAATGCATAAAGATGTTTGCCGTTTGGTTTAACTTGGATTTGCTCTACAACAGTGCATTAACTTGAACACGTTTACATTTGAGTTAATAACATTGTAATTTCTACAATAGAATATCGGAAATAACATTTCTAACTTAATGAAGGTTAAAATTTCTTTTTTTTTCTTTTTTCAGAAGTATGTAAAGAGTCAATCAAGTAATAATGGTGAACATATATCGCATATTTAGTCCATTCGGTTAGCTGTACCAAAGATGTTCAAGAAAATCTCATGCTTATCCAAAGCAACAACTCGTTTGATATGATGGCGAACAAATGCATTAAGCAAAATAAAGATTATATATTTTGATAATTTGTATTTATTTTGTTTCATTGATATAAGCAAAGACGCATTTAATATTTCACAGCATTACGGAAGACCCTGCATTTTTTATCGTATCAAAATAAAGGTGTATTTTGATGAAATGATTAGCTCGTTTTGAAAGGTGGGACGTAAATTGCTTTAGAAATAAAGTCATTAATTACCTCAAAACTTTATTCAAATCATGTTCATAATTAGCGGTTTCAATACAAAAAGTATTACCATTATTCGTATACCAAAATGAAATTAACGTTACACCATAGGTTGAAAATGCATTTGTCGGGACGTTGCCGATAAATTGAAAGGGGTTGATGTACTCTATTTAACTAAATACCCTGAACCGTCAAGCAAAGTCGATCTTATTTTGGTGAAATTTAGCCCCTCCATAACATTCTCGAAGCTGTCATGATTGACCAGTTTAAGACCAAAACTGGGTCAGGACTTGCGTCGCTGCATGCAATTGATTGGGTTACATGTATACTGGAGCCTTACTGATCATTCCCTTTCACCGAATATAAAGATAAGGAGATGTGGTATGATTACCAATGAGACAACTATCCACCACAGTTCAAATAAAGTGGTTGTAAGCTGTTATAGGCAACCGTACGGACTTCAACAATGAGAAAAACTCATATCGTATAGTCGGCCATAAAAGGCCCCGACATGAAAAATATGAAATAATTCAATTGAGAAAACTAACAGCCTAATTCATGACAAAACAATTTAAGAAAAAAAACAAATATGTCAGACATGAACCAACGACAACCACTGAACTACAGGCTCCTGACTTTGGAAAAGCACATAAAGAATGTGGTGGGGTTAAACATGAGTGTGTGAACTCAACACTCCCCAAACCTGGGACATTGGTGTAACAACACAACATAAGAACAAACTAAAAAATCAGTAGAAAAAGGCTTAACTCATCAGATTTATACAAAGCAGAAAAACATTTAAAAAAACACAGACCAGACGTGGCAGGGTATTTATCCATCCCTCATCCATAACAACAAAAAGGACACTATGTACAGATATGAGACTACTCGCAGTTACTGACAGCTACTTAAAAGGCAATAACAACTGATAAAAAAATCATGTATCTCAGACTAAAATATCAGTACACATCCAACATCCAATAAATTTAGTGTAAAGACGTCATTAACAGTCAGAAAAAACATGACATTGTGCATTGCCAAAATAAAGGTATCGACAGATTGTAGTACGATTATAATGCATATTTGTATAACAAAATTATTTAGTATGATTTAACTGATAATTTATATCAATGAAAACAATATTCAAAGATCTAATTACAATGTGGAATTGGTAAGCTTTTAGAATAAGTTTTATTTAAAGGATTGATAAGTTTACCCGAATCGTAAAATTTAGGATGTGCTATTCCGTCTGAAATAAGTTTTTTACAGGAAGCAAAAACTTGGAATCCAAATCTTTGTATCTATGAAGGAATTTAGTAACGAAATTTTTCCTTGCACTAAGAGTTTTGTAAACTTCAAACCATCGTTAAACCTGAAGTGGATTCATCACAGATGTAAAAATTGCTTACTCGCTGCAACTCAACATTTTCAAGCTGCAGACCCAATATTAGAAATCATTTAATAGGAGCCGAGAAAACTTTGACAAACACTTTCCTTGTACAATGAGTGTTGTAAAATTCAAACATTCGTTAAACAGGAAGAAGATACATTACAAATGTGAAAAGTGCTTACTCGCTACACTCAACATAATACAGCTGCAGACCAAATAATAAAACAATCTATTGTAAAGAAACCAAGAAAACGTTGACTCGTCGGTTACTAGACCTGCTTCCGCCTTCGGCGACGCAGATAATAATGATACATTATGACTGTAATGTATCATTAAAATAATTATTTGACTGCACAAAAATTAAGGATGTTACTCTTTCAGTAAATATTGACCTGTTTTGTTGACTTTTTTTTAATTAACGCTCTCTCACATTTTATGTTTTGTCTTTCTAAACTTTTAAAAGCATACCTGATGAAGTTTATTTAGAAAAAAAAAAAACGTGTCATAGTATTTATAGAAGTAATGAATTATATTTTTCTAACAGGAGGAACATATTATTTCATTTTCACATTCAAAAATTTTCTTCTACAAATTGTCAGTTTCTTAACCAGTTGATGAAGTTAGAATGGCAAAGTACTCGATAGTAAGTTTCTTAAGAATTATACACACACGATTGTTTTTAACTTGATAACACTTTGAGGAAAAAGCCATGTATGAACCGGTAATCTGACAAATTGAACACCATGTTTGCAATGTTCAATAAATATAAACGCTGAAATGTAAAATGTATCTATTAATGATTTAAAAATGAGGAAAAAAGTCTCACATAAAAACTCGAATTTAAATATTAGACAATTAAATGACGATGAAATCCTTATTTTCTTATGATAAGATTTTATGATATATGTCCTGAGTTAAGACAAGTTTGCTGATAAGTCGAGACAGCTATGATCCCTTTTTAAAATTAAACGACAGCTAATTACAAAAGTTTTACCCCAGCGTTATCTTTGATATCTTTCATGGTTTTTTTTTGCAACCTATGGGTCGATGCCACTGCTTGGGAGAGTTCCTTCACAAGGGTATCACCAGCCAATAGTCATCATTTCGGTGTTGACGTGAGTTATCATTGATAAGATCATATTTAAAATTAACTATTACAAAACTTTGAATTGTTTAAAAAAAGTAAGGATTTTCTAACCCAGGATTAGTGTAATGCCGGCCTTCCGCCCTTTTCATAGTAAACCTATGTTTGTATAGTTTCTTGAAATTATTGAGGATAAACGATAGATGTTCGTGAGATGTCTAGTGTTGGAAATAATATAAGACTTGTGATTTGTTATTTTGGCTGTTGTTTCAAGGATACATGTACGACAGATTTGTGTATGTTAGTATGTTAGGAAGCTTTATTTCACGTACTGATTCCATATTTTCGCGGTAGTTACGTTATTTGACAATAAACTCAAATAAAACTCTTCTAATGATCTACTAATAAATTTAAAGTCAAAACCCATCTTTATTGATGAGGATCAATCCATGTTTACAAACAATATCAACATTACGGGAATTTGCTTTTTGTTACTTTAGTTTTGCTTGCTCTTTGCTTTTTACCTGATTGTCTGCGATATATTGGCATACACATATAAATATAAATGCTAATTCTGCTTTATATATATATATTCATTTTCCAATCTGCTGTGTTGAAATTTTGCCTTTATAATTTATTTATATGTTTATTTTCTGCTGCTTATATACTTATTTATAATTTTGCTCTTGCTAGTTATTAAGTATTATTCTGAACTGCTGGAATGTGCTTAATGCTATTGCTATATGTTTTACTTTATCTCATCAGATACAGACTGACACAAATGAGTTGAAGTTAGAATATGTAAAGTATAGACCACTTTTAAAGTGATGTTTATTCCAAAGTTCAGAATGAGATGCTAGTTTGAAATTTTCTTTTCTTGTTGTGTTTATGGTACATGTACATTAGAATGAAGTGACCATACTATAATAAGTTTTGCACAATCTCTGCTGAAACTAACTCATTAATATGATATGCATACACACACTCATGATGTGCAGTCTGTGTTCGATTGGTAGATAGTTTTGTTAGTTTTATGATATATTTATCATGCATGCATTAATTTGATTTACATTGGGATGCAAAAGTATTGCTTTTTATCAAGAGTGATACTACATTTGAAGTCGGTCAGTGTTCTTAATTTTTGGAAATTGCATGTCTCTCAAGTAGGCATTGTCCTTTTAAACAAGAATTATTAATGTTTAGATAAATCTTATACATTTACAGCTACATCTCATAAAGAATATTGATCTTTGATCGTATCAGAGATATAATGAGTATAAAACATCTCTGCCTTCTTAAATAGACAAAGGATCATATAAATTTGTAAATTTGACATGGGAGTTTTTAATACATAGATACAAAGGACAAACATAGAAACTCCAATATCTACATGTAGTAAATTGAACAACTCTGACAGTCTTGAAATATTGTACATAATAGGCTTATTTAGATTATATATAGTTCATTTAACTAAAATGTTTTTCAAAAGAATGAACGTGTTCATGGTGTTAGACAGACAACATCTTATAAAATATTGACAAATCTGACTGGATCAGATTTGAAGGCAAAACAATGGACATTTGTATACTTGTGCTTCTTGTGTGATCTTTTCTTTTTGCCATAACCACATAGAATGGAAAAATGTCTTTGTGTGTTGGAAAGAATGACAGTAAGGAAATAAATGTATTATGAAATTATAGGAATGAAATAATCTTTCAAAATATTTACATAACATGAACTATACAGATATTCACTGTTGGGTTTGCTCAAATTAAATTTCCATCTGAATCCAATGTATTTATTAAAATTTCTTCTGAGTTACCTCCTTAGACCATTTAGAGTGAATATCCTACACAACAACAGTGAATGTCTCAGAGTGCAGATTTAATATTTGATTTTAATGTTGGACTCTGTCTTGCTATTGTATTTATGTTTTCATATATATGCATTTATTGTAAATTACAAATATGTTTTAAGGTGTTACAGATCTTGAAAAATTATACAGTTTTAAAGGAAAAGAATTCTAAAAGTCCCTTGATTTCACAAATATCATGGTATATTCATGTATATTCATTCATCATTAGAGTTATAAATATTGATAAAACTAAACACATGCATGAAGGGTGATATTCTTAAAATAATTTCTTATAATTGTCAAGGTCTTTATACAAAGGAGAAACGGAGAGATGTTTTGAATTATTTAAAGTCAAAGAATTTTAATATCTACTGTCTTCAGGACACACATTTTACAGAACAAGACGAATAAAACATTAAAAATCAGTGGAAGGAGAATGCCTTTTCAATTCATTTACATCCAATCAGAGAGGCGTGGCCATCTTTTTAATGAAAACTTTGATCTTCAAATTCACAAAGTTAAAAAGATGAGGTGGAAACCTTCTTGGATTGGATATTACAATTGAAGAACAAAGAATTACCTTAGTTAATATTTATGGGCCAAATGTAGACACTCCTTGCTTTTATCAAAAGGTGGAAGACATCATTGAGGAATTTGATAACCAATCTTGTATTCTTTGTGGTGATTTTAACCTAATTCAAAGTTTTAATCTTGACACTCATAATTATGTTAATATCAACAACCCAAAGTCTAGAGAAAAGTATTACAGCTAATGGAAGACTTTAATCTAGTTGATCCATTTAGAGAATTATACCCCAATGTGAAAAGATTTAATTGGAGGAAACAAAACCCTTTAAACAATCTCGTTTAGACTTTTTCTGATTTCTGATAATATTTTTCACTTTGTTAGTGATGTTAAAATTGATAATAGTTACAGGTCTGATCATTCACCAGTGATCTTTTCTTTCAAGATTAATGAATTTATAAAAGGCAGAGGCCTTTGGAAGTTTAATAATTCCTTCTTCATGATACTGACTATGTTAAAGAGATAAAAACTCATAAGTATAGTAAAAGAACAATATGCCATCAAGATATATAGAGATGAAAATTTACAAATTATTGACAACTCTGAAATTGAATTTACTGTTGATGACCAGTTATTTTTCGAAACTTTACTCACAGAAATACGCGGTAAAACTATTTCATACGCCTCTTATAAAACAAAGGAGGGTATAAAATTGAAAATGAGATTATTTTAAAACTAAAACAATTAGAAGAAAATGCACTAACAGAAGAAAATCTTGAAGAGATTGATCAGAAAAAAGCAGAACTTAAAATGTATAGACAAAAGAAAGTTCAGGGACAATATGTTAGGCCAAGAAGTCAGTGGATTGAAGAAGGAGAAAAACCTACCATTTTTTTTAAATCTAGAGACTAGAAATTATATTAATAAGACTATTCAAAACTTACTTTAGAAAATGGTGTTATAGTGGAAGAACAAAAGAAATCTTAAATCAGACAAGGGTGTTTTATGAGAAACTTTATAAAAACAAGATTGTTTGAAAAGGTTGATTTAACACGGGACAATTGTTATAATGATATACCGAAGCTTAGCGAGGATGAAAAGCAGTTATTGGAGGAAATATTAGTTTTCTGAATTAACTGCAGCATTGAAGAGAATGAAAATAACAAGAGTCCGTGATCTGACGGTTACACGGCAGAATTTTAAATTTTTTTTGATTGATATTGGTAAATTTGTCCTTAGATCTATAAATTCTGGATATGGGAAGTGCCAAATGTCTGTCACCCAGAGGCAGTAAGTGATTACATGTATTCAAAAGATGGTAAACCAAAACAATTTCTTAAAATTGAGACCTATTACTCTTCTAAATTCTACATATAAATTGGCATCAAGCTGTATAGCAGAGAGAATAAAATCTGTTTTGTCAAAATTAATAAGTTCTGATCAAACTGGTTTTGTTCCAGGTAGATATATAGGCGAAAATTATCGATTAATATATGATATTCTACATTTTACTGAAGAAAATAATATTCCAGGAATTCTCTTGCTGATTGATTTTGAGAAGGCTTTCGATTCCATTTCTTGGTCCTTTCTTTATGATACATTAAGATATTTTAATTTTGGTGAATCAGTTATATCCTGGGTTAAAACCTTCTATAACAATATAACAGCTGCAGTGACACAAAACTGTTTTCTGTCAGAATTCTTCACTGTAGAGAGAAGCTGTAGACAGGGAGATACTTTATCCCCTTATATTTTCTTGCTATGTGCAGAAATATTAGGCATTTTGGTAAGAAATAGTAAGGAGATAAAGGTATTACTATAGATGATACAGAATTTGTACTTTCTCAATATGCAGATGATACATCATTGATATTAGATGGCTCGCCAGAATCGCTCGATGCATCTCTTCGTGTTCTCCAATTGTATGCTGAAATCTCGGGACCTAAGATTAATATAGAAAAAACAAGTGTTATTTGGATAGGTAGCAAAAAACATAGCCAGGATCAAATTTGTGTAAAGTGGGGATTGAAATGGGGCTCCAGTACATTTAAGCTCCTTGGAATTACTTTTTCAGTCGACCTAGATAGAATGATTAATTCAAATTATAGGCCAGTTTTAGATAATATAGACAACACTTTGAAACAATGGTCAAAACAGTATCTCACCCCTTTGGAAAGATTACCATTTTAAAACTTTAGTCATATCTAAATTAAATCATCTGTTTCTATCTATCCCTAGTCCAGATGAGAATATGTTACGTAATTTAACAAAAAAATGTATGCTTTTATCTGGGATAATAAACCTGATAAAGTCAAGCGAGATCTTTATGTCAAGATTATTATATGGGTGGTTTAAAATGCTAAATTTAAAAGCATTTATACAGGGACTGAAACTTACATGGGTAAGACGGCTGTATAATTCGAATTCAAAGTGGGTGAGATTAGTCTCTATTGTGGAGCAAATAAATTTTAGTGAACTAAGTTATATTGGGCCTATTAAAGGTCATCAAATAAATTTTGGCAGGAGGTTTTGATGCTTGGAAAACCCTTAATCAAATTAGAAAACCAAGATGTATTGATGAAATTCTATCTTATTCTTTATGGAGGTAGAAAACATTGAAATTGGTGGTTCAAGAGTCTACTATAAAAACTGGGCAAACGCTGGAATTTGGACAGTGCATGACTTGTTAGATTATCAGGGCAAAGTTATGTCATTTCAAAATTTCCAACAATTATATCAATTTAGGCCAAATATTTTACATTATTATGGAATAGCACACTCGCTTAATGAGTGGTTAAACACGATCAATATTGAAGTAAAGGAGAAAAATTCAAGCAATACTACCTTTTAACATAAGTATCTTCTTTGAATAAAAAAAGGTTCAAAGGACATGTACAAAGTATTGAATGAGAAATTTATTACTTTTGCTGCAAAGGAAAAATGGGAGAACCATCTTAATATGACTGATATTAACTGGAAAAAATACATACTTCGTGTACAAAATATACTAGAATAACTAAGCTTTGCTGGTTCCAATATAGAATTATACATAGAATTTTAGGAACTTATTCACTACTTTACAAGATGAAAATAAATAGTAGCAACATATGTACATTTTGCAAAGAAGGACCATAACAACAAAAGGACATTATGTACAGATATGAGACTACTCGCAGTTACTGACAGCTACTTAAAAGGCAATAACAACTGATAAAAAATCATGTATCTCAGACTAAAATATCAGTACACATCCAACATCCAATAAATTTAGTGTAAAGACGTCATTAACAGTCAGAAAAACATGACATTGTGCATTGCTAAAATAAAGGTATCGACAGATTGTAGTACGATTATAATGCATATTTGTATAACAAAATTATTTAGTATGATTTTACTGATAATTTATATCAATGAAAACAATATTCAAAGATCTAATTACAATGTGGAATTGGTAACCTTTTAGAATAAGTTTTATTTAAAGGATTGATAAGTTTACCCGAATCGTTAAATTTAGGATGTGCTATTCCGTCTGAAATAAGTTTTTTACAGGAAGCGAAAACTTGGAATCCAAATCTTTGTATCTATGAAAGAATTTAGTAACGAAATTTTTCCTTGCACTAAGAGTTTTGTAAACTTCAAACCATCGTTAAACCTGAAGTGGATTCATCGCAGATGTAAAAATTGCTTACTCGCTGCAACTCAACATTTTCAAGCTGTAGACCCAATATTAGAAATCATTTAATAGGAGCCGAGAAAACTTTGACAAACACTTTCCTTGTACAATGAGTGTTGTAAAATTCAAACATTCGGCAAACAGGAAGAAGATACATTACAAATGTGAAAAGTGCTTACTCGCTACATTCAACATTATACAGCTGCAGACCAAATAATAAAACAATCCATTGTAAAGAAACCAAGAAAACGTTGACTCGTCGGTTACTAGACCTGCTTCCGCCTTCGGCGACGCAGATAATAATGATACAACATTATGACTGTAATGTATCATTAAAATAATTATTTGACTGCACAAAAATTAAGGATGTTACTCTTTCAGTAAATTTTGACCTGTTTTGTTGACTTTTTTTAAATTAACGCTCTCTCACATTTTATGTTTTGTCTTTCTAAACTTTTAAAAGCATATCTGATGAAGTTTATTTAGAAAAAAAAAAAAAAAACGTGTCATAGTATTTATAGAAGTAATGAATTATATTTTTCTAACAGGAGGAACATATTATTTCATTTTCACATTCAACAAATTTTCTTCTACAAATTGTCAGTTTCTTAACCAGTTGATGAAGTTAGAATGGCAAAGTACTCGATAGTAAGTTTCTTAAGAATTATACACACACGATTGTTTTTAACTTGATAACACTTTGAGGAAAAAGCCATGTATGAACCGGTAATTTGACAAATTGAAGACCATGTTTGCAATGTTTAATAAATATAACGCTGAAACGTAAAATGTATCTATTAATGATTTAAAAATGAGGAAAAAAGTCTCACATAAAAACTCGAATTTAAATATTAGACAATTAAATGACGATGAACTCCTTATTTTCTTATGATAAGATTTTATGATATATGTTCTGAGTTAAGACAAGTTTGCTGATAAGTCGAGACAGCTATGATCCCTTTTTAAAATTAAACGACAGCTAATTACAAAAGTTTTACCCCAGCGTTATCTTTGATATCTTTCATGGTTTTTTTTTTGCAACCTATGGGTCGATGCCACTGCTTGGGGAGAGTTCCTTCACAAGGGTATCACCAGCCAATAGTCATCATTTCGGTGTTGACGTGAGTTATCATTGATAAGATCATATTTAAAAATTAACTATTACAAAACTTTGAATTGTTTAAAAAAGTAAGGATTTTCTAACCCAGGATTAGTGTAATGCCGGCCTTACGCCCTTTTCATAGTAAACCTATGTTTGTATAGTTTCTTGAAATTATTGAGGATAAACGATAGATGTCTAGTGTTGGAAATAATATAAGACTTGTGATTTGTTATTTTGGCTGTTGTTTCAAGGATACATGTACGACAGATTTGTGTATGTTAGTATGTTAGGAAGTTTTATTTCACGTACTGATTCCATATTTTCGCGGTAGTTACCTTATTTGACAATAAACTCAAATAAAACTCTTCTAATGATCTACTAATAAATTTTAAGTCAAAACCCATCTTTATTGATGAGGATCAATCCATGTTTACAAACAATATCAACATTACGGGAATTTGCTTTTTGTTACTTTAGTTTTGCTTGCTCTCTTTGCTTTTTTACCTGATTGTCTGCGATATATTGGCATACACATATAAATATAAATGCTAATTCTGCTTTATATATATATATTCATTTTCCAATCTGCTGTGTTGAAATTTTGCCTTTATAATTTATTTATATGTTTATTTTCTGCTGCTTATATACTTATTTATAATTTTGCTCTTGCTAGTTATTAAGTATTATTCTGAACTGCTGGAATGTGCTTAATGCTATTGCTATATGTTTTACTTTATCTCATCAGATACAGACTGACACAAATGAGTTGAAGTTAGAATATGTAAAGTATAGACCACTTTTAAAGTGATGTTTATTCCAAAGTTCAGAATGAGATGCTAGTTTGAAATTTTCTTTTCTTGTTGTGTTTATGGTACATGTACATTAGAATGAAGTGACCATACTATAATAAGTTTTGCACAATCTCTGCTGAAACTAACTCATTAATATGATATGCATACACACACTCATGATGTGCAGTCTGTGTTCGATTGGTAGATAGTTTTGTTAGTTTTTATGATATATTTATCATGCATGCATTAATTTGATTTACATTGGGATGCAAAAGTATTGCTTTTTATCAAGAGTGATACTACATTTGAAGTCGGTCAGTGTTCTTAATTTTTGGAAATTGCATGTCTCTCAAGTAGGCATTGTCCTTTTAAACAAGAATTATTAATGTTTAGATAAATCTTATACATTTACAGCTACATCTCATAAAGAATATTGATCTTTGATCGTATCAGAGATATAATGAGTATAAAACATCTCTGCCTTCTTAAATAGACAAAGGATCATATAAATTTGTAAATTTGACATGGGAGTTTTTAATACATAGATACAAAGGACAAACATAGAAACTCCAATATCTACATGTAGTAAATTGAACAACTCTGACAGTCTTGAAATATTGTACATAATAGGCTTATTTAGATTATATATAGTTCATTTAACTAAAATGTTTTTCAAAAGAATGAACGTGTTCATGGTGTTAGACAGACAACATCTTATAAAATATTGACAAATCTGACTGGATCAGATTTGAAGGCAAAACAATGGACATTTGTATACTTGTGCTTCTTGTGTGATCTTTTCTTTTTGCCATAACCACATAGAATGGAAAAATGTCTTTGTGTGTTGGAAAGAATGACAGTAAGGAAATAAATGTATTATGAAATTATAGGAATGAAATAATCTTTCAAAATATTTACATAACATGAACTATACAGATATTCACTGTTGGGTTTGCTCAAATTAAATTTCCATCTGAATCCAATGTATTTATTAAAATTTCTTCTGAGTTACCTCCCTTAGACCATTTAGAGTGAATATCCTACACAACAACAGTGAATGTCTCAGAGTGCAGATTTAATATTTGATTTTAATGTTGGACTCTGTCTTGCTATTGTATTTTATGTTTTCATATATATGCATTTATTGTAAATTACAAATATGTTTTAAGGTGTTACAGATCTTGAAAAATTATACAGTTTTAAAGGAAAAGAATTCTAAAAGTCCCTTGATTTCACAAATATCATGGTATATTCATGTATATTCATTCATCATTAGAGTTATAAATATTGATAAAACTAAACACATGCATGAAGGGTGATATTCTTAAAATAATTTCTTATAATTGTCAAGGTCTTTATACAAAGGAGAAACGGAGAGATGTTTTGAATTATTTAAAGTCAAAGAATTTTAATATCTACTGTCTTCAGGACACACATTTTACAGAACAAGACGAATAAAACATTAAAATCAGTGGAAGGGAGAATGCCTTTTCAATTCATTTACATCCAATCAGAGAGGCGTGGCCATCTTTTTAATGAAAACTTTGATCTTCAAATTCACAAAGTTAAAAAGATGAGGTGGAAACCTTCTTGGATTGGATATTACAATTGAAGAACAAAGAATTACCTTAGTTAATATTTATGGGCCAAATGTAGACACTCCTTGCTTTTATCAAAAGGTGGAAGACATCATTGAGGAATTTGATAACCAATCTTGTATTCTTTGTGGTGATTTTAACCTAATTCAAAGTTTTAATCTTGACACTCATAATTATGTTAATATCAACAACCCAAAGTCTAGAGAAAAAGTATTACAGCTAATGGAAGACTTTAATCTAGTTGATCCATTTAGAGAATTATACCCCAATGTGAAAAGATTTAATTGGAGGAAACAAAAACCCTTTAAACAATCTCGTTTAGACTTTTTTCTGATTTCTGATAATATTTTTCACTTTGTTAGTGATGTTAAAATTGATAATAGTTACAGGTCTGATCATTCACCAGTGATCTTTTCTTTCAAGATTAATGAATTTATAAAAGGCAGAGGCCTTTGGAAGTTTAATAATTCCCTTCTTCATGATACTGACTATGTTAAAGAGATAAAAAAACTCATAAGTATAGTAAAAGAACAATATGCCATCAAGATATATAGAGATGAAAATTTACAAATTATTGACAACTCTGAAATTGAATTTACTGTTGATGACCAGTTATTTTTCGAAACTTTACTCACAGAAATACGCGGTAAAACTATTTCATACGCCTCTTATAAAAAAAAGGAGGGTATAAAAATTGAAAATGAGATTATTTTAAAACTAAAACAATTAGAAGAAAATGCACTAACAGAAGAAAATCTTGAAGAGATTGATCAGAAAAAGCAGAACTTAAAATGTATAGACAAAAGAAAGTTCAGGGACAATATGTTAGGCCAAGAAGTCAGTGGATTGAAGAAGGAGAAAAACCTACCATTTTTTTTAAATCTAGAGACTAGAAATTATATTAATAAGACTATTCAAAAACTTACTTTAGAAAATGGTGTTATAGTGGAAGAACAAAAAGAAATCTTAAATCAGACAAGGGTGTTTTATGAGAAACTTTATAAAAAACAAGATTGTTTGAAAAGGGTTGATTTAACACGGGACAATTGTTATAATGATATACCGAAGCTTAGCGAGGATGAAAAGCAGTTATTGGAGGGAAATATTAGTTTTTCTGAATTAACTGCAGCATTGAAGAGAATGAAAAATAACAAGAGTCCGTGATCTGACGGTTACACGGCAGAATTTTAAATTTTTTTTTTTGATTGATATTGGTAAATTTGTCCTTAGATCTATAAATTCTGGATATGGGAAGTGCCAAATGTCTGTCACCCAGAGGCAGTAAGTGATTACATGTATTCAAAAGATGGTAAACCAAAACAATTTCTTAAAAATTGGAGACCTATTACTCTTCTAAATTCTACATATAAATTGGCATCAAGCTGTATAGCAGAGAGAATAAAATCTGTTTTGTCAAAATTAATAAGTTCTGATCAAACTGGTTTTGTTCCAGGTAGATATATAGGCGAAAATTATCGATTAATATATGATATTCTACATTTTACTGAAGAAAATAATATTCCAGGAATTCTCTTGCTGATTGATTTTGAGAAGGCTTTCGATTCCATTTCTTGGTCCTTTCTTTATGATACATTAAGATATTTTAATTTTGGTGAATCAGTTATATCCTGGGTTAAAACCTTCTATAACAATATAACAGCTGCAGTGACACAAAACTGTTTTCTGTCAGAATTCTTCACTGTAGAGAGAAGCTGTAGACAGGAGATACTTTATCCCTTATATTTTCTTGCTATGTGCAGAAATATTAGGCATTTTGGTAAGAAATAGTAAGGAGATAAAGGTATTACTATAGATGATACAGAATTTGTACTTTCTCAATATGCAGATGATACATCATTGATATTAGATGGCTCGCCAGAATCGCTCGATGCATCTCTTCGTGTTCTCCAATTGTATGCTGAAATCTCGGGACCTAAGATTAATATAGAAAAAACAAGTGTTATTTGGATAGGTAGCAAAAAACATAGCCAGGATCAAATTTGTGTAAAGTGGGGATTGAAATGGGGCTCCAGTACATTTAAGCTCCTTGGAATTACTTTTTCAGTCGACCTAGATAGAATGATTAATTCAAATTATAGGCCAGTTTTAGATAATATAGACAACACTTTGAAACAATGGTCAAAACAGTATCTCACCCCCTTTGGAAAGATTACCATTTTAAAAACTTTAGTCATATCTAAATTAAATCATCTGTTTCTATCTATCCCTAGTCCAGATGAGAATATGTTACGTAATTTAACAAAAAAATGTATGCTTTTATCTGGGATAATAAACCTGATAAAGTCAAGCGAGATCTTTTATGTCAAGATTATTATATGGGTGGTTTAAAAATGCTAAATTTAAAAGCATTTATACAGGGACTGAAACTTACATGGGTAAGACGGCTGTATAATTCGAATTCAAAGTGGGTGAGATTAGTCTCTATTGTGGAGCAAATAAATTTTAGTGAACTAAGTTATATTGGGCCTATTAAAAGGTCATCAAATAAATTTTGGCAGGAGGTTTTTGATGCTTGGAAAACCCTTAATCAAATTAGAAAACCAAGATGTATTGATGAAATTCTATCTTATTCTTTATGGAGGTAGAAAACATTGAAATTGGTGGTTCAAGAGTCTACTATAAAACTGGGCAAACGCTGGAATTTGGACAGTGCATGACTTGTTAGATTATCAGGGCAAAGTTATGTCATTTCAAAATTTCCAACAATTATATCAATTTAGGCCAAATATTTTACATTATTATGGAATAGCACACTCGCTTAATGAGTGGTTAAACACGATCAATATTGAAGTAAAGGAGAAAAATTCAAGCAATACTACCTTTTAACATAAGTATCTTCTTTGAATAAAAAAAGGTTCAAAGGACATGTACAAAGTATTGAATGAGAAATTTATTACTTTTGCTGCAAAGGAAAATGGGAGAACCATCTTAATATGACTGATATTAACTGGAAAAAAATACATACTTCGTGTACAAAATATACTAGAATAACTAAGCTTTGCTGGTTCCAATATAGAATTATACATAGAATTTTAGGAACTTATTCACTACTTTACAAGATGAAAATAAATAGTAGCAACATATGTACATTTTGCAAAGAAGGACAAGAGACCATAGAACATTTATTTTGGAGCTGTCCGATGGTCGCCAGTCTCTGGCATGCACTAAACATCTGGATTTTTGAAATGACAAATATTGAACTGCCTTTGAATATTATGATTATTCTATTTGGTATCTATGAAAATGTTAAATTGAATTTTGTTAAAAATAAGATTATTCTGCTTTCAAAATACTATATTTACCGAACAAAATTACAAGAAGTTTTGCCAAATTTAAATGCTTTAAAAAACTATTTAAAGGCACACTTGAACTTAGAAAAATACATTTCATTTAAAAACCTCTTTGTAGATGAATATAACAAATACTGGAGTCCCTGGGCCCTATTATAGAATAAATAATAAATGTCGAATTTTGATTGAAACACCACTTATAGATATTGCAAGAACAAATAAGATTCCAATGTTATAAGAAAATTATTTATTTTCAACCTATTGTTGCACCATCATATATTCAATTGTTGTTTAATTATTTAAAATACTTCCTTTGTGTGAATATGCCATTCTATATACCTTTGTTCATACATGTTGTGCTAGTCTATTTGTTACAATAAAGAAAATTCATTATAAAAAAAAACATTACGGGAATTTCCCTTGTGTGATCCATGGTTGCCGATTGGTAAGCAATATGTAACAAGCTCTGCCATTGGTCAGTTGAAAGTATGAAAGCAAAAACAACAACAGAACCAGGAGAGTGTAACTGTTGGGTTGACAAAGAATGGGAAGTGACAAATTTTAATAGAAGCTGAAATATGTCTGAGAAATACAGACAAGCGTTGAAAGTTAACTTTGTTTTTATTTAAGGTTGTCGGTGACGGTGCTAAAAACGGTTATAGATGACGGTGACGGTGACTGTGCCAGTGACTGTGCCGGTGACGGTGACGGTGACTGTGACTGTGCCGGTTACGTTGCTAATGAAGTGATATTGAAGGTGCACATTAAGTGTTCTATTGGCGGTTCTGACGTGATTAATATGTAATTGAATTTGTAATGATAAGTTGTCGTCTTCTATAATGGAGAAGGGTGGTAATATCCTTAAATTGAGATTATAGAAAGATTCTAAATAAGTGACAATTTTGTTACTTGACTGTCACATAATATACTAGTTTTATTTGTCAATTTAAGACCAACCATTATCGGTGACCATTGACAGAGCCTGAAAGACCCATTCTCTCCGTCGTGGATTATTTTTAATATTAATAAAATATGAAACTTTATTTTATTCAGATATTTTATTTCACAACTGGGAATATATAATAAACACAAGTATACGATTTCCCTTTCTGTAACGTGTTTTGGTCCGACGGTAAACAGTGGACGTCGAACCTTACACTTTATAGATCCTTTTACTCTCTTTTTCTTTGTGACCCTGTGTTCTCTGGTGGCCGACTCTAGCACCAGGAGGCAGCGTTTCAATAGATTACCCATAGCTGTATTTGGCAGAACCTTTCGGAATATTTGATCCCAATGTTCTTAATTTTGTACCTTATTTGGTCTTTTAATTTTTAATATTTGAGCGTCATTGTTTAGTTCTTTGAAGACGAAACGCTAGTGTGGCATACAAAATTACAAGCCTGGTATCTTTGAAGTTTTTGTTTTACATCCACTGGGTCGATATAACTGCTGGTGGAGATTTACTCCCCGAGGGTATCACCAGCTAAGTAGTCAGCACTTCGATGTTGACATGAATAATCAATGATATGGTCATGTCTAAAATTAATTATTACAAAACTTTGAATTGTTTGAAATACTAAGGATTTTTTACCCCAGGAATATATTTATTCAACTAAACATTTTCAGGATTTTATATGTTGAATGTCTTCATCTTTGTACTTTTTTTGGCTTTTTCCCCCAACCAAGTGAAAAACATATATGATTTTGCCAGTTAAATATACATAATGTTTGTTAATTTACGGAGAGATTGAACATTTTCTCAGCTGCAGGTCTTTAAAAGATACTTTTTGAATCCATACACTCGTATAACATTCTGTTAGATAATTAAAATAAATTTGTAAAAATACCAATATTCTGTGTCACATAGTTAAATTTTACATATTGGTTCATATTCTTCTTGATAAATTGAAAGGTATTGTTTTAGTTTGGCATGAGATATACATTAAATATTGTTTTGTATCCGTAGGTTTGTAGTATATATCCGTTGATACTTTTCCGGAATTGCATTTCACGAGTACGTCTATAAATTCAAGTTTTTTGCTTTGCTCTACAGTGAAATGTATGTCTTTGTGTAAGTTATTTAAGATAGAGTGAAACTTTCATAGTTCGTCATTGTTTTTATTCCATATGATGCAACAATCATTAAAAAAAATCCAATTAGTTACTATGTATATGTTCAACACGAAAATTAAAAAAATGAGAAAAGTAAATAAATATCAATCAATATTTCGGATAACAGATATCCTCCAACAGTATGATGTAAAACATGGAGTCTAATTAAACTATGCTGATTGCAACAAATATATTGCATTAGTGAAATTCTTAGTTTCAAGTATAGTGGATCACATTACTCACCCTAATTTTTTTTTATTTGAGTTTAAAAATCGTATGTGTACCCTTTAATAGAAGAAATTCTAATCCCCGCGAATAATAAATGATAATAATACACTAGTTTACTCGTGTTGTCTCATCGGCTCCTTCATAGCCTGGTTTCTTTTTTTTCAAAATAATGTCGATTTTGTCTGATATTTAATCGATTGGAACAGTTCGTCACGTTACATGGTCATTATGCCACGGAAAGTGTAATTGAACTTAATATGTAAAATCGTTATGATAAGGCAGTAAAAAAGTTGTCAGTTTGTATTGATGATATTAAATTCTTCCATCATGATGGTATGTATTGATACTGTGTTTCTTAGTACACTGTAATTTATTTTATTTGTTGGAACTATTTGCGTTTTCGAAATCATGAGTTTTATGACAAATATGAAAAAGCACCTTGCGAAATTCTTTAATTTCACTTTCAGATATATTGATGATGTCCTATCATCGAATAACCCATATTTCAGCCAATACTTACATCTCATATATCCCAGTGAACTTGAAATTAAGGATACTACTGATACTAGAAGGACTGCTTCATACCTTGATCTTTTCCTCAATATTGACACAGATGGACGACTTCACACGAAAATCTATGATAAACGGGACGATTTCAACTTCCCAATTATCAATTACCCATTTCTCAGCAGTAATTGTTAACATACCTGCTGCCCCTTCGTATGGTGTTTACATATCTCAGTTGATACGTTATGCTCGTGCATGTTCACACTATACGGACTTCATATACAGGAGTGTGTTCCTAACGGAGAAACTGCTCCAACAAAGTTATGAAGAGGACAGATTAAAAATGACACTTCGTAAATTTTATGGACACCATCACGAATTGGTTGATTCATACGATGTGTCTTTGTCCAAACTAACAAAGGACATTTTTACCACGTGTTAGATTGTGGTTTGCCATTACGTCGTCTGATCTTTTAAGTACCGAACGTGACTTATTCCCGATTGTGACGTTTTTTGCTGAGTGTGAATTCGCATTGCTATAACACGTGTCACGGTATTTTTCTATCCAAAATCCATGTATTTAGTTTTGATGTTATATTTGTTATTCTCATCGGATTTTGTCAAATGTCTTATCGTTTGTAGTTGTAAATCTTATTTTTTTCTGTTCTATTAGTGTGTCACGGTAATGATAATTCATCACCCAGTTCATTTATAAGATTTTAGTTTGGGTCAACTAAATTAATACGATGTATTTGGTTTACAGTCTGATTTAGAAGAAATACCGACATAGCTTGATAATACAATTAATTATCTAATTACTACCACAATTTTATATTAAGAAGTATTGTAATTTTCATTGTTATTAATACGAGTACTCTCAAATCGTACTTTCTTGTTTATTTGACCTGTTGATACTAATTGTAATGCTTTTTTTGTTATTTAATGTTATTCAGGGTTATATCTGGTCTATATACCAGCTTTGATAAGTGTTTGGTACTAATATAAATTTCCACTTCGTACTATGAACATCAAATTTATTTATTTTGTTAAAATATTTCCTTTCTCTATTGTAACTGTATACGTATACCTAACAACAAAATTATTTTATTTACCTGTGTTTAAAGTTATTGCAAATGGCTGATATTTTTGTTCGAGCATATTGTTTTTCTTAAATTGCTTAACATTTCATACCGATATAACATGTCACTTTTATTATTCTTCCCTTAGTTTATTTATTTTGAATTTGCATTGTATCATAGGTCAAATTTATTTGTTCAGTGTATGTTCAATGGTGTTACTATGTCCTTTGATTGAGTTAAGCTATTTCAGTTGATATTTTATAGTGTGTCTTTCTATGTTGTGATGTTACACTATTGTTTCAGAAAAAGGGTGAAGGTTTGGTACCATTAAAACGTTTAAACCCGCTGCATTTGTTTGCACCTATCCTAAGTCAGGAATCTGATGTTCAGTAGTTTTCGTTTGTTGATGTGGTTCATAAGTGTTTCTCGTTTCTCGTTTTTATATAGATTAGACCGTTGGTTTTCCTGTTTGAATGGTTTTACACTAGTAATTTTTGGGGACCTTTATAGCTTACTGTTCGGTGTGAGTCTAGGCTCCGTGTTGAAGACCGTACTTTGACCTATAATGGTTTACATTTATAAATTTTGACTTGGATGGAGAGTTGTCTCATTGGCACTCATACCACATCTTCTTATATCTTTATGTTATATCAGTATTACAAACCCAATCTTGAACTCTATCCTATTTTTTTGGAAATTTATAGAAATTTAAATGTGACGTCACATTGTGCGTCGATTTCTTCGGCTAACATATAATACGTTGTTCGGCTGTGCCTTTTTTATGTGCTGATTTAGGTTGTTTTACGTATTCGTTTTTATTCTGAAGTTAGTCACCACATCGGTGTTAACATGTATATATATTATATAGTCATTTGTATAAATTTACTGTTTGCAAAAGTATGAATTATTCTAAATACTAAGGATTTTCTTCTCCCAGACATATAACCTAAGCCGTATTTGGCACAACTTTTTGGAACTTTTGGTCCTCAATGCTTTTCAACTTCGTACTTGTTTTGGCTTTCGAACCTCTTTTGATCTGAGCGTCACTGATGGGTCTTATGTAGACGAAATTCGCGTCTAGCGTATTAAATTATAAGCCTGGTACCTTTTGATAGCTCTTATTTGTGTGTGTCTCTGTCCTGTATGTTTTCCCATTTATTTGTATTGTAGTCCTGTCATGTAATCTTGTCATTTTAATGTTATATTTAATATTGCCATAAAAGCGGGAGGTTTGGCTAGCCACAAAACCAGGTTCAACCTACCATTTTTTTCTTAAAAATGTCCTGTACCAAGTCAGGAAAATGGCAATTGTTATCGTATAGTTTGTTTCTGTGTGTGTTGCATTGTCGTTTGTTGTTTGTTCACCTCAGTGTTTCTGTTGTTTCGTTGTCCAAATGTACTATATTGTACTGTTTATTTCCGTAATTCTCTGTCCGTAATGTTGTTCTGTATTCATGTCATGTAATGGTGTCATTTTAGTGTTATATTTAACATTGCCATAAAAGTGCGAGGTTTGGCTAGCCACAAAACCAGGTTCAACCCACCATTTTTTCTTAAAATGTCCTGTACCAAGTCAGGAAAATGGCCATTTTAGTGTAGAGTTTCTGTTGTGTCGTTGTTCTCCTCTTACATTTGATGTGTTTCCCTCAGTTTTAGTTTGTAACCCGGATTTGTTTTTTTTCTCAGTCGATTTATGAATTTCGAATAGCGGTATACTACTGTTGGAAGGATATATTATTATCTATAATTTTTGACAAATCTAGTTTATATTTTGGGTATCCAAATATTTTGACTTGAGCGTATGGTACTTGTGAATATTATTTAAAAATTACGTATTGTAAGCACGGTTATCGTTTCAAACGTGTTTTTACGAAATATGGTCTTAATAATAACATAGTATAAAATTATAAAGATTTTAGTGCGCACAAGTTTTTTTTCTCCAAAATAACCATCATTAGATACGCTTATGGTTTGGAAAGCCAAAAAAAATAAATCATAAAGGCTATCAGACCAAAAATAGACAGAGAGATCATCTAATTTCGTCTAAGGTTAACTTTGTCTTCAAGAGTTAGGACAATTAAACTGAGTAGCAATTCAACTAAGAAAGGAATCATACCTTTTACGCTTAGCCACACCCTTGGCCGACAAATTATTTACATCAGCGGCATGGGACCAGATCTACATAATAAAATTCTATTTGCTTCTGTACTGTCATGATTTAATTAATACTTTTTTTCTGTACATTTCCAGTTTCTAAATTATATAATTCTCTTATCAAAAAAAAGGTTGCTAATTCCCCTTCGGCACAGTTAGCTTTTAAAAGTTTTGGGTGGTCTGTTGTTTATTTTGTTCTTGTGGTATTTTATGCTTCCATAGATTCTATTTTTGATAAAACTATATGTCCTTAGATTTTTTCCAAAATCACATGTCGTATTTACTGAAATCTATGTCATATGTTTTTGGGAATTTGTTTGATTCTTCGGGAAATAATATGTCAATCACCGAAGAAAACCGTAATTGGAAATAAAACAAATAACTGTGGCATATATCTCATCAAGTTTATTGATGTCGTAAATTCATGGGAGGTGCCTACGGTTTTCATGTTGTTAGGTACTATTATATTATTTATTTATGCATTTCTCTGTGCTGATTGTTCTTACGTTTGTTTGTACTGTATTCCTGTCACGTAGTGTTGTCATTTTAGCTGTATTTTTAACATTGCCATATAAGCGGGAGGTTTGGCTAACCATAAAACCAGGTTCAACCCACCATGTTTTCTTAAAATGTCCTGTACCGTGTCAGGAATATGGCAGTTGGTATCACACAGTCCGTTTCTATGTATGTTGGCGTTTGCTTTTGTTGTAGTTCAGTGTTTCTGTTGTTCTTTTGTTTTCCCCTCAAAGTTGATGTGTTTCCCTCGGTTTTAGTTTGTTACCCGGATTTGTTTTTGCTTAATCGAAATATGACTATTGAACAGGGTATACTACCGTTGCCTTTATTTATAGTATAGACCATAAATTACAAATAAACTAGAAATCACTCGTCTTGTAATGTATATTACTAGAATTCTGTTTGGATTACGAAGGTTTCAATGCTTTGGTCTTATATTTTATCGAAACTACGGAGACATTGCGAAATTATCTTTTATGCTTTCAAGAAATGATCATCTCCGGAAACACTATTGTCGGTTTGACAATTTCAGACGACTACAAAAAAAGCAGACCATCATTTTACATTGTAATGACTTTTTTTTCATTTTATTTAGTGTAACTTAATAACACCACGTTTTATTTTAAGAAAGCTACCAGTTTACCATGGATCATTATTATTTGCCTTACCCTTTTTGTTGTAAATGACGCAAAGAATGACCAATGTTGTGAAAATAACTTGTTGCATAAAAGTATTAAATACCAGTTCGATTTGATCGACAAAAATGGAGGACATTGTTGCTCATGCTCAGGTTAGTTGAATACACCTATCTTTTTTAATTGGAATAACATATTGACGCCTCTTTTGTAAAAAAATAAAAAAGCCGTATGATACAAAGTAAAGTGAACAAGTCTTGTTACATGTAAGGTAAGATCAATAACCGTTTCATACACCAAATATTCGTTGGTAAGTAGCCAGAGCTAAATAAACAGAGGAAGTTATACAAAGGACGTTTATTTAGTCTTTGAAATTGCACAGTTGAAAAGCTGGTGACGATTAAACCCACACTCTTTAGCAAGAATGAAGACATGTGACCATGAAAATCCAGAACAAAACTATGTCGGAGGCAAACAACGGCTTTCGTCATTAATTTTCCACTGTCATGATTAAAACTTACTGCTTGAAACGTCTGCATATATGTTGTCGAATTATAATAAAACTGTTTATTATCTACCAGTTCTTTTCTCTCAATTCACTCGATAACCTCCAAGGAATGACGTGTAAAAATAAACAACGACGTTTTTATAAGTCTAAGTGTCAATTAAATTATTAACATATTCAACATATGTATTGACGCTTAAATTTTAAATCGTCCAAGTCAATTTATTTTATGATATTGATTTCGCGGACTTTATGCAGTTACTGACTATTGAAGCGTCAAATGTCTAGTGTTGCTGATAGAATTTGACGGCAGCGGTCGTTTCCTATGAGTTGCTTAAATTTCCCAAATGTGCAATATAAGTAAAATTTGTCAATCCTTTCAAAATTATATTGATAAATGAATATGATGATATAGTTCTGTCATCATATTTCAGAAATATATCTTGTGGTGTCACTGTGACATCTTAAACAGGTTATAATTGACACGTTTAACAATTTGAAATATTGTTTTTTATAATTAAATATGATTGATTGTTGTTTGCTTCAGTTTCGTCTCAAATAGTTCATGTAAATTAAGAACGAGATTAAATAAACAAAAAATTAAGAAAATTCGAAAAAATATACACCCTATTGCGATTTACTTTTTTTAAAATAGATCACTGCAGGTAATTTTCAATACATCAGTATCCACTACTAATTGTCTATGCATATGTCGATTGATTCCAAATTATCTATTTTCCTTATTTTGTATTTTTGTGTTTTCTTTTCTTTTGTTTTTCTTTCTTTTTTATTTTAATTTTTTCTATTTTCTTTTTATTTGTTGTGCCTAGGTAAGATTTGTTCATTCATTACAACTCCTCGAGTGCTTTGTCTTTTACATGTATATTAGTGCTGACGGTAATGCCATGGGTAATATCTATTTTTAAATTGGCTCATCAAATTAAAGAGATTATAAGATATATTATGATGAGAAATTCACTTCTAGAACCAATCTTGCATGTTTGTTATCGGGAATATAAATTGTTGATTTTGTTTCAGAAGAAAGCGTGTCTTTCATTTATTTGCCAGGGGTTTCTCTTTTAATATTACAGAGAACTGTTCTTTGTTATATGTTAATGTGCAACACATTTTCGATAATATTTATTTCTCTCAAGTGAAGTTTAGTTGCGAAAGTCGAATGTAATTGAATATCCATAACGAATAGTCTTGTACCATAAAATGTTTAAGTGGAAATACATATAAAAGTGTTGAATGATATTCGATTACAGGTGATGAAAAGGCAGCGTTCCTGGCAAGATTAGAGAAAAACTTATCTAGTCTATCAAGACATGCAACTTTGATCTTCCAGACCGTCCTTACTAATGTTGGAGATGGATATAACCCATCAAATGGAGTGTTTACTAGCAAACGTAAAGGTGCATACTTCTTTTCTTGGACTACTTTGACTAAGATAGGAAATAATTTTCCTACAGAAATAGTACTAAATGGTAACCCGGTAGGTGTAAGAAACCATGGCTTTGGAAATAAGAATTCTAACCATAACATGCCATCTACCCAAAATGCAGTTGTTGCAATGCAAAAGGGAGACAACGTCTGGATTCGTGCTTTAGGGCAAAATGGGTTTTGCTTTGCAGATTGGTGGACCAGCTTCTCTGGATTTGAAATATGAGAATATGAATTAAAATAAAATAAATCTACGTGAATGAAATATTTATTGTGTGTTTATAAGAAATATATATATTACTAATGTGATAATCTGATGACCGATTTCTCCTTGTCTCAATTTCTATGACACGGTATCAACTGACATCCTAACAAATGTGTACGACAACACAAAATGTTTTATCTTGTCAATGCACCCGGTCTCGTTCCTTTTGAGCTCATAATAAAATTGAGAATGGAAACGGGGAATGTGTCAAAGAGACAACGACCCGACCAAAGAGCGCAAAACAGCCCAAGGTCACCAATGGGTCTTCAACACAGCAAGAATATCCCGCACCCGGAGGCGGGATTCATCTGGCCCCTAAACAAAAATGTGTACTAGTTCAGAGTAAATGGACGTCACACTAAACTCCAAAACATATAAATGAACCAAAATTTAAAAAATATACAAGACTAACAAAGACCAGAGGTTCCTGACTTGGGAATTGAGAATTCCTCAGTTTTAGTTTGTTACCTTGAGTTGTCTTCTCAATCAATCGATTTATACGATTTGAACATCGATTTACTACTGATGCCTTAATTTATTAAGATTTTTTTTTTTTCTAGAGGGTGTATGAATTGGTTTTGCAACGGTTTCCATAGTAGCCTATATTTTGTTGGATAGTGTTTAACTAAATATTGTGTTATTTATGTCGAAAAATTAAAAACAAATATTCCACTCTCAATTTTCAATTAAGTCAAAAAGTTATATACAATCCAATAAAATATTTGAAAACAAACGAAAATTCTACAGGCTTATTTTGTATAAGAATCGAATGCTTTTGGTCCGAACAAAGAACCTTGTTATCGGAATTCAAAATAGTAAATAAAGGCAACAGTAGTTTACCGCTGTTCAAAAGTCATAAATCGATTAAGAGAAATCAAATCCGGGTTACAAACTAAAACCGAGGGAAACACATCAACTATAAGAGGAAAACAACGGAACAACAGAAACACTAAACTGCAACAAAAACAAACGCTAACATACAAAGAAAAGGACTATTTACAACTGCCATATTCCTGACTTGGTACAGGACATTTTAAGAAAAAATGGTGGGTTGAACCTGCTTTTATGGCTAGCCAAAACTCCCGCTTATATGGCAATGTTAAAAAAACAATGCTAAAATGACAACACTACGTGGCAGGAGTACAGTACAAATAAACGCAAGAACACTCAGCACAGAGAAATACATAAATAAAGAATATAATAGTACATAACAACAAACCACAAACTTCGCGTCACATGAATGGATCAACGCCACAAAAAGTGAGGTATATATTATCACTTAAAAACTTACTCATACATATTCAAATATCAAGGAACTTTATAATTGTACATGCAAAGTTAAATTTATAGCTCTTAGTTTACAAGATGAGCATACCTGCAGGACGGAAATAATATATATGCAAGGTAAATACCTTTCTATTAATTTATTTTATGGTTTCCCAGTGGTGTAATTAAAGAAAACGTAAATGTAAAGTGAAATCATCAACTTCTTCCAAGACAAGTTTTGTGGCATGTCGTAATTATCATTTCAAAATTTATTACTATTAAGATGTTTATTCTATGGTTAAGATTTAGCAGATATACCAGTGTGTTAGTAGCTAAGTATTTATATTCTTCTGTCCATCTTTTGGGATATTTTATGATCCTTTTGTCTATTTGGAAACAAACTATTTACAAATGAACATTGGTTCTCATCTTTGTGTTCTATTTTAAAGTAAATTTATCAATTGGCAAAAAGTACGTAATTAAGGTAGCTTCTGGATTGATATTTTCGTTCCGTTATGAAAATAAATAAATTTTTCAGTTATGTGCGGCTGATTGGGCCTCGGTAGCTGAGTGGTCGTAGTATTTAATCTACATTTTCGAGTTCTACTCCGATCATAACTGACAAGTATTTTCATTTTCCCTCCCAATGTGTTTTGGTTCTCTCCAGGTACTCCGACTTCCTCAAAACAAAAATTGGTCGCCATGATGTGCCAAGGCAGCTGAATGTGGCGTTACATGTATTTCTTAAATTTTGACCAATACTTATTTTGGTAGTATATATTGCCTAAAATTAGTCATTTTCCCCTGTAAAATACGAAGTTTGTAATATTTTATATTATAAAACTTACATGGTTATTAGATATAGGAAGATGTGGTGTGAGTGCCAATGAGACAACTCTCCATCCAAATAACAATTTATAAAAGTAAACCATTATAGGTCAATGTACGGCCTTCAACACGGAGCCTTGGCTCACACCGAACAACAAGCTATAAAGGGCCCCAAAAGTACTAGTGTAAAACCATTCAAACGGTAAAACCAACGGTCTAGTATATATAAAAACGAGAAACGAGAAACACGTATAAATTACATAAACAAACGACAACTACTGTACATCAGATTCCTGACTTAGGACAGGTGCAAACATTTGCAGCGGGATTAAACGTTTTAATGGTACCAAACCTTCTCCCTTTTTCTGAAACAATAGTATAACATCACAACATAGAAAACACACGATAAAACATCAATTGGAAGGCTTAACTCAATCAAAACGTAAATTAACACACTATGAACGAATAAATTCGATCTGTGATACCTGAAAATAAATACATAGTTAATAAAATATTAGGGACAAACATTCAAGGCCAAAAGCAAACAAACAAGTCCAAATAAAGCCATGGCAAAACACTACCGCGAAATATTAAACCCTTAGAAAATAATCACTTTTGAAAAACCGGTTTTCATAATATATACAGGTAAATGAAAAATAACTTTGTCGTTTTAGGTATACTTTTCTGTCTATATAAAATCTTCCAATAATTAGGAATACCAAGAAAGGTCTGTCATATAAATACCTAATATAACACTAGATACATAAGGGTAAATATCAACAATAAAACTTCCTGTACAGATTAAAGGAGAATAATCTTGATGTTAATACAAATGTAGTACGAAGAAGTGAAAATTAGTAGATATTCCAAATAATCAAAGCTGGTATACAGACAAGATCCATATTAATATAAAATAACAAAAAGTATTAAAATAGTATCAACAGGTCGAATTAACAAGAAAGTATGATTTGAGAGTACTCGCAGTTACTGACAGCTAGTTAAAAGCCAAAAACAATTAATGATAAAAAATCATGCATCAGAGACTAAAATCAACTAAAACACATCCCAGGGATTTAGTATTTTAACGTTATACTTATATTCTGAAAAAATAATCATTTGATATATTTAAGATTCAATGTTATGGAATATTGTCAGTTGACCATGATTTATTTCATTGTTGAAACTTGCGCTCTCCTAGTAGCCACGTCTACGCCTAAGTATCCAACACAACTTATTACAGATTTTCAGTTGTTATGAGCAACACGACGGGTCCCACTTGTAGGAAAGGAGTTTTTGGCCATAAGTCAACGCGTTATAGGAGTCACTACGCTTCAATGACAATTTTTAGATAATATCTGGATTTTAGGTGAACACTCTTCGAAAGAGAAAAACTTTAAACAGAAAAATGATTGACAAGGCAAAATCTGTAAGTAAGTTAAATTGGCGAAATACTCAGTCGACTAGTATCTTGAAAACTATTATAGACAGACTGAAACTTTTTAACAGATCATCATAAGTCAATATGAGTGAAATTATCGAT